>NQVE01000054.1:4295000-4768247 GCA_003260385.1 Cuscuta australis | reverse complement strand
ATGGTGTATCTCTAGCACTAATCAAACAAAAAGGTGT
Source organism: Cuscuta australis (assembly GCA_003260385.1). Classification (NCBI taxonomy): domain Eukaryota; kingdom Viridiplantae; phylum Streptophyta; class Magnoliopsida; order Solanales; family Convolvulaceae; genus Cuscuta; species Cuscuta australis. Next base: position 4,768,210 of record NQVE01000054.1, on the reverse strand, counting down.
AACGTGTGGTGATTTGATACCAAAATGATTTTTTGGGGAATCTTTTTTCTATTAAACAATGAAAAATGTGGTGAGAAAAAAAAATCTCAAGAAAATATATTCACTCAAACCAAATGAAGCCTTAATAATGTAAATATATCAAATTACGATGATACACTTACAGTCAAATTTGGTTAATCTTTGATTTTGTTCTGTGCAAGTTACGTGCAACATCCGTGGGCAGCTATTGTTTTAATTAGTATCAACATTTCACTTAACTTTATAAATGTTACTGGTATAAATTAACGGTAAAAAAATGAACTCGACCAAAATATTGTCATCGAATAAATTGACAATCTACTCTGTATTAATTAAAATTCAATACTAAATACAACAGTCTAAGGGTACATACAAACTTGATGATGCCAGTTAGTTGGCGCCTTTCACAATGCTAACCGTTAGTGCCAATTTTTTCCTTTCTTTCTTTTTTTCTTCACTCTTTTTATTTAAAAACAAACAAGGGGCAAAATGTTTTTCATATTTTACGCTTACGTCGCGTTCTTCCTCACATTTTATTCGATTTTCTCTCGATGTTACATTTTCTTTTTAATCCTCTAGTGGCAAATAGAGACACATTATAACCGCGCATGAGCAGTTCAACTGGTCTCGAAAGATGAAATTTGGAACAAGAGACACACTATAACGTTGAATGAACTCACAGAACACGTGGCAAATTCCTCCTCCATTTTTCCTATCATTTTTACGGTGTAATTGGTTAGAAGTTGTTAGAATATATAAAAATCATTCCGGATAACAACTATAAGCTTGAGTTTTTGGTTGAATTCATTCTTTAATTGACATGGTATCAAAACTCACCACCACCAATTTAAAAAAAATTAATGCTTCACGTGCAAAGCTCAAAGAAGTCGCGCTTGCACGTGAGGGGCGTGTTAGAGTATATAAAATTTTTTCCTGTGCCACAACCACAAACTTAATCTTTTGGGTTAGAACAGTGGATCCCGACTTTAAATGCAAGTAATTAATTTTTACCTAACATTCTACCCGTTGTTGACTAAGAGGTCACATGTTCAAAAACTCAGTACCACCCAGTTTAAAAAAATTAAGGTTTCATGTGCAATGCTCAAAAAGAGTCACACTTGCACGTGAGGGGTGTTAGAATACATAAAAATCATAATACCTTCAATTCGTTCCAAAATGTTCACCACACACTACGCGAAACGAAGTAAAATTTCAATTCATTTTAATTTATTTAAAAATTGTATAAATATAATAAGTAAAATTTACGTATTTAAAAAAGCTAAAATCCATGATTGGTCCATCAACTTCATAAGTTGTGCATGATTGGTTCTTCAAGTTTCAAAATTCCAAAAATAGTCTTTCAAGTATTCATATCTCTCCACATGTTGTCCTTCAAGTTTCAAACTCTATAACTAGTTCTTCAAGTATTAATCAAACCTGCAAATACGATCCTTTTTACGGTATACGTTAAAAGATAAAACAGATTACTACTTCCATATATACAATACGAAGTACTTGTACTTATATGTAGGTGGTTGTTTTTTTTAGATATAGGGAATCATTGGGTTTTCACAATTCCAATCAAAGTTTTATGTTCTTTACTATGCAAATTGAACCCCTTTGAAAGTAAAGTTATCCCCAGCATTTACAATGAGAGGAAAAGACCCGGTGCGTTGCGCTGCTCGGAGGACGGGGCCAGCGCCAGACACCCATTGCAGGTCGGAAGTTGCATTTGGCAATGAGGCGGAAGTTATATATATGGACCTAGTTGCATGTAGGTCAGAAGTTATTATATACTACATCCGTCTCACTCTCTTTGTCCACTTTTGACTTTTGGAACTGTTCATCTAAGCACTTTGACTCATCAAATTCTCTCATTGTGTAAGTCTAAATATAGTCATGCGTGATCTTGTTTGATTTGTCTTAACATATAGATTATTAATATATAATTTTTATAATTTTTTAATATACAAATTACAAGATAAAAAGGATTAAAGAAGTGCATTGGATGATGTGCCAAAAGGTAAGTGGACAAAGAGAGTGGGATGAAGGGAGTATATAGAAAAGTTGAGAATTGAGCAGCTTGGGCCGCGGCATGTTTAAAGATGCAGTCTAATCCAACTATATCCAATGAGTTGCCATTTTTCCAAGAGCCACGCTAGGGGCAAGATTGGACACCTATCCAAAGTTGGACCCGTTTTCCTGGTTCGGTCTGATTTTAGACATAAAAAACGGGTTTTTTCTCGAACTATTTTAACTTGTTTTTTGACGTTCTGTCATGATTAAACTTCATTTTTAGTTTTTATATTCGTTGTTTGTGTTTAAAGAAATAATGTTAATGTAAAAATATTTCATGAGTAATCTCATACGTTAAAAATGAAGTTTATAGTTTCGTTTGTTCGTCAAGCTTAAAAATATTGATAAAGTTTTACTTTAACACATTTCTATCTCACCAAGAATAAGTTGCATATAAAAAATATCTACAACTCTAAACTCAAGCATTATATTTGAAGCTTTTGATATAAATCAAAATCTATTCACGAGTGAATTTCTAAAACGATTCTTTCTAATAAGGTGTTATCTCAAATTAATTTTCAATAAGCAATAATTACCAACATGTTCTTTTGTAATTGAGATTTATTTCCTAAATAGTCCTCTGCAAAAAAAAATGTCCATTAAATGCTAGTCAAATAGAGGTTATTTTGGTATTTCTTTATCATCCAAACTTACAGTATGTTATTGAAGTGTTCCTTTATAATTAAATATTTTTCCAAACACATAATTTCTAAGTCAGTGTTTTCGCAGAATTGAGTTCATGAGCCTGCTCGGGGTGATTCGTTCTCATGAAGCCACACACTTAGAGCCTGTTCTTTAGGGTTTGAACTCTTAACTTCCAGTTCCCTCTAGTTTCTTCCATTTCTTTCCAGTTTTTTCGAGTTCCTTCCAGTTTCTTCCAACTATTCTCATTTTTTCCCAACTCTCTCTACTCTTGAACCAACTACAAAGTGCGCGGGAAAGACTTGTGGTTGTTTGTGGGCCAGTCTACAATCCTTTGAGCGAAAACTTACGGCCAGGTTGGGGGCGAGGTGCGACCGTGTTAGGCTAAGAGAGCTTAGTTCACCTAGCGGGGAAGATCTATGGATTGACAAAAAGAAAGGATGCAACAAGGACGTTGCATTCTTATGTGGGGTTAATGTAATACCCCATATTAAGTTGGGAAAGAAAGAGACTCAAAAGTATTGATAATACTATTCATATCAACAAGGTGCATCTTCTTTTTGAGAGCTCATCACCTGGAAACTTCAAAGTTAAGTGTGCTTGACCTAAAGTAATTTTAGGATGGGTAAATTCCTTGGGCACTCACGAGTAAGTGATGACACTCACGAGTGAGGATAAAGTGCGCGTGAAAAACTTGTGTTTATTTGTGGGCCAGTCTATAGTCCTATGAGTAGAGGCTTACGCCCGGTGGGGTCGGGTGTTACAGATTCACACTCATATTTTTTTCTTCAACTTTTTAATATTAATAAGACAATTTTTGTATATTAATATACATGATAAACATGAAAACATCAATATATTAAACTATATTAAAAAAAATTATGGATAAAATAGTGAACATAGAAAAAGGCTAAAATAAGACTAAAACATAAAAAATGTAAAAAAAGTTATGTCTTTATTCCAAAAATAGGATTTCAATGAAAATAAAATGTCTATCATGAAAGAAAAAATAGGTTTGATTACATTATGTGACATGTCTGATATTTAAAACAAAATATTGTAATATATAAAGTATAATTACAAATATATTATTAATAATAAATACTGCATAAATAAATTGAGGTGCAACGTAACCATATAAACTTTTTAAAATTTAATATTTTATATTTATGCTAGCTTTATATTATAATTATTTTTTGCAAAAGTAGTTTTTTATATTTGAAAAATAACAATACTTTTTTCTGTATCTCAAAGACATTCATTAAGATAACGTGATGATGATATGATGACGATTATGATGATGATGACGGCGATAATGATAATAATAATAATAATAATAATAATAATATAATAATAATAATAATATAATAATAATAATAATTTATAACAACAATAATATAAAATAAATGTTTTTAAATTTTTTTAGGTTTTCCAATTTTTTGAAGTTTTTCTGGTTTCTTCGAGTTCCTTCCTGTTTTTTCCAGTTTCTTCGAGTCCTCTAAGTTTTTTTTAGTTTTTTCTAGTTCCTTTTAGTTTTTTCCACTTCATTCAAGTTTCCTTCAGTTTTTCCAGTTCCTTGTAGTTTCTTTTAGTTCCGTCTAGTTTCTTCAAGTTCTTTCCAGTTTTTTCCATTTTCTTCCAACATCCATCTCTTTTTTCTAGTTTAAAAGAACAGACTCTTAATTTGAAAGAGTCATTTTGAGTACTTATTCATAGTTTATATATATGAAACTAATAGTTTATTTTGTGCGGCCTGTACATGTGTATATATGAAACTATTTATGAATTGAAGGATCATACCTGCGTGGGCATGCATGCATGGCGACCACTTGTTGATCATTTGCATATTCAGCAACAACCTATGATGTCTCGTCTCAAACCTGCCACGTGCACTCTACAATCTAAAATAATCATATCTGTAAAAAAACGCAAACTTTATTTCGACAAGAAAATGACATTTATTATGATGCTTTATATAGGCAGTTATGTTGTAGGGAATTGTAACCCGGCCGGAGTCGTTTAAAGAGTGTTCGACAAATCGGAAAAAATGCTTAGAATTTCATCCATGTCGGTAATATCTCGCCGACCCAAAATTTTCCCAGTCCTACATAGAGGCCAGCACAAGGACGCATTTAAGTCAGCGCCGCCGATAATAACACCGCCGATAACCACTCCCACCGATCCCACGGCGGTGCCGGAGTCACCTTTTGTACCGGACTTCGACGCGGACCCGCCAATCAGGCCCGGTGATGATGATCATCTAAACCAGACCCGAGCAACCTTGTCCGGTGATGAAACAACACCACGTGGGCCGCCCGAAGCGCCACATCAGCCCGCTTCGCCCTAGACAACGGGGAAAAGTGGCGCGATGATCTATTTAGAAAGTGTTTGGGATTGCGTTACAAACCTGCTTTTGAATTTCTACTTCGACAAAATGTTACTCCTTAATTTAGTCCTTAATTTGGTGCGTTTGACAATGTGTTTTTGCTCATAGTTTATGCAACAATTTGGTTGTGCCAAGTTTAGTGGCAAGAAACCTTCCAAGCTTCACCACATGCATTATTTTGTTACAGTGTTACACGCCCTGACATTGCTCAAACTAAACAATATTTTGTCACGGCCTTGTGCCGTGAGGCAAATTTCAATTGTTTTAAAGAAATTACACGGATGCATTTTGCACCCACGATTTTATTTTAAAAATTGCAAAATATTTATTTAACTAACGTGGAACAAATAATGAAAATCTTAACCATGCATCCAAATAATAAAATTTTAAACCTATATTCCACAACAATACCATTACGATCATAATAAAATTCTTAATCGATAAAACATCCAAGCATAATTACATACGAAAATTAGTTTATAGTGAAATTTTTTTAGAACAACTTTTCAGTGTTATTATACAATTTTTTTATAGTGTTTTCTTAAATGACTATTTACAAAAACTGTTTTATGGGACAACACTAAAAAAACACACTTTTAAGAACAACATACGTACATAAAATTAGCAAAAAAAATCAACAAACAACATACGTACATATAATTAATTTTTGAAATAATATTAGACAATCATACATTCTTTAATATATGTATATACACCGGGGCAAAGAACTTTCATTTTTTAGTTAATTAGCAAAAAATTCAAAAAACTGTTAGAGTGCATCCCATGTCGAAAGTCCAAATGTAAAAATAATCGGTACATAAATTTTTGAGTTAAACTAACTAATCGATATATCTTTTAACGTGGTTTAAACCAAGTGTCTTATTAGTTATAACGCAATCGGTACATAAGTTTTTGACTTAAACTAACCTAGCCTCTGGTTACTGTGTCTTCCTAGGCGACAACTTGGTCTCCTGGTCGTCCAAGCGCTAGGCCACCACTTCACGATCCAGTGCAGAGGCTGAGTACCAGGCTGTGGCCAATGCCGTCGCAGAGACTTCGTGGATCCGAAACCTTCTCCTTGAGCTTCAACAGCCACTACGACGTGCCACCCTTGTCTTCTGCGACAACATCAGCGCCGTCTACCTATCATCCAATCCAGTATAGCACCAGCACACCAAACACGTGGAGGTCGACATACATTTTGTCCGCGACAAAGTCGCACTCGGTCCTTCATGTACCCTCCTCTTCCTAGTATGCTGACATCTTCACCAAAGGACTGCCGTCCCTGCTCTTCCTCGAGTTCAAATCCAGTCTGGGAATCAGGCCTCCTCCACATCCGACGTAGCCGGGAGCATGCTTAATATATTAATTATATTTATTATTCTTGTAATTATTATGTTATCATAGTTGTATATATTTCCTATTATGTCTCTCCTACCATGATTAGGATTGAGACATCTAGTATATATTGATGTATTCTCTACACAATTATTCAATAAAAATATTCTTTCTACTGTTGGTGTCAAGATGGAATATACTATTTGGCATACCCTTAACACAACTTATTTAGGAAAAAGAATTACAACCATAAAGTTAGGAGTACACCAAAATGGTGTATCTCATTTGTACACAAGGCATACATATACACCTCGTGTCTGTGGATCTTAGACACGAAGTGTCTGAATTTGGCTTGTATCAAATGAGGTACACTGTTTTAGTGTACTCTTAGCATGATCTCGAAATACAATACACATCTTCCAAATTTTTTTCTAGTTTCTTTTAATTTTTTTAACGCCATCTAACATCCAATTCTATTTCATCAATTAAATAGAACAAAATCCAAATAAAAGAAGAAATTGAAGTGTATTATAAGAATTTTAGGGGGTGTATTCAATTGGGAGTCTGCAGGATTTTTTTGGACTTTCAAAATTTGGAGGTATTCAATCTAGATTTCCAAAAATCTTAAAAAATTTTGAGGTATTCAATAAAGATTTTAAAAAGTCTTAAAATTTTTTTAGGTATTCAACAATCAATGATTTTTAATACTCCATAGATTTTGCTGGATTGTCTCCCAAAATAATGCTTATCTCAAATCCCTTCTAAGGACATGAGATTTCCATGGATTTTGCAGCGGGGAGCCTGGAATTGTGAGAATACCTTGCTTCTTCTCATCCCCTGCTTGAAGACGCTTTCCTCCTAACCCTTCTCCTCCCGTGCTCCATCATCTTCTCCTCTTCTCCTCATCCCCCCATGCCGCCGCCTCCACTCCTCCGACGAGCACCACCGGCGGCGGGACATTGTATGGGCATTTTGACCTCCACGAGTTTTTCGGGCGCTCAGAGCCGACGGAGAGGTTCCTGAGGAAGAAGGAGAGGGCCCACTTGGGGTGGATGAGGGGCTTGGGGTAGAGGAGTGGCGGGTAGTGCCAGGTGAGGTAGCAGGGGACTTGGGCGTCGATGAAGTACTGTGAGTGGAGCGGCGGCGGTGACGGCGCGGGGCTGGTTATGATGTGGGTTAGGGCATGGAGTTTTTGCTCCTAATTCATGCCCTCCATTAATGGCTTCTTGTTTCTTTCTTCTTCCTCCGTCTTCTCAAATTTTGCAGCTGCCATGGCCGGATCGGAGTCTTTGCTGGCATGGAGTCTTTGCTCCCAATCTATATGCCGGATTGCTAGAAGGGAATGCACCTCAAAATTTCCAATAGAAATCCATGGACTCTATGAAATCTATCTCAAATCAATAGAAAAGTTGGACAAACTCTACATGAAATCTATTGACTTTCTAAATTCACTAACTTTTTAGAATCTAAAAAAATCCAATACAATCTCAATTGAATACACCTCTTTAAAAAACAAAAATCTAAAATACTCCGTTTACAAAATGTCAAGTTAGTAGTAAGAAAGAACGAAAAAAAGAAGAATCTCAACGGCCCATCTTTTTTTAAAATAAGCACAAAACTAGGAACCATGCATGGGCCAAGGGGCGGGTAGGTATTTTCAAGTGTGGACGGAATTAGACTAATCCAATTGTTTGTTTTCGGCCCTATGGGCCGGGGCGTAATAACTTACTTCTCGCTAGTATTTCGCCAGAAAACGAGTCCAAAGCTTAATCTCCCAGATCTGAAGAAGGAAGTAACGTATTCGATCATCGACAAGATCTTCAGAGTAAGTTGATTATTTATCCTCTCGATTCGTGATTATTATCAGTTAGATTCTTTTCCTTTTGTGTGTTTGATTTGTAAAGATTGTGTTGCAAATGAATTTAGGGTTTAGAATGTTTAATTTGAGGTACTGAGAATTTTGGGTTATGTGTATCTATTTCTGATTGGTTCGATGTTATCTGTTTGTATTCTCATGAACAGATCTCTGTGATAAGATTTCTTTACCATTTCATTTTGCATAAATTTTGTGAAATTTGTCAATGTTTCTATAGGATAATCGCCTTAGTCTCAAAATGGAAAGTTTGGGAAGAGTGTTATGCTTTGCTTAATGAAGAAGAGTAAGAAATTATCAAGCATCATGATTCATGAAGATGTGAAGAAGATTGAATAGTTATTATACAAGTGTTTGTGTCACTTTTTTTTCCATTAGACGGTACCGAAAAAACTAAATGTTGTTGTGCTATAGAGAATGAAGTTTATACAAGTTTTTGGGCATCAAGTAGCTATAAGTATAGATTATTTTTTTTGCATTTACTAAAACTCTGATTCAAAACATGCAGGATGAAATCTGCGTGAATCCTGATCTTCTCAGACAAGGATGTTGAGGCCAGTTTTACAAGGCAGTAACTGCATCTGCTTAATTCTTCATGTATGATCAGTAAGTGTTGTCTATACAGAATGCTTATTGCATAGATCCTTCCTTAAATGTGTTCATATTTCATTCCAGATTTAAAACTGTCATTGGTATTGGTCTAAAACCGGAAACTCGATCAATTCTACTAGTATAAATGTAAAAGACTGAATCTGTTTGATCTTTATGAGAACCAGATCTGCTAAGATCTTATATCCCGTAAATTAAGTAATAATGTGCCACTCTTTATAAAAATTGAGTCCGCTTAGATCGTCATTTATCTATTCACATCCACATGCTATACTCCGATCCACATAAATTAATTCCCCAGAACAGTTGGGGAATTTGATTTGATGAACATAGGTATTTTGAGTTAGTCCTTGTTTGGAAATTAAACTCTAGTGGAGCCTCAAATGAATGAAAAAGAACATGAAATTAAACTTACTTTCTTCATACCAGTGTGGAGAAGAGTATCTTACAAGAGTCCAATAATATCTTTTATCTTTCTTTTTAAGATTCATGCAACATAAAGCCATCATCTTCTATTGAAATCGCAACTTGCTCCGTATCCGCACCAACCTTGCTCCAATGTTGTTCAGTGCACACCATGACACCAAGTTTAATTATTGTGAAATTTACACCAAATAGGAGTAAAACATAAATCTTTTCTTAATGTAGTACTCCCTCCGTTCCATAAAACCCTTCCCTTTTCGTTTTTTTGAATTGCCTAAAACACTTCTACTTTCTATTAAAAAACCACTTTTACCCTTACTTTTTTATACCCTACCTATCACATCATACTTTTTCACTAATAACCAAACTATCACATCAGGTGCAAAATTGGAAAGTTAACTAAAATTACATTTCCTTATTTTTGTTCAAAGTCAAAAATGAAAGAGTTTAAAGGAACGGAGGGAGTACTTAAACTTTTTTATTCCCTGAATAATACTTAATAATGTCTAGTGGGAGGAATAATGTCTAGTGATGGTGAACATTTACTTGAATAATGACTAATGGATAATGACCAATTGTCTTACATTGAGAAATAAAAATATATAGTCATATATTGAGATAGTCATTATATTTTAGTCCTATTTAGGTAAATTTTCCTTAATTATATTTACACAAGTTAAGTTGCACTACACTAGTGTGGTCTTCATATTTTTCTTCATCCAATCACAACGAACCCTCTAAATTTGTCAATGTTTCTATTGTATGTTAGCCTTAGGTTGAAAACGGAAAGTTTAGGAAGAGTGTTATGCTTTGATCGCAACTTGCTCCGTACCTGCACCAACCTTGCTCCGATCTTGCACGAAACACGCGCAGAGGAAATGACATACTCCGTAGTTACGTTCTTTATTCTTCTTCATCTTAATTATTAAATCACTAATATAATCCGTCAAATCACTAATATTATCAAAACACGGCTGCTGTGACACAACCCAATCACAGCAGTGAAAAACACTTCATAAGTTAAAAAAAATACTCCGTCCATCTTAGCTAGCTAGCACACTGCACACACCATTTAGCTACCCTCACACGTCTCCCTTCTCTATAAATAATAGTGCAACCCCACTCACTCATACACTGCTTCTTCACCGGCCCCCAACGTGCCCTAAACCTCTCACTCCCCATCCCAAACAACAAAACCAACAATAATGTCACATAGAGACGTCTACAGCATAGAGACCGTCTTCCTCGAGATCAAGCGCAAGCAGCGCGCCGCAGGCTCCAGCGTGTGTTCCCAAGAGGACATGCTGGAGATGATGGCCCTCCAGCAGAAGAAGGCCGCCTTCGAGAAGAAGTGGCGGGAGGCGATAGCCAACCCCAATGTCCGCCGCCCCACTGTGATGGAGCTCTTTGGGGGGCTTCATTACTCTGAACCTCTTCCTCCCTCTCCTCCTCCCCCCGTTGATTGTGCTGATCCTTCCTCTTCCCCTCCGGCGACCTTCTCCGTTGGAGAGAGCTCCGGAGGAGTGAGTGACTCTCGCGAGGAGGGGAGGGACACAAATCACACTGGCCCGGTTGAAGTAAAATAAATTATTTTGTTCACGTTTCTTTTTCCTAGCTTTCTTTCTCGCTTTACATTTTCTTTTTTGTTTTGTCCCTTGTGTTAATTATTTATTTCTTTTCTTTTTTCTAAAATAAAGTACGAAATATGTCGTCGAATATCTTGTTTCTTTCACATTTCACGCCCCATTTTTTACATTTTAAGGCCTTTTTAAAACTATGTGAAAACCTATTTATTCGTAACAAATTTTAACCGGTACATTTTTGCTTATTTAAATTTTTTCTTACTTTTTATGAAATATAGTATTTTGTATTTATGTATAAATATCGAAATTAATGATCAAAGTATTACATTGAACACCATGAATCTCAGATGAGAATATTAAATATGGATGGAAAGATTAATGTTATGAAGTGAAAAATAATTGTTTTTTTTGGAATAGGGAACGTTGGAGGGGGTAATTAACAACCGCAGCGCTTGAAGAAGAGAGAGGGAAGCTAATTAAGGTGGCATTATCAAATAGATGGATGGTGCCTGCGTGTGGACTGATAATTAAATACTATGAATTGTCTTTAATTAAGTGTTTACTTTATTTAGTAATGTTTTTATTAATTAAATATAAATATCATAATGTGTAACAACATGCAATGTATGGAAGACATGAATCGCGAACAAGTTTAACAATTAAGCTATTTCCTTTTCTGACTTGATTTATGATCTATATATAGTGAATGTTGGTTCATGTGTTGGGTCGGAAATTGATCCCAACATTGTTTTAAAGGAGGGCTTGAGTATAAAATAGAGTCATGCTAGAGTACGTAATTATCTAAGGGTACAACTTTTTTACTTTTTATTGTTTATCCATATAAAAATTTATGGGGTGAAAAAAGGTATAAGGTACAACTTGGGATAACCCAAATATTTTAAGGCTTAAACGTTTTAAGGATATATGTAATCTGACATTAAATATAACACATTTAAACTACTCTCTTTGTTACATAATAATACGAAGAATAAAATAATACGTATGCTATAAAATACTCCCTCCGTCCCAAAAAGTCTTTTCTATTTCATTTTTTGTGCATCCCATAAAACACTTCTACAGACATCTAAAATGTCTAAAATTTACAACATTTTTTTCTTATTGTGGGTAGAAGTTATTTTGAAAGTCTTTTTGGCATTCAAGGCGGGATAGAAGTGTTTTATGGGATGCGCAAAAAATGAAACAGGAAAGACTTTTTGGGACGGAGGGAGTATGAAGTGAAAATCAATAAAAGTGTAACGTGCGGCAATTTGATAGCAAAATAATTTTTTTTTTTGGGGGGGGGGGGTTTGTTATTTCTATTAAACAATGAAATTAATTAAAATGTGTTGAGAAAGATGATTTTTTTCTCAAGAAAATATATTTCCTCAAACCAAATGAAGCCCTAATAATGTAAATATATCAAATTACGATGACAACCTCACACTCAAATTTGGTTAATCTTTGATTTTGTTCCGTGCAAGTGACGTGCCCATCCGTGGGCAACTAGTCTTTTAATTAGTACTCCCTCCGTTTGGAAAAACCCTTCTCATTTGATTTGGGGGCAAAAATAAAGAAGTGTTAAATTATAGTTGATTTCCAATTTTGCCCCTGATGTGAAAGGTAAAGTAAGATGTGATGGATAGATTATTAGAGAAAAAATATGATGTGATAGGTAGGATAGGAAAAAGTAAGGGTAAAAGTGGTTTTTTAATAGAAAGGGAAAATGTTTTGTTGGAAGTGGAAAAAATGAAAGAGGAAGTATTTTTGAGAACGGAGGGAGTATCAACATTTCACATAATTTTTTGAATGTTATAAATTAACTGTAAAAACATGAACTCAAAATGTTTTCATTGAATAATTTTACAATAAATTAATCAAAATTCAATGCTAAATACAACAATTAAACGGTTGTCGCCTTACACAACGGTAACTGTTCGTTAGTTCACGTTTTTTTTATTTCATTCTTTTTTTTCTCACTTTTTCAGTTTTTTGAGTTAAAAACAAACTAGGGGCGAAACATTTTGGGCAAACTAAAACATAATGAATTTCTCAATATAGGACCATATATTTTTATTTCTCAATGTAGAACCATTGGTCATTATTCAATTAAATGTCTAGTATCACTTGGACATTTTCTTTATACTAATCATTATTAAGTCTTATTTAATGAATAAAAAAGTTTACATCCTACATTAAGGGATGACTTATGTTCTAGTCCCATTCAGTCCCATTCTTTAACGTATTTTTCATGCATACGTTATGCTCTTCTTCACATTTTGTTCGATTTTCTCTCGACGCTACATTTTCTTTTTACTCCCTCTCGTAGCAAATAGAGACACCCCGAAACGTTGAATGAACTGGGTGAACACGTGTCAAATACCACCTCTCCTTTTTCTTATCTTTAATTTTACCAAGTACTTAGTTAGGAGTGAAAAAAATATTGCCTTCAATTCATTCTAATTTATTTAAAAATTGTGTAAAAGTAATAAGTAATAAAAACATACATATTTAAAATTTACGGCAAAAATTCTTCTAAATATAAATGAATAAAAATTCTCATAATTTTTGGCTAAAATCCACGATTGATCCTTCAACTTTATGAGTTGTGCATGATTGGTCCTTCAAGTTTCAAAAGTGCATAAATAGTCCATCAAGTATTAATAACCTTCCACATGAAGTGCTTCAACTTTTAAAAGCTCATAAGTAGTCCTTCAAATATTAATCAATTTTCCAAATGCAGTCCTTTTTTTGGTACATGTTAAAAGGTAAAAGGATTACTACTTGCATATATATAATATGATGTACCTATGCATAGGTGATTGTTTTTTACGTATAGAGAATTAATGAGTTTCCACAATTCCAATCAAAGTTTTTTGTTCTTTACTATACAAATTTAACCCCTTTGAAAGTAAAATTAATTATCCCCAACACTTATAATGGGAGGAAAAGACCCACTGCGCTGCGCTGCTCAGAAGACGGGGCCTGGGCACCCATTACAGGTCGAAAGTTACATTTGGCACTGAGGAGAAAGTTATATATATGGAGCCAGAGGCAGACCCACCTTGAGTCCTATGGGGTCACGGGACCCCACGGACCCCGGGGTAGGTCTGTATAGGTGTTAGGTATGCATAGGTATTAATATATAAAAACACTTGTCATATACTCCCTCCGTCCCAAAAAGATTGGTACATATTGATTTTTTGGGAAATTAAGGGATGGATATTTTGGTGTTGACTTTCCAAAAATACCTTTGATGTGATGAGTAAAAGTAGGATGTGATGAGTAGATTATTAGGAAAAAGATATGATGTGATAGGTAGGGTATGAAAAAGTAAGGGGTAAAAGTGGTTTTTTAATAGAAATGTAACGGACTTTACGGGACGTAGTTTTTTCGAAACGTGTCGGACTTTTTGGGACGGAGGGAGTATTAAATGGATTAAGCTATGTGTACCCCAACATTTATATCCCAATTTGTACCCCGCATATTTGCACTAACATTTTGTGTTGGTGAAAAACTGATTTTTGTTAACGCACCAACATTTGTGTCCGTGTAAATTTTTATTAACGCACCAACACTTATGTCGGTGTAAACCATCAAAATGTTTGTGCAAAAACTGTGGTGTACAAGTGGGGTATATTTTTTGGTGTAAGTGTAGCATGGTCCATATTAAATAGAAGCATGTTTGGTTCAGCGGAAGAGTGTGCTGATGCGCCTAACCCCTGCTCCCCTGGACGGAGGTTCGACTCTCAGTCCGTGATTTTGGAGTCAATTTTTTTCTTTTTTGGAGTCAATTTTTTTTGTAATTAGCATCAAAACGACATCGTTTTCCCTCCCGCTTTTCTCTGTAAATTTTTCCTCTCTTTCCCAGTTCCCCAATTCTTTATTTTACACTTTTAATTTTGATTTTAGAACCCTAACAGCTTCAATTCTGCCATTCTGACTTTTGCGAGACTGCGATCACCGACCAGCCGCCACCCTCCAGGCTGCCAGCGATGGGCGACATGCGTCATCATCTTCCTGTCAGCAGCACTTCAGGCAGTCACTCTCCAGACTTCGTCACTCCAGTCAACAACTCAACGGTAACTGGTAAGGTAAAAACTTTTCTGTATTTTACTAAACTTAATTTTTTATTTTTTATGGTAGTTTGAACTTTGAAGTTTGATATATGAATATATGATTAGTATTTAGTAATATATAATAATTTATACATTAAAGAATCAAAAATTTTTCTTCAATAAAAAAATTGATTTAGGATTGCAAGTGATAATTATTATTGTATTAATGTTCATTTTATGTCTAATTTACACAATTTAAAATGCAAAGGTATTTCAAAAAGCTAGCCAAATTCAAAGATTCGGAGTCGAGTGGAATTGGTATGACTTTATTTATATGTATTCAAAAAGCTAGCCAAATTCAAATTCAAATTACGTTATTGTTTTCGTATGACTTTATTTATATGTATTAGTTATGGTACTCTTCAAATTTACTTTTAATTTATTATTAAATATTAAGACTTATGAAGTAGTTTGACATGAGAATGAGAGGTAGCCGGGTAGGGGACCCCATGGCCGTAAAATCCTAGATCCGCCTCTGTAATGGAGCTAGCTGCATCTGGTAGGTTGGAAGTTATATATTTGGAGCTAATACTTCATTTAGCTTTTAGTGTGTACTGTAAAAAGGACTACATTTGGATGGTTGATGAATACTTGAACAACTACTTATGGACTTTTGAAATTTGAAAGACTAGATTTGAAGGTTGTTGAATACTTGAAGGACTAATTATGAATTTTTGAAATTTGAAGGACCAATCGTGCACAACTCACAAAGTTGAAAGAACCATAAATTTTTAAATAGTTAACAATTGCATTTTTTTTGAGAGGGAGGGAGTTTCAGTTATCGCTGAAACTTGTTGCCACGAGAACCATCCATTTGCTTGCACCACAGACGTGCTCTTCGTCTTTTCTTCATGGAATCCGCAACTCTCTTTTGCTTTTCTAAACTTTATTTTCGCCTGCACATTAAGGTCATGCATGACCTTTCGACAAAAAATTAAACACTTTTGTGCACACAAGTTTAAAAAATAATTAAGTATCTCTTTAAATATGAGATGTTTTGATTTTGAAGAAATTTAAGAGTGTATTTTGGTATTAAATTTTCAAAAATATCTTTTGATGTAATAAATAAAAGTATGATTTGATGGTAGATTATTAGTAAAAAGGTATGATGTGATAGGTAGGGTTTGAAAAAGTAAGAGATAAAATTGTCTTTTTAATAGAAATAAGAAGTGTTTCTTTGGACAGATGAAAAAAGAAAGAAGAAAGATTTTTTCAGGGACAGAGAGAGTATTACTTACGCTTGAAAAATAAACTTCCATACATACATTATTCACTTTGTAGAATTTCAACCATTTTCTTTATATATTTTGACTTTTGAGTAATTATAATGAGGGCAATTACTCTATTGTTTTAATAGGTGGAGATTGTATAAAGAGATGCTGAGTACTATTTTATAATAGAGCTATTCTTGTTAAATAAATATATAAATAAATAAATTCAAAAAGAAGTTGGTGTTTATTTTAAGATACAAAATGCGTAGTTACTACTAGTCTACTATTGGATAATGAAATAATTCTATTACTTAAAAAATAATACTCCCTCCATCCCGCAAAAAGTTCCCGTTTTGACTTTTTGAGGATTTAAGGGAAGTGTATTTTGGTGTTGACTTTCCAAATATGCCCTTTGATGTGATGGATAAAGTAGGATGATATGGATAGATTAATAGAGAAAAAGTGTGATGTGATAGGTAGGTTAAAAATTAGTAAAGGTAAAAGTGACTTTTTAAAAGAAAAAAGGAAGTGTTTTTTGGGACGGATGAAAAAAGAAAGGAGAACTTTTTTGCGGGACGGAGGGAGTAGAATACATAACCACTACTTCAAAAACAGGTATTAGAATCGCTTGTTTTGGACTTTTGCATCGGTTTTTTTACCGATGCATATGCAAGCGATGCAATTGTTCAAATGCAAATGCATCAGTTGTAAAAAACGACTAAAATAAAAAGACTACCATAACTATACTAACATTAAAATTGGAAAAGGAATGAGTAATAGAAAATGACTAAAATAAAAAGACTACCATAACTAATACAACCATTATCATTATTGCTCCCTCCGTCCCATAAAATATGTTCTTTTTGAAAAAAGGTGCACCCTTAAAGTGAGTTATTTTGGTGTTATTTTCTAATTTTTCTCTTACTTTATAATAGAGTAGAATGAGATGTGTAAGATAGATGAGTCGTAATTAGAAAATAATACTAAACTTACTAATTTTAAAGGCGTGCCTTTTTCAAACAAGAAGGTTTAATTTTATGGGAGGTAGTATAATTATATTATTATTATAATTACTATTATTATCTAACATCCATCCTCAAGGTATACTCGTCACTCGTGTCATGGCTGAAAGCTTGGAAACAAGGACCTAGATATGCGGATAAGATCGATAGTGCCTTCATGAATAATTCTGCTAGAATTAGAGAGACAAATATTCGTTGTGTGACGAACAAGCTTAGCTTGAGGGTGCATGAGCTAAGTTTTTTCAGTGGAGAGTGTTAGCGATGGTGACGAGTGTTTATTAGTACGATGGATCAAAGAGCAGTAAACCTGCATTATTTCAGTGGAGAGTGTTAGCGATGGTGACGATTATTAGTACCCCTTTCTGTGTTTCTTTGATCACGCACACAAAATTATTAAAGAAAGAGAAAGAGGGATAAAGGACGATGGATGTTAGACACGTTCGTCGAGATTGATGATAGTTGTTAATCACACACATTGTTTTTTTGGAGAGAAAGAGAGGGATAATAATGAAGAAATGTTGTTTAGCACGCTTATCGAGATCGGTGATGACGATGCCATAATCTATGACGATGCCATAATCTATGAGAAGGAAATAGGGGTAAGGGACGACGATGCCATAATCTATGACGGTTGATCGTTGATTAAGAGGACCAAGGGTGGCGCTCGTTTGTAGAAGAAGGGGGGTAAGGTTTTTGAGAAAATACACCTTAACTAGCTCTAATACCATATTGAATAATGAAATAATTGTATTACTCAAGAATTAATAGAATACATGACTGAATATATGTAGAGAGATTATAACCCAACTAGAAATATGAATCAATAATAGATATTGACTAAAATACAAAGCCTACCGTTGCTAATATTAACATAATTATTATTATCGTCTAACTACTTATTAGTTAGAAAAGAAAAAAACTATCAACACACCATATTATTTTGTTTAAAAAAATTTCTCCGTTCCATAAAAAAATCATTGTTACATTTTCGCCTATCTCAAAAAAATTTCACGTTCTATTTTCGGATATGAATTTATAATCTTTATAAATTTTCTCGCTTGTATGTCACTTTCAACGATATACTTTCATTTCGCTTAGTTTCTTTGTCAAATGAATTGAAATGAAAAACTTTTTTATAAGGGTAAGGGGTAAGTAATAACTACTCCGTAATAACATGCAAACTAGGAACCGTTAGATGGGTTATGGGCCGGGTAGATATTTTCACGGGTCGACGATTTTGAATGATACTCTGAATCTCCGATCCAATTGTAGGGTTATGACCTTATGGGCCGGGCGTATTGAATCTCATCTCCATCGTCGCAAAGTTCTTGTGTCTTGAGACAAAAAGCCCAAATCTTAACGAGCAAATACATTCAATCTCCAGATCTCGAAAAGTAATGTATCCATCTTCTCGTTTTAAAGTTTGCCCAATTTTGTCACAGATCCATCGACAAGATCCTTCAGAGTAAGTTGATTTTCCGCTATATTCCTGATTATTTTCAGTAAGACGCACTTCTCTGTGTTTGTTTGATTTGTACAGATTGTGTTGCTAATGGATTTAGGGTTTAGACTGTTGAATCTGAGGTTATGTGTATCCATTGCTGATTGGTTTGATGTTATATTATCTGTGATAAGATTTCTTTACCATTTGATTTTGTCGAAATTTTGTTAAATGTGTTGCTGTTTCTATTGTATGTTAGCGTTGGTTTGAATTTGAGAAGCTTATGAAGAGTGTTATGCTTTGATTAATGAAGAACATTAAGAAATTATCAAGCATCATGGTTCATGAACATGTGAAGAAGGTTGAATAGTTTTATTATACAAGCGTTCGTGTTACTTTTTTCATCAGACGGTACTGAAAAACTAAATGTTGTGTTATACAGAATGAAGTTATACAAGTTTTTTGGGAATCAAGCTAAGTAGCTATATATTGGTATAGATTATTGACTCGTTTTTTTTCATTCACTCAAACTCTTGTTCAAAACATGCAGGATTAAATCTGCCTTAAAGCTGATAATCTTCTGTTCTTATACAAGGTGTTGAGGCCAGTTTTGCGAGGTCCTAAAGGCATCTGCTTTGATCCCCCATTGTATGAAAAGTAAGTATTGTCGATCTATAACGCTGCTTATTGCATGGATATACTTCCTTACATGTGTTCATATTTCATTCCAAATTAAAAACAGTCATTTGTATTTGTCTAAATTCGGTAATACGATTAATTTGCTACTTTTTATTACTCTGTATAAAAAGAACCAACTGAATCTGTGTTTGAGCTTTATGAGAACTAGATCTGCTAAGATCTTAGATCCTGTAAATTAAGTCATGCATGTATGTACTTTAACCATTCACATCACATGCCATACTCGAATCCATATGTTTAGATCAATTCCCCAGGGTTTTATCTAAAAGTTTGTGTTAGTCCTTGTTTGGAAACACTAGTGAAGCATCAAATGAATGAAAAAGAACATGAAACTTACTATCTTCACATCAGTGTGAAGAAGTAAGATTGAGTATTTTAGGAGACTCTTAGCTTCTAGTATCTTTTACTATCTTTCTTTTTAAGATTCGTGCAACATAAAGTCATCCTCTAGATTCACGTATACAATTTCTATTGAAATCGCAACTTGCTCCGTACCTGCACCAACCTTGCTCCAATCTTGCACGAAACACGCACAGAGGAAATGACATACTCAGTAGTTCTTTATTCTTCTTTCTCTCAATCAATAAATCACTAATCCTGCTTATAACTAATAAATGAAATCGGAAAAAAGACCACAAAAAAAAGTTGATGTCCGCCGGATATAAATGAAAAAGAAAACCAAAAAAAGGTGTAACCGGTGGCGGGAAAGATGAATTTAAAAAAAAAAAATACCCCCTCCATCTTAGCACACACCATTTTCTTCACTTCTAAAAATAAAACTCAGCTCTGTCATTTATATTATTAGCTACCCTCACATGTCTCACCTTCTCTATAAATGCAACCCCACTCACTCATACACTGCTTCTTCACCCCAACCCTAAAGCTCACTCCCAGTCCCAAACAACAAACCCCAACAATGTCACACAGAGAGGTGTACACCATGGAAGAGTTCCTTGGAGTCCTCTCCATTCAGGAACATACCGTCTTCCTCGAGATCAAGCTCAAGCAGCGGGCAGCCACTGCTGGCGCCTCAAACTCCAGCGTCTGTTCCTTGGAGGACATGCGGGAGATGATGGCCCTCCAGGAGAAGAAGGCCGCCTTCGAGAAGAAGTGACTTGAGGCGATAGCCAACCCCAAGGTCCGCCGCTCCACAGTGATTGAGCTCTTTGGGGAGCTTCATTACTCCAAACCTCTTCCTCCCTCTCCTCCTACCCCCGTTAACCACGACGACCGTGCTGATCCTACCTCTTCCCCTCCGGCGACCTTCTCCCTCGGAGAGAGCTCCGGAGAAGTGCGTATCTGCACCAACCTTGCTCCGATCTTGCACGAAATACAGAGGAAATGACATCTAGTTCTGTAACTTGTGCCGGAAAAGCAAAGAGGAACGGGGAAAAGGTGTAACGGCTGCCGTAAAGAAATGAAAAATAGAACCATAAAGCTGTAACGGCTGCGTTAAAAAGATGAAAAGGAAAACCGAAAAGGTTTATCGGATGGCGGGAAAAAATGAAAAAGAAGAAAATGAAAATAAAAGCGTGACGTCTTCAACCGTTACACTATCAACAACCAACAAACAAACGACGAAGGAGTGGGGCTAGGCGCGATGGGTCAGATCCGGCCGTTTCCCCGTCATCGTCTGGTTCTCTTTAAGAGATTAAAAGCTCCCTTGTTTTACGGGGTTAAACACATAAGAAATATTTGCACTAAATAGCATTAAAACTTAAGTTATTTTCTTAAATACCACTTAAATTTTTTTATTTTTTAAATAGCACTTAAAAATGTCCATAATATTCTGTGATGGTGAATATTAACTTGAATAATGACTAATGCATACTAACTAAAAGTGCTACATTGGGAAGAAAAACACATGTGGTGCTATTTAGTAAAAGTCATTATGTTTTAGTGCTATTTAAGTAAATTCCTCATTACTCCATTCAACTCAATTTTGGTCGTCTATTTTGATTTATGATGCTGACCCTGTGAAATTAAAAAAATAATTTTACATATTAAAATATTAAATTAAAAGGTTTAGAAACAAGAGGTGATATTACTATATTATGAATCAAATAAGTAATAAAACTAATGTCAAAAAAATGTTTGACTATTGAATAGTAAAGAAACAATTTAATTTAGGACAGAGAAAGTAAAATATATTCTTTCTATTGTATATTACTTCGTAAATGTCTATTAACATTTTCACGATACATCAAAAAACAGATAAAAATAGATGTCTACATTCATTTTTCAGCGTATCTAGAAAATGATAATAGATACTCCGTAGTGAATACTCCCTCTGTTTGCAAAAAAATTTCCTACTTTGACTTGGAGCAAAAATAAAGAAGTGCAAAATTATAGTTGACTTCCAATTTTGCATCTGATGTAATGGATAAAAGTAAGATGTGATTGATTGATTATTAGAGAAAAAATATGATGTGATAAGTAGGGTATGAAAAGATAAGGATAAAAGTGCTTTTTTAATAGAAAGTGGAAGTGTTTTGTTGGAAGTGTAAAAAATGAAAGAGGAAGTGTTTTTGAGAACGGAGAGAGTATGAATTATGAAATAGTGGTAGTATTCACGAAATTAATTACGAGTACAAGATACCCGCTTTTTGTCTCAAAATTTATTAATTTCCCTTCCCATGAATCTGTTTCGAACATTTTGACTTTTAGGAAATTTAAGATAGGGATATTTTTTGTCTTGATTTTTCAAAAATACTCTTGATGTGATGTGTAAAAGTAGCATGAGATGGGTAATTTTGCCTTCTTTCTTTCGATCGGCCATGGAATGGGGTCCTCGTCATCGGAATCCGCAACGTTGAAGGGAGGCATTTGTTCGGATGAACCGATAGTGTCGTCGACCTCAACCTTGGCGTCAACGAAGGATCTTTTCTTTGACGATCTGCCGTCGGAATTGTTGAGTTGTTGCCACTTCGGGGAACGACTCAAAATCCTCCAAAGATCGATGGGCACCTTGCCTTGGTGACCGTCATCTTGATACCGGGTCGTGGCAAGCCGGAGAACATCGACGTCGTTCGTCCCGCTCCTCCGGGACCGGGTGCATTACTCGTAAACTCCAATAAACTTTCGGACTTTACGGTTGATGTGGCTCCATTTGGAAGTGAGTTGGTCCCGGGTACGGTAGGAACCGTCCTTGTTCATCGCCGTGAAGAACTTTTCCTCGATACAATCCCACATCGCATCCCTCGTTTGCTCCGAACCTTTAAAAAAGTATAACACGAATTTTTTTATAACATGATTATATATAATTTTATATAAATAAAAACATAAATATATTAGAAAACATATAATTTTTATCAATGATAGGATGCTCGGAGACGTCAACCCAAGCCGACGCCAATAAGCACTCTTCCTCCGGCGTCCACTTTTGAATTGACCGTGCCGCCTCGGTCATCATGCCTTTCGCTTTGTGGCTCTTCCAGCGTACACTTTTTTTGGTGCCGGATGGTCCCAATTGAGTCTCCAGAACCGACTCTCACTCGACGTACCCCGATTGTTGTGTCTTGAACATCGGCGGACGATTCTCGAATTGTTGGAAATACCAAATCGCGTGCTCGTGAGGCTCGAGATCGTCGGGGAAGAAACCGGAGCCGGAAGGATTCATGTTCAAATAGAGTTGGATAATTGGAGAATTGAACAATATGTGAAGAAGATTGAAGGTGTGAGAATGTTCAATGGCTATATTAGTCGTTAGGGGTGGGGGGGATCATGCGTCAAACCAATGACGCTGAAGCTGTGACACCGCGGTGAAGCCCCAGGGGGGGGCAGTGTTTAACGCCCCCTGGGCGTGAAAAGGCCAGTAACGTCGGTCAGCGTTACGTGTAGTACCACTGCTCTAACATTTATGTCATACTTGTTTTCACTCCCTCTGTTTCACGACTACTTGCATTTTATGTTCTTTCGTTCCAATTTATAGTGCATGTTTACTATTTAGTATTTACATGGTCAAAGTTCATTCACTTTCTTTCTCTATTTTCGTTAGCAAGTTGATAAAATAAAGTACTATTGTCACTACTAATCTTGTAGATCTTTTGATGTAGTATTTTAATCTGTAATTTTTATTTTTTAACTCTACCATTTGTCATATAAAATGATTTGAAAATATTTTCAGTCAAATATCGTAAACCGAAACAGGCACTATAAATTAAGATGGAGGGAGTAGTTTTTTTACACTTACATACGAGCCAAATGGCTTCAATGCCTCATGTAAATTGAAAAATTGGCACCAATATCTCACCTATTTCAAAATTTATTTTTAAAATTTCTATGTTTTCAAAATGTTGCACACAACCTCTCTCTAATTATTTTTCAGCCATTTTTTTTGTGATGATGGGCATTGGTGACTGTTTTCCAAACGAAAAAGGGCACCGGGGCTCATGTGTCATTTTCATTTTTTTTCCTTTTTCTCTATTTGTTTTTTTATCCATAAATGTTTTTTTAATTTATTTTTAAGATTGCGATTATGACATTTTTAAATTTTAAAAATGTTTTGTTTGAAATAAAAAATAATTAAAATATACTGCATCTCCACGTCTCAAATAAAAAGTAAAACCTTTTTTTGGGTATTTCAAAAAATGAGGAATAAAATAGAAAATGAAATAAAATAAAAAAATAAAAGGAGTATCCTTTGTTGGACATCACAAACTTTTTTGATGTTCGAAAATATCTTTTTGTATAAGAGTAATTTTTATATGTTCTATTTTTTCATTTTGTTTTTTCATATTTTTATTTTTTATTCAATATTTGCTTTTTGGAACATCTTATTTTTTTTATTCTTGAAAACAAAAAATTGAAAATGTCTAATTTGAGATAGATGGAGTATATATTTTTAATTTTTAAATTTTTTTATTTCAATCCTAATCAAAACTTGAATTTTAAAAAAATTAGAAAATAAATTTAAAAAACAAGAGTATAGGAGCCTACAATTTTCAATCATTTTTTATTCGTTTAGATTTTATTTTTCACTCACATTACACTCTATCTTAGCCTTTGTTGTTTTGTGTTGAAAAAATTAACTTCCAACTTTTTTCAATTTCTTTTAACTTTTTCTTGTTTCTCTCAACTCCTTTCAACTTTTTCCAACAATGACTTAAAAATGTATTTATATATTATGAATATAACATAATATTATACTCCCTCCGTTTGGAAAAACACTTCCCATTTGGATTTGGGACAAAAATAAGGAAGTGTTAAATTATAGTTGATTTCCAGTTTTGCCCCTGATGTGATGGGTAAAAGTAAGATGTGATGCATAGATTATTAGAGAAAAAGTATGATTTGATAGGTAGGGTATGAAAAAGTAAGGGTAAAAGTGTTTTTTTAATAGAAAAGGGAAGTGTTTTGTTAGAAGTGGAAAAAGTGAAAGTTTTCATCCAAAATTAAAGTTTTCTTGCATATAGGTATTTTGGTGATCACTTAATTGGGTGACGTTTTAACACTTAGGGGCTGTTTGTTTCGGTCTTTTAATGGTTCAGATGTCTGAATGGTTCAACACTTAATGATTCAGACTGTTTGTTTCAGCCTCTTAATGGTTCAGATGTCTGAATGGTTAAGAGATTTGCCTCTGAATGGTTAACTAGTATACTGAATGGTTAAGACTTCTTATCTGAATTGATCAGACATTTGCCTCTGAATAGTTAAGCAATATACTAGCTCTTAATGGTTCAGACCTCTTACTGGTTCAACACTTAATGGTTCAGACCTCTTACTGGTTCAACACTTACCTATTTAGAAGCTGCCAAACAGCCCCTTAAATTATTTAACGTTTTCCAACTTGTTCCAGTTTCTTCCATCCCAAAAAACAAAGCTTTATTCAAATCTACATCAAATCAAAATAATTTTAGGGATAAATTGAAAATCAAAATTACTTTTAAATTTGCATTACTTTACGTAAAATAAATTGATAAATTATGTAATGGGCAAGGGTGGACCCACACTGGTCAGAGTGGGGTCAGCCGGAGTTACTCAGATTTCAAGCGGGACCTACATACGATCTAATAAAGTGACACCATTAAATTCTGTATCGAGCGTAAATTATCATTAGAACAAGACTGCGTATAGTACAGTGATTGGGAATGCACATCACTTGTGATGTACTCCATCCGTCCCTAAATATTTGTCACACTTGTATTTTCGAGTCAAAATATTAAGTTTTTTCAATTTATTTTATTTACAAATTGATATAGAAATAAAAAATAAAATTTACATATAAAAAAGCTACATGAAAAGTTTTTCGAAATAAGAGGTATCAAGAATATTTTATTTTATCAAATAACCAATGAAAACGTAGAAATAAACAAAAGTTCCCGCGACGCTGAAAAAGCAAATGTTGCAAATATATTTAGGGACGGAGGGAGTAATTTAGATGATGGTTTTTTTCTTTTTCAGAAGCAACATTGTCTCTCTTTTCTGTTAGAAATATATACACTATTTTTTAGCGTCCTATATTTATTATGAACAAGTTAAGGGTTTGAATCTCACTTTTAGCAATTATCTGAATTTTTCAATTTAAATTTAAGTACTCTCTAAATACAATGTATCCATCCTTTTCGTCGTGATATTTATGATTTGTTATCACGGCACGGTTCTAATAACATTGGAGTACGGTGCCACTCCGGTGCCACTGGAGTTTTGGGGCACCTCTGGTGCTCCGTTCGCAAAATTGACGGTTCCTACTCCCACTAACTCACCCCCTAAACCCCCCACCCTACTCCCGCCCCTGCAACGCATAATAGCCACACATTTTGTGGGGGGCTTACGGCGGGGTTGGGGTGGGGTGCAGGGGCGGGGGTAGGGTGGGGGGTTTAGGGGGTGGGTTAGGGGGGGTAGGAACCGTAAATTTTGCGAATGCAGCACCGAAGGTGCTCCAAAAACCCAGTGGCATCGCTAGTGGCCCCGTACTCCAGTGTCACTAGAACCCCACTGTTGTTATCATGAAAAAATGCCTCAATTTATATTGCAACAAAAAAATAAAAAATTAAAATTTATTTTGAGAAACACAAACTACATCAAAGTTATATTAATTACGGAGTATAATTAAAGTGAATAAATAAGAAAAAAGATAGCAGTGGATCATAAAAGTAAAAAAATTAGAGATGAAATATTATAAAAGAGAATTATATTGGTTTAAAAAATGAAAGTCTTATTTTTGTACACGTATATTACATATATAAAAAAATTACATATAAATTTTTATATGGAACATTTATAGTATATTCCTTCCGTCCGCATTTTGATTACAATATAATTTTCTCTCTCCTCTCGATAATTTTTGTTTATTTATGTATTTTTTTGATAATTTAATACGGAGTAAAATAAAACATACTTGTCACATTTTGTTTTGTAAAACTCTGAACGTAGTTTTTCAATGTTTAACTTTTATTTTTAGTGATGTACCAATTTGTAAATAAAATATTTTCAAAATTATTTAGATTTTACATAGTAATTCCAATTTTATAATCGAAATATGGACGGAGGGACTATTAAAATTGACACCATCTACTCTCTATTATTCCTGCTGGGTCCGCCACCGATAATGGGAGGGGTACAATCCAAATTGAAAATGACACAAACATATGCCTTTTAAATCTAACGTATGGATAATAATTATGTGATTGAATCTAATCTGATCTGATTCGATTAAGTTCTAATTTACTCTAATTTTAGTTATATTTAAAATCAATTTTTAATTCTAATAAAAATGAATAATAAGTTAAAAAAATAAATTAAAAAGAACAAGCTCGAAATCTTGATTGTTTTGAATATATCATTTTGAGTACATGGTTGTATAGTCATTTTTCCTTTTTATTTATCCAAAAATATTTTTTTGTTCTAAAAAACGGGGAAAAGATTAAAGTAGGATTTCCATGTTTCTATTTTCAAAATAAGAATTAAAATGTATATACATTACCAATCATTACCATGTACATTACGTAAAATGCACATTTATAATGCCACATTACCACAGTTCGAACTCTTATTTGAGAAATAAAAATATGAAACATCTATTTTGATACTTTCTCTATCTTTTAATCCTATTTAAGGTGATTTTTAAAGTTTTTTCCTTTTGATTTTAGAAAAAGAAATATAGCACACCATTTTCTTCACATCTACAATTTTTAACTAAAACATTCATCAATTATCTTAATCTCCATTTAATCAAGGTGGCTAGCTAATTTTTTTAGAAATCTGATCAAATATGTACTCCAGCTATACGACTTGGTCAAATGTAATCATTTGATTTTGTGCTACACCACCAATAGTTGACTTGTTGACCTAACCATGAGAAACTTAGACATTTGATAATTTGATATACTCCGTATATAAACTTAAGGGAGCCTCCAATATAATACTCCCTCCGTCCCTAAATAAAGTTCCATTTTTGACTTTTTTAGGATTTAAGGAAGGGATATTTTGGTGTTGACTTTCCAAAAATACCCTTGATGTGATGTGTTAAAGTAAGATGTGATAGGTAGATTATTAGTAAAAAGGTATGATGTGATAGGTAGGGTATGAAAAAGTAAGGGGTAAAAGAGGTTTTTTAAGGGAAAAGAGAAGTTTATTTAGGGACAAAAAAAACGAAAGAGGAACTTTATTTAGGGACGGAGGGAGTATAATCGTACAATATTGGCTTGATAAAATTACTCCTTATAATATACTTCCCGTCCAACAATAATGTTCTTATTCAGTATCCACATGGTCAATATTTATTTACTTTGTTGGTATATTTTTGTTACACAATTGATAAAATAATATAGTCATATATGTTACCTCTAGTTTTGTAGATATTTTCATTTAGTTTTTAAATATGTAATTTTTATTTTTTAATTCCATACAATTTTTCATATAAAATGATTTGAAAATAACTTTAGTCAAACATTATAACGCACAACAGGAACATTGTTGGATGAAGGGAGTAATAAATCAAACTCTTTTGTTATTCTTTAAAGAATATGTTAAATTTTACTCACTCGTTTCATAAAACAATTTCTATTTTGACTTTTAGGAGATATAAAGAGTGTATATTTGTAGTAGATTTTCCAATTTTACCATTGATATGATGGGTAAAAGTAAAATGTAATGGATAGATTAATAGTGAAAAAGTATGATGTGATATGTAGGGTAAGAAAAATTATGGATAAAAGTGATTTTTTAATATAAATGAAAATGTTTTGGTGAAAAAACATAAAAATGAATGATGAAGTGTTTTACGAAATGGAGAGAGTAGCAAACTTACCAATAAGTAACTTTTACTTGTTGAAGATAATAAACTTCTCAAATTCTAGCAAGTTAATTGTTAGAAAACGAAATACCAAATTTTGTTTAGAGTGAAACAAAAAAAGTGCTTACTACATTACTCGATCTTTAGTTACTCTAATTTAAAAATACTCTCTCCGTCCGAAAATATTCTTCACATTTGACTTTTCTAGGTCAAAGTTCGTAAACTTTGACTACAATTTATAGAAAAAACACAGTGTATTATGATATAAATTTAATATTAATATATTTCTAATGAAACGTAGTTTCAAATATCAATTTTTATAAAATATATCTATGTATAAATTTAGATATTAATGGTCAAAGTGCAACATTGGAGACCGTAAAATGTCAAATGAGAAGAATATTTTCGGACGGATGGAGTAATAAATTTATACCACAAGCATGGTTAGAAATATTCTAACAAGTCAATGGTTCAAATTTAAGTATGGAGTACTCATTAAAATCAATTATTAGATAAATTATTAATTATCTCAATGTGATAAATTCAAAAGGCAAATTAAGCGAGTCAACAAAACCAAATGCGGAGAAAAAGTACTCCCTTCTTTTTAATTAAGTAGTGTTGCTGATTATTTGTCCAGTTTTGATTTTTTTTAGTCAATTATTTTCAACACTTGATCCAAAACTAGATAAAATATATATTGTATATCAATTAGATAAAATAATATTTTAAAAATATTTGATATAATAAATCATTTAAAATTATTTTTGTATCAATATCTAATACCATTTTTATCTAATTTGAGGTCAAAATTTACTAATTTTAACGAGAAAAAGTCAAAAGTGAACAAATAGTCAAGAATGGGGAGAGTATTTGATTTGGTTTTTGAGCCAACTATTTGATCAACAATATCTATCAAAATATATTAGAAAAAATGTATAAAAAATATTTTTCGATTAACCAATAATTTAGTTTAATCTTTATATTTCAATTCATTATATATATTTTTATACGGAGTATATGATTACTTAAATGTCTAACACCCTGAATTTCATATTTTTATTTTCAAAATGGTTAAATTCTTTTTTTTGGAAAGATAGAGTCATTTAGCTCAGCCTCTCCAGTCTCCCCTTAGCTATAAATGCCACCCCACCCATACAGTGCTTCTTCACCCCAACCCAAAAGCTCCCCTCCCCATTCCAAACAACAAAACCAACAAACAATGTCACAGAGAGACGTGTACACCATGAAAGAGTTCTTTGAAGTCCTCTCCCTACAGGAACAGACCGTCTTCCTCGAGATCAAGCGCCAGCAGCATAGTGTTACTGCTGGCGCCACAAATTCCAGCATCTGTTCCCTGGGGGACATGCTGGAGATGATGGCCCTCCAGGAGAAGAAGGCCGTCTTCGAGAAGAAGAGGCGGGAGAAGCTGGCCAACCCCAACGTCCGCCGCCCTAGTGTGCTTGAGCTCTTTGGGGAGCTTCATTACTCCGAACCTCTTCCTCCCTCCCCTCCTCCCCCCGTTGATCACGATGACCGTGCTGATCCAACCTCTTCCTCTCCGGCAAACTTCTCCCTAGGAGAGAGCTCAAGCTCCCTCTCGGGAGAAGTGCGTGACTCCGAGGAGGAGTGGAGGGACCCAAATCATGCTGCCCCTCGTCGTGGAAGTAAAATTAATTTAATTTGTTCACATTTCTTCTTCCTAGCTTCTTTCTTTGTTTACATTTTCTTATTTGTTTAATTTTTTCCCCATGTGTTAGTTATTTATTTCTTTATTTTTTAAAATAAAGTGCGAGTGGTTCCCAACTTGTTTCTTTCACATTTCAAGCCCCGCATTTTACATTTTAACGCTTTTTTTAACTGGGTATGTGAAGACCAATTATCTCTTTATCACAAATTTCAACATTTTTTCTTATTTAAAACTTTCTTTAAATTTTATCAAAATAAATATTAAACATATAGCCATCTCAAAAACTCTTTCTCCTATATTGATATTAATGATTAAAGTATTATATTGAAAATCATAAAAGTTCAAGTGAAAATAAATGTTTTTTTTTGTATAGGGAACGTGGGAGAGGGTAACAACCGCAGCGCTTGAAGAAGAGAGAACTAGGGAAAGGTGGCTTGAAGAGATCGATGGATGGACGGTGTGGACCTGATAATTAAATATATGTATTGTCTTTAATTAATTGTTTTCTTTATTTAATAATGCTTTTATTAAATATAGTTAAATATCATAATGTGTAAGAACAAGACATGAATGAATTGTGAAGAAGTGTAATTAAGCTATATACGGAGTATTTCCTTTTCTGACTTGATTGATTTATGATCTATAGTGAATGTTGGTTCATGTGTTGGGTCGGGTCGGGTTGTTTATTGATTTTTTGCCGTCTCTTCTTTGCGAAACTCATCTTTCAACTTTGAAAGTACATACGTTTTCTTGAACATACTAAATACGTAGTATGTTTTATTCTTTTTATGGCACATAAATTTATACTCCCTCCGCCCCAAAAAGATCTTCCTGTTTCATTTTTTGCAAATCCTATAAAACACTTTTATACACATTTAAAATGCATAAAATTTACCACATTTCTCATTTATTGTAAGTAGAAGTTGTTTTGAAAGTTTTTTTTGCATTTGAGGCGGGATAGAAGTGTTTTATGAGACGCGCAAAAAATGAAACAGGAAGATCTTTTTGGGACGGAGGAGTATGATGTAACATATACTCCCTCCGTCCCAAAAAGTCTTTCCTGTTTCATTTTTTGTGCATTCCATAAAACACTTCTATCAACATCTAAAATGCCTAAAATTTACAACATTTCTTCTTTATTGTGGGTAGAAGTTATTTTGAAAGTTTTTTTGGCATTCAAGGCGGCATAGAAGTGTTTAGAGGAAGTCAAGCTCTTAGATACTGGGCCGAATCCCGACAGCGACAGTGTATGATATTAATTTTTTGTGCTCCGTAATACTCTATAACTCCTTGTACGCATTAGACATGATATAAAACGTCTTTTTTAAAAACCAGATTAAAAATACTCCCTCCGTCCTAAAATTAACTTCTCATTTGACTTTTCACGGTCTCCAATGCGATACTTTGACCATCAATATCTCAATTTTTATATAAATATATTTTATAAAAATTATATATTTCAAAATTATGTTTCAAAATGAATCTATTGCTAATAAATTTATATGAAAATTCAATGTATTTTTTTCATAATATACGGTCAAAGTTTAAAAAATTTGACTATAAAAGTCAAACTGAGAAGTTAATTTTAGGACGGAGGGGGTATATGATAGTACCGGAAAAATAGAGAAAATTTAAGAATGGGGAGGGTATTTAATATATTTGGTACACGTGTTATGTCATGCACTGCCTCCTTACGTGCGACTGACTAAGCATTGACAAAACCGGCCACACCCTTTTTTAATATACTATCTTGTTTTGTTTTTAACCGCTAAAACCGGGACCCTTTAACCGTAAAACCCGGATCTGTGACGAGGGAAACGCCCGTTTCTGACATGTCTAACCGTCTAAAAGTTCACGTTTTTTTCTTTTTGATAATCCTTTTTCTTCATGCCTTTACTCTGTTACGTTTTACTCCGTTTTTTTATTCATTTTATTCGATATTTTTTTTAATGTAGGCATTACATTACTTTATTAATATAAACACGTAAGACACATGAACACGTGGCCATAAAATCCGGATTTGAATACGTTTTCATTTTCGGTTTTTTTTCGTCAGAAATTGTAACTGCTGGTATTTGTTTTGATTTTATTTTTAGGAGAAGGAAAAATAAAAAAAATTACAGAACTTATAAATTTTTTATTTTTGAATGTAAACTTTCACCATTTAGTTTTTAGGTTTTTGCTCGAAACTTGCACGAGAACATTAAATTTGTGGTTATAAGTTAAGAAAATGTTATATTTACTCGAACGCACCCGCTTACGTGACGGTAACATCTCATCAAACTTCGTCAAACCCGCCATATCTTTTTTTTCTTTCACTTCTTTTCATTCGAAAACTATGGGCAAAACGGCCTTGGTTCACGTTTTTTTACGACCCTTCTTTTTTTTCTTTCACTCTTATTCATTTAAAAACTAGGGGCAAAACGGGCTAAGTTCACTTTTTTCTACCATCTTCTTTTTTTCTTTGGCTCTTAGCTTTTTCATAAAAAAAATTACCTAGGGAAAAAATCCTTAATTTTATTTTTATTTTTTAAGCATATCTTACGTTCTTTTTCCCACTTTATTCGATTTTCTCTCGACGTTACATGTTTTTTACTGCCAAATGCAGAGACACACACGTGGCAAATAGAGACACACCGACTCGCGGGTTGAATGAACTAAACTGGACCCTCCAAAAGCACCACTCTTTTTTTCCTATCATTTTAAATACTCAATGATTATTTTAAAAATAAATAAAAAAGATGACAACCGGGAGAACAGCAATAATTATAGTTTTAGAAAAAAGGTGATGAGCCACATCCCCGAGGCTCCCCTCGTACTCGACCGGACGATCTCTAAGAAGAAGTAAATTAGACTTTAATTATCGCAGATTAGTGGCAAATAGTGAAATCTGTATCTAGTACTTGTATAAGCCTTATGCTTAGCATAGTTGCCTCTCATCGCAGTTGCTAGGAATCGAACTCGGACCCTGCTCCCTTGGCACACCTTGCCTTGCCAACTACGCAACACCCACCGCTAATTATAATTTTAGTCTGTTAACGTAAACGTGGGGTTCTGTGCTTGACACTTATAAAGGTTTCATGCTTTGCATGCTTGTTTTTCATTGCAGCCACCAACTTGTACTTGTTACATTTCAAGTTCTATACCAACTTGTAAATAATATTAAATTTAATTCAAAGCACAAAATTTTCACGTTCTTTGGATTGTGAAATCTAATTTAGAACGAAAAGAGTATCAAAATCACGCTTTAACGTTCACCATTTTTATACTCCTCCATATTAAATTTAGTATATACTCGGCATGATTAAAGTTGCGTTTAAAAATAAATTGGGTGATATTAAAGAATGAATAAATAAAGTTTAATAAGTAAGTTTTGTATGTCACGGATGATCAAATTAGTTTATTTAAACTGTAGCTTTATTTCATGAACGGGTAAAATATCTTTTTTAAATTTTTGTACTACTCCTTTCCTAGAAAAAGCATTTGTGATAGACCCATAGACCCAACACACAACTTTATATAGATTCTATTCTAAAACTAATTTGCGATAATAGAGTATACCAACACTTAAGAGTTAGTCCGACAATGTCAAGGGATGACTTGGGGGTGTTTCGATGTTTTGTTCGTAAAATTAACGATTCATACCCCCCTAATTCCCCAATAAACCTCTCACCTGCCCCGATTCGAACACACCCCCACCCCCTTATTCAATTTGACTCCAAAGTCAAAATTAATTTGTAGATGCAATTGAAGGGGGTGGAGATGTGTTCGAGTTGGGGCAGGTGGGGGGTTTACCGGGAGAGTTAGAGGGTAGGATCTGTCAACTTTACGAACGGTACACCGGAGCAATCTCGGGTCATCCCATGACATGAGGTTCCAATGTCATGGGAACCCCACCGTACACTTAATTATATGTTGGACTTTTTTTGTTACTTTTCCGATGTGAGAGAAATCTCCCAACATAAAATCAATATCGATACTTTATTAAAAGAAATATTTGCACTAAATAACATTAAAACTTAAGTCATTTCTCTTAATAGCATTTAAACTGTTTTATTTTCTAAATAGCACTTAACTATAATGTCCAGTAATAGCGAACATTTATTTGAATAATGACTAATGTATAATGATTAAATCTTAAAATAAAGATAATTATATTATACTTTGGAATATTAAAAAAACAACAATTGTTTTTACATTATATTCTCGCAATTATTTAGCCGATGTGTCATCCTCGTACGTATATTTTACGAGTAAATGACATACGGACTACTCCCTCCGTCCTAACAAAATTTCTTACTATTTCATTTTTGAGACGTCTAAAAAGGTGTCCACTTTCTTTGTATCGAAAATTTTGAACGGCTCACAATATTTTTCTCTCCTCCTCATCACTTTCAATTATAGATTTTTATTTTTCTCAAACTTTGTGATAGTTATCCGTAAATTTATTTAGACGAAGAGTATAATGGTCGACTTAGATTAATTTTCCTGTTTATCACCTTTTTCCCCTTTTAATGTAATGCCTTTTTTGCACGTACAGATACATTAAACATTTACATAAATTCAAATTTATAGATTTTTTTCGATAAATAATTAACTTTATTAAATATAGTAATTATATTTGTGATATTACTAGCCCTCCTTTTGGATTTCTTACTAAAAGTACTCATTTTAGAGTCATATTAATGGAAATACTCCCTCTGTCCCTAAATAAAGTTTCTCTTTCGTTTTTTCTTTGTCCCTAAATAAACTTCTCTTTTCCCTTAAAAGTTCTTCAAAACAAGATGTGACAAAATATTTTGTTATATCAAATAATCAACGAAAAGAGAAAAACAAACAAAAATTATGGAGAAGAGAAAGAGAAAATAAAATTGTAATAAAAATGGGGACAGATGGAGTATAATATTTATCTACAATGAATAAACACCAGAGGATGATACACAACGAAATAAAGGAAGTCATGACATTTGAAAGAATATTTTTTGTGTATGATTACGAGGGAAATGAAAAAACATTCTTCTCGAAATTAGTATCTGCTTTCCTAAGATCGAATATTAAGGTTGTTTTGAATGTTGCATCTAGTGGCATTGCGGCATTGTTATTGCTTAGTGGAAGGACAACACACTCGAAGGTGACCTTCGCTAAATCATTTCAATTTCACCCAGGGCTTCGAGAGAGAAAACTATTGGTTTTGTGGTCAATTCCTCAAAATTATGGTCTTATTATAAAGTTTTTATGTTGACAAAGAATATGAGACTGCATTCATCTACGTCCTTTTGTACAGATAGAGACACACATACTTTTTTTGATTGGATAATTAAAGTCGGAGATGAAACGTTGCGTCAGAGGATTGATGAAGTTAGTGATGTTGAGATTCCACTCGAATTCTAGATACTTGACACAAGTTCTCTTATCAAGAGTATATTATACTTAACTTATCCAAACATATTAGAGACTATGAATAATTGTTCTTTTTTTCAGGATGGGGCATTATTAGCATCAATTCTCGAAGTAGTTGAAATGATAAATGATATTGTCATGTCCTTCATTCTCGATAATGAAAGGAGTACTTGAGTTCCATTTCTTTAAGCCAAACAAATGTAAATGTAGGTGTTGATGACGATTGGATGATAGTTAAATTTTAGAATGAAATCAAATATTTGGGAATCCCAAGTTGCCAACAATCCAATCCAGCACATGAACGAACATTCACCATAGATTATACTCAAGTCAGAAAAGGAAATAATTTAATTAAACAATTCATTCATGTCTTTAATACATTGTTCTTATAGATTATGATATTTAATTATATACTCCGTATTTAATAAAGAAATATTTGCACTAAATAGCACTAAAACTTAAGTCATTTCCTTAAATAGCACTTAAATTGTTTTATTCCCTAAATAGTACTTAATAATGTCCAGAATGACCAGTGATAACAAATATTTACTTGAATAATGACTAATGCATAATGACTAAAAATGCTACATTGGGAAGAAAAACACATGTGGTGCTATTTAGAAAAAGTCATTATGTTTAAATGCTATTTAAGTAAATTCCTCAGAAAAGCATTATTAAATAAAGAAAACAATTACTCCCTCCGTCCTATAATGATCTTCTCAGAGCACTATTCCAACTTCACGGGAATTTATATTTATTTGTGTTTTTTCATGGCGTATATGATAAAATAAAATATTCTTGTCACCACTTGTTTTGTTGAAGTTTTGGTGTAGTTTTTAAATATGTATGTTTTATTTTTTATTTCTATACCAATATTTAAATAAAATAGATTGAAAAAACTTGTGATTTTTCTTCGTTTTGCGAATCGGGAAGATCATTATAGGAGGACGGAGGAAGTAATTAAAGACAACAATGCCGCCTTCCCTGTGATCTCTTCTTCAAGCGCTGCTGCTGTTACCCCCTCCCACGTCCCCTATACCCAAAAAACAAAAAAAAACAATTATTTTCACTTCAAAACGTATTGAAATGTAAAACGTGGGGCTCGAAATGTGAAAGAAACAAGTTGTGAATCACATATATATTTCGTTCTTTGATTTTAAAAAAAAAAATAAAGAGAGAAAGAAGCTAGCTAGGAAAAAAGAAATGTGAACAAAATAAATTAAATTTACTTCCAACGGAACGAGGGCCAGCATGATTTGGGTCCCTCCTCTCCTCCCCAGAGCCACGCACTTCTCTAGAGAGGGAACCAGAACTCTCTACGCCGGAGGGGGAGAGGTGGGATGAGCACGGTCATCATGGTCAACCACTGTGGGGCGGCGGACGTTGGGGTTGGCTATTGCCTCACGCCACTTCTTCTCGAAGGCGGCCTTCTTCTCCTGGAGGGCCATCATCTCCCGCATGTCCTCCAGGGAACAGACGCTTTGGAGTTTGAGGCGCCAGCAGCGGCAGCGCGCTGCTTGCGCTTGATCTCGAGGAAGACGGTCTGTTCCCGAAGGGAGAGGGCTTCAAGGAACTCTTCCATGGTGTTCACCTCTCTCTCTCTCTCTGTGTGTGTGTGACATTGTTGGGGTTTGTTGTTTGGGATGGGGGAGTGAGCTTTAGGGTTGGGGTGAAGAAGCAGTGTATGAGTGAGTGGGGTTGCATTTATAGAGAAGGTGAGACATGTGAGACATCTTACTTTACCTTTCACATCAGGGGCAAAATTGGAAATCAACTATAATTTAACACTTCTTTATTTTTGCCCCCAAATCAAATGAGAAGGGTTTTTCCAAACGGAGGGAGTACTAATTAAAAGACTAGTTGCCCACGGATGGGCACGTCACTTGCACGGAACAAAATCAAAGATTAACCAAATTTGAGTGTGAGGTTGTCATCGTAATTTGATATATTTACATTATTAGGGCTTCATTTGGTTTGAGGAAATATATTTTCTTGAGAAAAAAATCATCTTTCTCAACACATTTTAATTAATTTCATTGTTTAATAGAAATAACAACCCCCCCCCCCCCAAAAAAAAAAATTATTTTGCTATCAAATTGCCGCACGTTACACTTTTATTGATTTTCACTTCATACTCCCTCCGTCCCAAAAAGTCTTTCCTGTTTCATTTTTTGCGCATCCCATAAAACACTTCTATCCCGCCTTGAATGCCAAAAAGACTTTCAAAATAACTTCTACCCACAATAAGAAAAAAATGTTGTAAATTTTAGACATTTTAGATGTCTGTAGAAGTGTTTTATGGGATGCACAAAAAATGAAATAGAAAAGACTTTTTGGGACGGAGGGAGTATTTTATAGCATACGTATTATTTTATTCTTCGTATTATTATGTAACAAAGAGAGTAGTTTAAATGTGTTATATTTAATGTCAGATTACATATATCCTTAAAACGTTTAAGCCTTAAAATATTTGGGTTATCCCAAGTTGTACCTTATACCTTTTTTCACCCCATAAATTTTTATATGGATAAACAATAAAAAAGTAAAAAAGTTGTACCCTTAGATAATTACGTACTCTAGCATGACTCTATTTTATACTCAAGCCCTCCTTTAAAACAATGTTGGGATCAATTTCCGACCCAACACATGAACCAACATTCACTATATATAGATCATAAATCAAGTCAGAAAAGGAAATAGCTTAATTGTTAAACTTGTTCGCGATTCATGTCTTCCATACATTGCATGTTGTTACACATTATGATATTTATATTTAATTAATAAAAACATTACTAAATAAAGTAAACACTTAATTAAAGACAATTCATAGTATTTAATTATCAGTCCACACGCAGGCACCATCCATCTATTTGATAATGCCACCTTAATTAGCTTCCCTCTCTCTTCTTCAAGCGCTGCGGTTGTTAATTACCCCCTCCAACGTTCCCTATTCCAAAAAAAACAATTATTTTTCACTTCATAACATTAATCTTTCCATCCATATTTAATATTCTCATCTGAGATTCATGGTGTTCAATGTAATACTTTGATCATTAATTTCGATATTTATACATAAATACAAAATACTATATTTCATAAAAAGTAAGAAAAAATTTAAATAAGCAAAAATGTACCGGTTAAAATTTGTTACGAATAAATAGGTTTTCACATAGTTTTAAAAAGGCCTTAAAATGTAAAAAATGGGGCGTGAAATGTGAAAGAAACAAGATATTCGACGACATATTTCGTACTTTATTTTAGAAAAAAGAAAAGAAATAAATAATTAACACAAGGGACAAAACAAAAAAGAAAATGTAAAGCGAGAAAGAAAGCTAGGAAAAAGAAACGTGAACAAAATAATTTATTTTACTTCAACCGGGCCAGTGTGATTTGTGTCCCTCCCCTCCTCGCGAGAGTCACTCACTCCTCCGGAGCTCTCTCCAACGGAGAAGGTCGCCGGAGGGGAAGAGGAAGGATCAGCACAATCAACGGGGGAGGAGGAGAGGGAGGAAGAGGTTCAGAGTAATGAAGCCCCCCAAAGAGCTCCATCACAGTGGGGCGGCGGACATTGGGGTTGGCTATCGCCTCCCGCCACTTCTTCTCGAAGGCGGCCTTCTTCTGCTGGAGGGCCATCATCTCCAGCATGTCCTCTTGGGAACACACGCTGGAGCCTGCGGCGCGCTGCTTGCGCTTGATCTCGAGGAAGACGGTCTCTATGCTGTAGACGTCTCTATGTGACATTATTGTTGGTTTTGTTGTTTGGGATGGGGAGTGAGAGGTTTAGGGCACGTTGGGGCCGGTGAAGAAGCAGTGTATGAGTGAGTGGGGTTGCACTATTATTTATAGAGAAGGGAGACGTGTGAGGGTAGCTAAATGGTGTGTGCAGTGTGCTAGCTAGCTAAGATGGACGGAGTATTTTTTTTAACTTATGAAGTGTTTTTCACTGCTGTGATTGGGTTGTGTCACAGCAGCCGTGTTTTGATAATATTAGTGATTTGACGGATTATATTAGTGATTTAATAATTAAGATGAAGAAGAATAAAGAACGTAACTACGGAGTATGTCATTTCCTCTGCGCGTGTTTCGTGCAAGATCGGAGCAAGGTTGGTGCAGGTACGGAGCAAGTTGCGATCAAAGCATAACACTCTTCCTAAACTTTCCGTTTTCAACCTAAGGCTAACATACAATAGAAACATTGACAAATTTAGAGGGTTCGTTGTGATTGGATGAAGAAAAATATGAAGACCACACTAGTGTAGTGCAACTTAACTTGTGTAAATATAATTAAGGAAAATTTACCTAAATAGGACTAAAATATAATGACTATCTCAATATATGACTATATATTTTTATTTCTCAATGTAAGACAATTGGTCATTATCCATTAGTCATTATTCAAGTAAATGTTCACCATCACTAGACATTATTCCTCCCACTAGACATTATTAAGTATTATTCAGGGAATAAAAAAGTTTAAGTACTCCCTCCGTTCCTTTAAACTCTTTCATTTTTGACTTTGAACAAAAATAAGGAAATGTAATTTTAGTTAACTTTCCAATTTTGCACCTGATGTGATAGTTTGGTTATTAGTGAAAAAGTATGATGTGATAGGTAGGGTATAAAAAAGTAAGGGTAAAAGTGGTTTTTTAATAGAAAGTAGAAGTGTTTTAGGCAATTCAAAAAAACGAAAAGGGAAGGGTTTTATGGAACGGAGGGAGTACTACATTAAGAAAAGATTTATGTTTTACTCCTATTTGGTGTAAATTTCACAATAATTAAACTTGGTGTCATGGTGTGCACTGAACAACATTGGAGCAAGGTTGGTGCGGATACGGAGCAAGTTGCGATTTCAATAGAAGATGATGGCTTTATGTTGCATGAATCTTAAAAAGAAAGATAAAAGATATTATTGGACTCTTGTAAGATACTCTTCTCCACACTGGTATGAAGAAAGTAAGTTTAATTTCATGTTCTTTTTCATTCATTTGAGGCTCCACTAGAGTTTAATTTCCAAACAAGGACTAACTCAAAATACCTATGTTCATCAAATCAAATTCCCCAACTGTTCTGGGGAATTAATTTATGTGGATCGGAGTATAGCATGTGGATGTGAATAGATAAATGACGATCTAAGCGGACTCAATTTTTATAAAGAGTGGCACATTATTACTTAATTTACGGGATATAAGATCTTAG
Source organism: Cuscuta australis (assembly GCA_003260385.1). NCBI lineage: Eukaryota > Viridiplantae > Streptophyta > Magnoliopsida > Solanales > Convolvulaceae > Cuscuta > Cuscuta australis. The sequence goes on along the minus strand of NQVE01000054.1, from coordinate 4,727,256 downwards.
CAGATCTGGTTCTCATAAAGATCAAACAGATTCAGTCTTTTACATTTATACTAGTAGAATTGATCGAGTTTCCGGTTTTAGACCAATACCAATGACAGTTTTAAATCTGGAATGAAATATGAACACATTTAAGGAAGGATCTATGCAATAAGCATTCTGTATAGACAACACTTACTGATCATACATGAAGAATTAAGCAGATGCAGTTACTGCCTTGTAAAACTGGCCTCAACATCCTTGTCTGAGAAGATCAGGATTCACGCAGATTTCATCCTGCATGTTTTGAATCAGAGTTTTAGTAAATGCAAAAAAAATAATCTATACTTATAGCTACTTGATGCCCAAAAACTTGTATAAACTTCATTCTCTATAGCACAACAACATTTAGTTTTTTCGGTACCGTCTAATGGAAAAAAAAGTGACACAAACACTTGTATAATAACTATTCAATCTTCTTCACATCTTCATGAATCATGATGCTTGATAATTTCTTACTCTTCTTCATTAAGCAAAGCATAACACTCTTCCCAAACTTTCCATTTTGAGACTAAGGCGATTATCCTATAGAAACATTGACAAATTTCACAAAATTTATGCAAAATGAAATGGTAAAGAAATCTTATCACAGAGATCTGTTCATGAGAATACAAACAGATAACATCGAACCAATCAGAAATAGATACACATAACCCAAAATTCTCAGTACCTCAAATTAAACATTCTAAACCCTAAATTCATTTGCAACACAATCTTTACAAATCAAACACACAAAAGGAAAAGAATCTAACTGATAATAATCACGAATCGAGAGGATAAATAATCAACTTACTCTGAAGATCTTGTCGATGATCGAATACGTTACTTCCTTCTTCAGATCTGGGAGATTAAGCTTTGGACTCGTTTTCTGGCGAAATACTAGCGAGAAGTAAGTTATTACGCCCCGGCCCATAGGGCCGAAAACAAACAATTGGATTAGTCTAATTCCGTCCACACTTGAAAATACCTACCCGCCCCTTGGCCCATGCATGGTTCCTAGTTTTGTGCTTATTTTAAAAAAAGATGGGCCGTTGAGATTCTTCTTTTTTTCGTTCTTTCTTACTACTAACTTGACATTTTGTAAACGGAGTATTTTAGATTTTTGTTTTTTAAAGAGGTGTATTCAATTGAGATTGTATTGGATTTTTTTAGATTCTAAAAAGTTAGTGAATTTAGAAAGTCAATAGATTTCATGTAGAGTTTGTCCAACTTTTCTATTGATTTGAGATAGATTTCATAGAGTCCATGGATTTCTATTGGAAATTTTGAGGTGCATTCCCTTCTAGCAATCCGGCATATAGATTGGGAGCAAAGACTCCATGCCAGCAAAGACTCCGATCCGGCCATGGCAGCTGCAAAATTTGAGAAGACGGAGGAAGAAGAAAGAAACAAGAAGCCATTAATGGAGGGCATGAATTAGGAGCAAAAACTCCATGCCCTAACCCACATCATAACCAGCCCCGCGCCGTCACCGCCGCCGCTCCACTCACAGTACTTCATCGACGCCCAAGTCCCCTGCTACCTCACCTGGCACTACCCGCCACTCCTCTACCCCAAGCCCCTCATCCACCCCAAGTGGGCCCTCTCCTTCTTCCTCAGGAACCTCTCCGTCGGCTCTGAGCGCCCGAAAAACTCGTGGAGGTCAAAATGCCCATACAATGTCCCGCCGCCGGTGGTGCTCGTCGGAGGAGTGGAGGCGGCGGCATGGGGGGATGAGGAGAAGAGGAGAAGATGATGGAGCACGGGAGGAGAAGGGTTAGGAGGAAAGCGTCTTCAAGCAGGGGATGAGAAGAAGCAAGGTATTCTCACAATTCCAGGCTCCCCGCTGCAAAATCCATGGAAATCTCATGTCCTTAGAAGGGATTTGAGATAAGCATTATTTTGGGAGACAATCCAGCAAAATCTATGGAGTATTAAAAATCATTGATTGTTGAATACCTAAAAAAATTTTAAGACTTTTTAAAATCTTTATTGAATACCTCAAAATTTTTTAAGATTTTTGGAAATCTAGATTGAATACCTCCAAATTTTGAAAGTCCAAAAAAATCCTGCAGACTCCCAATTGAATACACCCCCCTAAAATTCTTATAATACACTTCAATTTCTTCTTTTATTTGGATTTTGTTCTATTTAATTGATGAAATAGAATTGGATGTTAGATGGCGTTAAAAAAATTAAAAGAAACTAGAAAAAAATTTGGAAGATGTGTATTGTATTTCGAGATCATGCTAAGAGTACACTAAAACAGTGTACCTCATTTGATACAAGCCAAATTCAGACACTTCGTGTCTAAGATCCACAGACACGAGGTGTATATGTATGCCTTGTGTACAAATGAGATACACCATTTTGGTGTACTCCTAACTTTATGGTTGTAATTCTTTTTCCTAAATAAGTTGTGTTAAGGGTATGCCAAATAGTATATTCCATCTTGACACCAACAGTAGAAAGAATATTTTTATTGAATAATTGTGTAGAGAATACATCAATATATACTAGATGTCTCAATCCTAATCACGGTAGGAGAGACATAATAGGAAATATATACAACTATGATAACATAATAATTACAAGAATAATAAATATAATTAATATATTAAGCATGCTCCCGGCTACGTCGGATGTGGAGGAGGCCTGATTCCCAGACTGGATTTGAACTCGAGGAAGAGCAGGGACGGCAGTCCTTTGGTGAAGATGTCAGCATACTAGGAAGAGGAGGGTACATGAAGGACCGAGTGCGACTTTGTCGCGGACAAAATGTATGTCGACCTCCACGTGTTTGGTGTGCTGGTGCTATACTGGATTGGATGATAGGTAGACGGCGCTGATGTTGTCGCAGAAGACAAGGGTGGCACGTCGTAGTGGCTGTTGAAGCTCAAGGAGAAGGTTTCGGATCCACGAAGTCTCTGCGACGGCATTGGCCACAGCCTGGTACTCAGCCTCTGCACTGGATCGTGAAGTGGTGGCCTAGCGCTTGGACGACCAGGAGACCAAGTTGTCGCCTAGGAAGACACAGTAACCAGAGGCTAGGTTAGTTTAAGTCAAAAACTTATGTACCGATTGCGTTATAACTAATAAGACACTTGGTTTAAACCACGTTAAAAGATATATCGATTAGTTAGTTTAACTCAAAAATTTATGTACCGATTATTTTTACATTTGGACTTTCGACATGGGATGCACTCTAACAGTTTTTTGAATTTTTTTGCTAATTAACTAAAAAATGAAAGTTCTTTGCCCCGGTGTATATACATATATTAAAGAATGTATGATTGTCTAATATTATTTCAAAAATTAATTATATGTACGTATGTTGTTTGTTGATTTTTTTTGCTAATTTTATGTACGTATGTTGTTCTTAAAAGTGTGTTTTTTTAGTGTTGTCCCATAAAACAGTTTTTGTAAATAGTCATTTAAGAAAACACTATAAAAAAATTGTATAATAACACTGAAAAGTTGTTCTAAAAAAATTTCACTATAAACTAATTTTCGTATGTAATTATGCTTGGATGTTTTATCGATTAAGAATTTTATTATGATCGTAATGGTATTGTTGTGGAATATAGGTTTAAAATTTTATTATTTGGATGCATGGTTAAGATTTTCATTATTTGTTCCACGTTAGTTAAATAAATATTTTGCAATTTTTAAAATAAAATCGTGGGTGCAAAATGCATCCGTGTAATTTCTTTAAAACAATTGAAATTTGCCTCACGGCACAAGGCCGTGACAAAATATTGTTTAGTTTGAGCAATGTCAGGGCGTGTAACACTGTAACAAAATAATGCATGTGGTGAAGCTTGGAAGGTTTCTTGCCACTAAACTTGGCACAACCAAATTGTTGCATAAACTATGAGCAAAAACACATTGTCAAACGCACCAAATTAAGGACTAAATTAAGGAGTAACATTTTGTCGAAGTAGAAATTCAAAAGCAGGTTTGTAACGCAATCCCAAACACTTTCTAAATAGATCATCGCGCCACTTTTCCCCGTTGTCTAGGGCGAAGCGGGCTGATGTGGCGCTTCGGGCGGCCCACGTGGTGTTGTTTCATCACCGGACAAGGTTGCTCGGGTCTGGTTTAGATGATCATCATCACCGGGCCTGATTGGCGGGTCCGCGTCGAAGTCCGGTACAAAAGGTGACTCCGGCACCGCCGTGGGATCGGTGGGAGTGGTTATCGGCGGTGTTATTATCGGCGGCGCTGACTTAAATGCGTCCTTGTGCTGGCCTCTATGTAGGACTGGGAAAATTTTGGGTCGGCGAGATATTACCGACATGGATGAAATTCTAAGCATTTTTTCCGATTTGTCGAACACTCTTTAAACGACTCCGGCCGGGTTACAATTCCCTACAACATAACTGCCTATATAAAGCATCATAATAAATGTCATTTTCTTGTCGAAATAAAGTTTGCGTTTTTTTACAGATATGATTATTTTAGATTGTAGAGTGCACGTGGCAGGGTTTGAGACGAGACATCATAGGTTGTTGCTGAATATGCAAATGATCAACAAGTGGTCGCCATGCATGCATGCCCACGCAGGTATGATCCTTCAATTCATAAATAGTTTCATATATACACATGTACAGGCCGCACAAAATAAACTATTAGTTTCATATATATAAACTATGAATAAGTACTCAAAATGACTCTTTCAAATTAAGAGTCTGTTCTTTTAAACTAGAAAAAAGAGATGGATGTTGGAAGAAAATGGAAAAAACTGGAAAGAACTTGAAGAAACTAGACGGAACTAAAAGAAACTACAAGGAACTGGAAAAACTGAAGGAAACTTGAATGAAGTGGAAAAAACTAAAAGGAACTAGAAAAAACTAAAAAAAACTTAGAGGACTCGAAGAAACTGGAAAAAACAGGAAGGAACTCGAAGAAACCAGAAAAACTTCAAAAAATTGGAAAACCTAAAAAAAATTTAAAAACATTTATTTTATATTATTGTTGTTATAAATTATTATTATTATTATATTATTATTATTATTATATTATTATTATTATTATTATTATTATTATTATCATTATCGCCGTCATCATCATCATAATCGTCATCATATCATCATCACGTTATCTTAATGAATGTCTTTGAGATACAGAAAAAAGTATTGTTATTTTTCAAATATAAAAAACTACTTTTGCAAAAAATAATTATAATATAAAGCTAGCATAAATATAAAATATTAAATTTTAAAAAGTTTATATGGTTACGTTGCACCTCAATTTATTTATGCAGTATTTATTATTAATAATATATTTGTAATTATACTTTATATATTACAATATTTTGTTTTAAATATCAGACATGTCACATAATGTAATCAAACCTATTTTTTCTTTCATGATAGACATTTTATTTTCATTGAAATCCTATTTTTGGAATAAAGACATAACTTTTTTTACATTTTTTATGTTTTAGTCTTATTTTAGCCTTTTTCTATGTTCACTATTTTATCCATAATTTTTTTAATATAGTTTAATATATTGATGTTTTCATGTTTTATCATGTATATTAATATACAAAAATTGTCTTATTAATATTAAAAAGTTGAAGAAAAAAATATGAGTGTGAATCTGTAACACCCCGACCCCCACCCGGGCGTAAGCCTCTACTCATAGGACTATAGACTGGCCCCACAAATAAACACAAGTTTTTCACGCGCACTTTATCCTCACTCGTGAGTGTCATCACTTACTCGTGAGTGCCCAAGGAATTTACCCATCCTAAAATTACTTTAGGTCAAGCACACTTAACTTTGAAGTTTCCAGGTGATGAGCTCTCAAAAAGAAGATGCACCTTGTTGATATGAATAGTATTATCAATACTTTTGAGTCTCTTTCTTTCCCAACTTAATATGGGGTATTACATTAACCCCACATAAGAATGCAACGTCCTTGTTGCATCCTTTCTTTTTGTCAAATCCATAGATCTTCCCCGCTAGGTGAACTAAGCTCTCTTAGCCTAACACGGTCGCACCTCGCCCCCCAACCTGGCCGTAAGTTTTCGCTCAAAGGATTGTAGACTGGCCCACAAACAACCACAAGTCTTTCCCGCGCACTTTGTAGTTGGTTCAAGAGTAGAGAGAGTTGGGAAAAAATGAGAATAGTTGGAAGAAACTGGAAGGAACTCGAAAAAACTGGAAAGAAATGGAAGAAACTAGAGGGAACTGGAAGTTAAGAGTTCAAACCCTAAAGAACAGGCTCTAAGTGTGTGGCTTCATGAAGAACGAATCACCCCGAGCAGGCTCATGAACTCAATTCTGCGAAAACACTGACTTAGAAATTATGTGTTTGGAAAAATATTTAATTATAAAGGAACACTTCAATAACATACTGTAAGTTTGGATGATAAAGAAATACCAAAATAACCTCTATTTGACTAGCATTTAATGGACATTTTTTTTTGCAGAGGACTATTTAGGAAATAAATCTCAATTACAAAAGAACATGTTGGTAATTATTGCTTATTGAAAATTAATTTGAGATAACACCTTATTAGAAAGAATCGTTTTAGAAATTCACTCGTGAATAGATTTTGATTTATATCAAAAGCTTCAAATATAATGCTTGAGTTTAGAGTTGTAGATATTTTTTATATGCAACTTATTCTTGGTGAGATAGAAATGTGTTAAAGTAAAACTTTATCAATATTTTTAAGCTTGACGAACAAACGAAACTATAAACTTCATTTTTAACGTATGAGATTACTCATGAAATATTTTTACATTAACATTATTTCTTTAAACACAAACAACGAATATAAAAACTAAAAATGAAGTTTAATCATGACAGAACGTCAAAAAACAAGTTAAAATAGTTCGAGAAAAAACCCGTTTTTTATGTCTAAAATCAGACCGAACCAGGAAAACGGGTCCAACTTTGGATAGGTGTCCAATCTTGCCCCTAGCGTGGCTCTTGGAAAAATGGCAACTCATTGGATATAGTTGGATTAGACTGCATCTTTAAACATGCCGCGGCCCAAGCTGCTCAATTCTCAACTTTTCTATATACTCCCTTCATCCCACTCTCTTTGTCCACTTACCTTTTGGCACATCATCCAATGCACTTCTTTAATCCTTTTTATCTTGTAATTTGTATATTAAAAAATTATAAAAATTATATATTAATAATCTATATGTTAAGACAAATCAAACAAGATCACGCATGACTATATTTAGACTTACACAATGAGAGAATTTGATGAGTCAAAGTGCTTAGATGAACAGTTCCAAAAGTCAAAAGTGGACAAAGAGAGTGAGACGGATGTAGTATATAATAACTTCTGACCTACATGCAACTAGGTCCATATATATAACTTCCGCCTCATTGCCAAATGCAACTTCCGACCTGCAATGGGTGTCTGGCGCTGGCCCCGTCCTCCGAGCAGCGCAACGCACCGGGTCTTTTCCTCTCATTGTAAATGCTGGGGATAACTTTACTTTCAAAGGGGTTCAATTTGCATAGTAAAGAACATAAAACTTTGATTGGAATTGTGAAAACCCAATGATTCCCTATATCTAAAAAAACAACCACCTACATATAAGTACAAGTACTTCGTATTGTATATATGGAAGTAGTAATCTGTTTTATCTTTTAACGTATACCGTAAAAAGGATCGTATTTGCAGGTTTGATTAATACTTGAAGAACTAGTTATAGAGTTTTGAAACTTGAAGGACAACATGTGGAGAGATATGAATACTTGAAAGACTATTTTTGGAATTTTGAAACTTGAAGAACCAATCATGCACAACTTATGAAGTTGATGGACCAATCATGGATTTTAGCTTTTTTAAATACGTAAATTTTACTTATTATATTTATACAATTTTTAAATAAATTAAAATGAATTGAAATTTTACTTCGTTTCGCGTAGTGTGTGGTGAACATTTTGGAACGAATTGAAGGTATTATGATTTTTATGTATTCTAACACCCCTCACGTGCAAGTGTGACTCTTTTGAGCATTGCACATGAAACCTTAATTTTTTTAAACTGGGTGGTACTGAGTTTTGAACATGTGACCTCTTAGTCAACAACGGGTAGAATGTTAGGTAAAAATTAATTACTTGCATTTAAAGTCGGGATCCACTGTTCTAACCCAAAAGATTAAGTTTGTGGTTGTGGCACAGGAAAAAATTTTATATACTCTAACACGCCCCTCACGTGCAAGCGCGACTTCTTTGAGCTTTGCACGTGAAGCATTAATTTTTTTTAAATTGGTGGTGGTGAGTTTTGATACCATGTCAATTAAAGAATGAATTCAACCAAAAACTCAAGCTTATAGTTGTTATCCGGGAATGATTTTTATATATTCTAACAACTTCTAACCAATTACACCGTAAAAATGATAGGAAAAATGGGAGGAGGAATTTGCCACGTGTTCTGTGAGTTCATTCAACGTTATAGTGTGTCTCTTGTTCCAAATTTCATCTTTCGAGACCAGTTGAACTGCTCATGCGCGGTTATAATGTGTCTCTATTTGCCACTAGAGGGATTAAAAAGAAAATGTAACATCGAGAGAAAATCGAATAAAATGTGAGGAAGAACGCGACGTAAGCGTAAAATATGAAAAACATTTTGCCCCTTGTTTGTTTTTAAATAAAAAAGAGTGAAAGAAAAAAAAGAAAGAAAGGAAAAAATTGGCACTAACGGTTAGCATTGTGAAAGGCGCCAACTAACTGGCATCATCAAGTTTGTATGTACCCTTAGACTGTTGTATTTAGTATTGAATTTTAATTAATACAGAGTAGATTGTCAATTTATTCGATGACAATATTTTGGTCGAGTTCATTTTTTTACCGTTAATTTATACCAGTAACATTTATAAAGTTAAGTGAAATGTTGATACTAATTAAAACAATAGCTGCCCACGGATGTTGCACGTAACTTGCACAGAACAAAATCAAAGATTAACCAAATTTGACTGTAAGTGTATCATCGTAATTTGATATATTTACATTATTAAGGCTTCATTTGGTTTGAGTGAATATATTTTCTTGAGATTTTTTTTTCTCACCACATTTTTCATTGTTTAATAGAAAAAAGATTCCCCAAAAAATCATTTTGGTATCAAATCACCACACGTTACACCTTTTTTGTTTGATTAGTGCTAGAGATACACCATTTTGACTGTACTGCACTTTGCAAACCATACCATTTTGGTATGTCTAGCGTCGGATTCTATCTTTAAGGGCTTCTCGATAACTATAGATCATAAATCAAGTCATAAAAGGAAAGAGCTTAATTAAACTTTTTCACAATTCATTCCATTCAATGTTCTTATTACACATTATAGTATTTATATTTAATATAAAAGCATTACTAAATTAAGAAAATAATTAATTAAAGACAATACATATTTAATTAATTATCAAGTCCACACAATCCATCCGTCCATCTGATGATGCCACCTTAGCTCCCCTCTCCCTTCTTCAAGCTCTGCTGTTGTCACCCCCTCCCACGTTCCCTATACCAAAAAACAAAAAAAAAAATATTTTCACTACATAACATATTTTTCCTCCAATTATGTTCAGATTTAATCTCCTCATTTGAAATTTATGGTTGTCAATACAATACTTTGATCATGCGAAGTTTAAATTTGTTATGAAGAAATAGGTTTTCACAATTTCACATAGTTTTAAAAAAATCATTAAAATTTTAAAATGTAAAACGGGGGATGTGAATTGTAAAAGAAACAAGTTGTCCGAGGACATATTTCGTACTTTATTTTAAAAAATAGAGAAATAAATAATTAACACAAGGGACAAAACAAAAAAAGATAACGTAAAGAGAGAAAGAAGCAAGCTAGGAAAAAGAAATGTGAATAAATTAAATTAATTTTACTTCCAACGGAACGAGGGCCAGCATGACTTGGGTCCCTCCTCTCCTCCCTAGAGCCACGCACTTCTCTAGAGAGGGAGCCGGAACTCTCTCCGGGGGAGAAGGTCGCCGGAGGGGAGAGGTGGGATGAGCACGGTCATCGTGATCAACGGGGGAGGAGGAGAGGGAGGAAGAGGTTCAGAGTAATGAAGCCCCCCAAAGAGCTCCATCACAGTGGGGCGGCGGACATTGGGGTTGGCTATCGCCTCCCGCCACTTCTTCTCAAAGGCGGCCTTCTTCTCCTGGAGGGCCATCATCTCCAGCATGTCCTCTTGGGAACACACGCTGGAGCCTGCGGCACCAGCAGCTGCGGCGCGCTGCTTGCGCTTGATCTCGAGGAAGACGGTCTGTTCCTGAAGGGAGAGGACTTCAAGGAACTCTTCCATGGTGTACACGTCTCTATGTGACATTATTGTTGGTTTTGTTGGGGGTGAAGAAGCACTGTATGAGTGGGATGTGGAGTGAGCTTTAGGGTTGGGGTGAAGAAGCACTGTATGAGTGGGGCTGCATTTATAGAGAAGGTGAGACGTGTGAGGGTGGCTAAATGACAGAGCTGAGTTTTATTTGTACAAGTGAAAAAAATGGTGTACGACGCTCGACGGAAGGAGGGAGTATTTCTTTTTTTAAATTGATGAAATTTAGGATTGAGTCTAGTGATTGGGTTGTGTCATAAGATACTTGCGTTGAATCATATTAACGAACTAAATCGATTACTTAGCTCAAATCGAGAGCGTATAAACCGATTTGTTTTTTTCACGTTCCAATGTGAGACTCTTTCTCAATTAGACGATCAAGTCATTTTGAATCTAACGAGTTGATCGTTTGCAAATGTATTCCTGTGAAATAAATATTTGAACAACAACACCTCAAGCTAGACTACCGAGTAGCCAAGAGGAAGGTGTCATCAGCACAAGATGACAAGGAAATGAGACAAAACGCTACGGGAAAAGAGAAAGTCACCTCTCGCCTTCGAGAGTGTGGGCTTATGTGGACATGCGGCGCTCTGTCCCCTCAATTTCATTATTAATACCTATGTAATCCTCAAATGAAGGGATCGTACTTTATCTCTCTAGAGCATATTGTGTAATACCTCTTAGTATTCTTCTACATGTTTAATAACAATTAGACCACAGATGTTTCAACCTACAATCTCCCCGGATGGTCAATCCTTGTTTTCTGCACCCTTTCATTCTCTGAACCCAACGAACTATCCTAATAAACTCGGTCTAGTACAGTTTGCCCGGATGGTTAATTTAAATCATCATTAAATTATTTTCCATATTAAATTGCTTGTTTATTATTCACTATGTTAAATTTTATTTATTTTATTTCCATATTTTCGTTACTCATTTAATAAAATAATATAATTATATCACATCATGTTGCGTAGAATTTTTTATGTAGTTTTTTATATGTAATGTTTATTTTTTTAATCTTACTGCGATCAAAAATCATAAATCGAAATAAGCAATTTAAAGTAAGACAGATGAAATAATAAGCAGCGATGCACGTGTTTCGATCCATCCTGCACAACATTTTGGTTTTTTACTTATTTATTTTTTTTGAATTTTAAATGCAAATTTTTGTGATTATGGAAGAGATGGAAATATTTCATATTTGAATACACCTTTAATTACCACTAACATTTTCCTCCTAAAAAACCAGTGGATGACGAGAAAACGGCCGGATCTGACCCATCGCGCCTAGCCCCACTCTTCCTTGTTTGTTTGTTGGGTTGAAAACGTAACACTTTTACGGTGAACTTTTTTTCTTCTTTATCATTTCTTCCCGCCGCCCGTTACACCTTTTTGGCACTCTTTTTCTTTTTTTTTTTTACGGCAACCTTTACACCTTTTTGCTTCTCTTTTTCATTTCTTTGCGGCGGCCGTTACACCTTTTTGCTTCTCTTTTTCATTTCTTTACGGCAGCCGTTACACCTTTTTCCCGCTCCTTTTTGCTTTCCCGGCAGACGTTACAAATTTTTTCCGGCAGACATCAACTTTTGTTTTGTGGTCTTTCTTCATTTTTAACGGCAGACGTTACACTATTTTTTGTTGTTCATTTTCATATTTGCAGCAGATGAAGAGTGTTGTCATCAATTATACCAGAGGTATACTATACGACCTGCATGTTTTAAATTAATTAAAAGCAGGATTAGGGATTTAATTAAGATAAAGAAGAATAAAGAACTACGTTATTTCCTGTGTTTCGTGCAAGATTGGAGCAAGATTGGTGCAGATACGGAGCGAGTTGCGATTTCAATAGAAGATGATGAGGTGTGATGGAATAAATCAAAATTTCACCGACCATTTTTTGGCTTTGGGGTGTGATGGAATAAATCAAAATGGATATCTAAACTATCTGCGCTTCTTTAATTAATGAAGTAGCAGTTAGTCAAGCAATGCAACTTTCGACGTTGAGCCGGGGGTCTCTTTGGAAACAGCCTCTCTACTTTCGAGTAGGGGCAAGGTCTGCGTACACACACTCTCCCCAGACCCTACTCTTGTGGATTTAACTGGGTTGTTGTTGTTGTTGTTGACTTTATGTGGCATGAATCTTAAAAAGAGAGATAAAAGATATTAGAGGACCCTTGTAAGATACTCACTCTTCTTCGCACTGATAAAAGAAGATAGTAAGTTCTTTTTCATTCATTTGAGGCTCCACTAGTGTTTCCAAACAAGGACTAACTCAAAATACCTATGTTGATCAAATCACCAAATTTAGATAAAAGCCCCCAACTGGACTGGGGAATTAATTTATACAGATCGGAGTATAGTATGCGATGTGAATAGATAAATGACGATCTAAGCGGACTCAATTTTTGTAAAGAGTGACACATTACTTAATACACGGGATATAAGATCTTAGCAGATCAGGTTCTCATAAAGATCAAACACATTCAGTCTTTTATATTTATACTAGTAATATTGATCGAATTGCCGGATTTAGACCTATACCAATGACTGTTTTAAATTGGAATGAAATATGAACACATTTAAAGAAGGATCTATGCAATAAGCATTATATATAGACAAAACTTACTGATGATACATGAAGAATTAAGCAGATGCAGTTACTGCCTCGCAAAACTGGCCTCAACATCCTTGTCTGAGAAGATCAGGATTCACGCAGATTTCATCCTGCATGTTTTGAATCAGAGTTTTAGTAAATGCCAAAAAAACCAATCAAAAATCTATACTTATAGCTACTTGATGCCCAAAAACTTGTATAAACTTCATTCTGTATAACACCACCACATTTAGTTTTTCAGTACCGTCTAACGGAAAAAAAAAGTTACATAAACGCTTGTTCAATCTTCTTCACATCTTCATGAATCATTATGCTAGATACTTTCTTACTCTTCTTCATTAAGCAAAGCATAACACTCTCCCTAAGCTTTCCATTTTCAGACTAAGGCTATATTATACAATAGAAAGAAACATTGAGAATTTATGCAAAATGTAATGGTAAAGAAATTTTATCACAGAGATCTGTTCATAAGAATGCAAACAGATGACATCAAAGCAATTAATCAGCAACAGATACACATAACCCAAAAATCTCAGGACCTCAAATTAAACATTCTAAACCCTAAATTCATTTGCAACACAATCTTTACAAATCAAACACACAAAAGGAAAAGCATCTAACTGATGATCAACTATTCAACTTACTCTGAAGGATCTTGTGGATGGATCTGTGACAAAATAGGGCAGAAAAGTTCGAACAAAACGAGTGTCGACCTCTTACACAAAGATATAAACACAAAAATGAGAAGATCGGATTCATTCCTTTTCGAGATCCGGGGATTGAATACATCTGCTCGCTCTGCATCTGAGATTTCTGTTTTTCTTTTTGTCTCCAGCACCGGGTGACAGGCACTCGGAGGCGATAGAGATGATCTTCAATGCGCCCGGCCCATAAGGCCTTAACCCAACAATCGGACCAGACTATAGAAAATTGTCAAAACATGAAAAAATCTACACGGCCCATTACCCCTCTAGTTTTTCTCATCGCATTTTTCATTGTTTAATTGGAAAATATTTTTCAGTTTCTTTTAATTCTTCTAGTTTTTCCAGTTTATACTAACATTTAACTTTTTTTCCCAACCCTAATATATTTGTGTTAGTCCATGTTTGGAAAAGTACATTAGTGGAACTATTAGGCCCCAACAAACTGAATTGGGGAATGAATTTTGTATCTAAGTGGGCTCAATTTTAATTTTATAAAGACACTCATTTTTATTTTAAAAGCATCTCATTAAGATCAAATGCAAATGTATCTTTTCTATTTATAAAAAGATTTCTTCTTTTCGGTTGAAATTCTAAATTTAGATGTTAAAAAACTAGAAGAATTAGAAAAAAATTAAAAAAGTTAGAAGAATACTAAAAGAGTTGAAACCAAACTGAAAAGAGTTGAACTTTGGAAAAACTAAATTAAAGTTTCAAAAAATCAATCAATTAAACGACCACTCAAATAAATATGCAAGAATACTAATCAAGATAAACTAGAAAAAAGTTAGTAAAATAATTTTTCGAACAGAAAAGAATTACGTGTACAACTTAAGTTCTACTTCATTTGTCCCAAAAAACTCTTTCACATTTCTAATAAAAAATCACTTTTAAACCCTACTAATTTTTAATCTATTTATCACATCACTTTTTTCATAATTAATCCACACACAACATTATATTTTTTCCAATCACATTTAAAGGTATTTGTAGAAAGTCAATATTGAAATATACTCAGTTTAAATTATTTAAAAGTCAAAAAAAAAAATATTTTGTGGAATGGAGGTAGTAGAACATGTTCCACACGTTTCGTCATTTTATGATTTTCATCTTGCCGTAACCGGATACGTATATATACACGTTTAGGAAAAGCCTAATCAAGGTGGGGATGTAGCTCAAATGGTAGAGCGCTCGCTTTGCATGCGAGAGGCACGGGGTTCGATCCCCCGCATCTCCACTGTTTATGTTATATAATATTTTTTGGATGACAATTCAATATCTCGTTGAAAAAATCATGAAATTTGATTCCAAAACACTGAAGTCTATAGTAGGGTCTAATAAGGGTGTTTGGTAGTGTGTTGCTTTTAATCATTTAGCTTCTGCTTTGAGTAGAAGTGATTTTACTCTGTTTGGCATGTCAGCTTCTGCTTTTCACCACCACTATTTTGTACATAAAACACCGATGCTTCTACTTTCAGCTTTTGTTGAAATCACTCTATACACTCCAAACACCCTCAATGACTCCAAGAGCTCAGCTTCTTCTCATTTATTATTTAATTGTTTTTCTTTTTCTCTCTTTGTTTTCTCTATAGAATTTTTTTAAATTTTTCCATAATGTGTCAAAAATTCAAAATATTTTCATATGAAATAAATAATAAATGAAATGGAAAAAAGTTAACATATACAGTATCAGTCTCAAACAAATAAAACCTTTCCAAAGTAAAAAATAGACTTTTTTTGGGAAACTTCAAAAAATGAGAATAGAAAAAAGATATAAAATAAAAACAATAAAAAAGGAAATGAAAGAAGATGAAAACATGCAACAAATACGTTTAATGAAAATGAAAAATATAATAACGAAGTGCACTAAAATATTCTTTTTCGAGACGTCAAAAAAGAGCATCTTTAAAATTTGATGGATTAAGAAAAAATGATTTTTTTGGGCCAGTGGCCAACAAGCCCAACATATTCCAAGAATTGAAAGAAGTTCTCTTTTTGTTTTTAAAATTAAAAGAATTAATCATTTTAACATCGCATTTCTAAAAAAAATTAAACGCCTAGAAAAAGATTTTTATTAACGCAATCAATTGCAATGTTCACATTTTTCAAAAGTACTTTATCTGTTTTATTTTTTTCATTTCTTTTTCCTTTTTTTTAAATTTATTTCTTTTTTATTCTTAATTCTATTTTTTGAATTTCCCAAAAAAAAGTAATTAAATGGAGCCGGCAAAAGTTGTTTTGTAAGAATATCTGCTAGAAGGATCGAGATAGATCTTCGTCGCATGTCGGTCGACCGTGGTCACAGATAACTACCCAAATTGTGTCGTTATTCTTCGACAATAACGTTAACTCGATCAATAAGTCCCTCGTGATGATATCTCATTTCACTCTAGAATAGTGATTTAATGTAGAAGTCTAGTGGGAACAAGTTAAACACTTAGCTATGTATTTTGTGATTTTCCTTTTCATGGTTTTCTACTTGTATGTCTTTCTTAGGTCCTGAAATAATTTATTACTGCCAGGGTATATGATATACACAATTTCGGGAGCTTCACGCGATAAGCAAGATCTCACATCACCAATGGTACTACCAATCGATTCCGATATAGTAAAACACCATAGTCTCTTACAAAGAAGTTCGATCTATCCCCATTTCAGACAATCTCACAAGTCTTGAGACATCTACTAATATACAAAGCAAATGGGAGAAAATGAATAGTATATTTTCCCGCCAAAATGTTCACGCCTATAGGAGTGTACAAAATTATGGCTAACCCACATGGGTAATCGTGAGCATGGGAAATCCGAAATGATGGTTAGTGGCATTCGAAAAGACAAATCACATAAAGTAAAGTTCTCTTTATTGGTAAGTGAAAAAAGTAATTACATGCATTAATTGAAAGGTACTTTACCCAATATCTTTTCTTGGATATTGGATTACTTTATTGAAAATATCACATCTTAATTAAATTGCATTGGACAATGTGCAATTTCACATTGGGTATTGTAAAAGCAAAAAGTCCGCTTATGGAGCCACGAGACCTATTAGTGCAGCAGTCTAGAAAGGCACCTTTATGGGGCCACACACCACAAATAAAGTCCAATCAACATTTAATGTAGGCACCTTTAAATATACTATTACCATACACTATCCCAAACTACGCTCCGTGCAACGCACGGGTTAGATATCTAGTAAGTATCATATCAATGTGCTACAATGATCTCCTCATCTAGAGTAGGTTGAGTTTAAAGCTAGGCTAAAGTCTTCCGACTACGGGCATTAGTTACGAAATTCACCTTACCATGATGATAACGATAGGGCAGTACTAGTCTTTAATTTAATAAGCTCCAACCACCTTCTTTGTCGATGGTGTAGCTCATTATGACACATCAAGTATTGTAAGTGCTTATGATATATTCTAATCATCTTCGTGTTTAAGTAATTAACAACAAGATTCTACCAAATATGCTACGAAATAATTTTATCTAAAAATTTAAAATTTTGGATGTTTCAAATAAAACCTTATCAGTTCAATTTATGGATACTTTCCACGAATGCAATGAGTATTTTATATATTGTTAAAACTACTGCTATTAAACAAAAATCGGAGTGGCGCAGCGGAAGCGTGGTGGGCCCATAACCCACAGGTCCCAGGATCGAAACCTGGCTCCGATAGGTAATCTTTTTTAGCGTACCTATCTGTTTTAAAACTATGTTTGTTGTTTTTCCGTCGTCTTCAACGCAAGGGGATGTAGCTCAGATGGTAGAGCGCTCGCTTCGCATGCGAGAGGCACGGGGTTCGATCCCCCGCATCTCCATTTATTTTTCCGCCACAAAATATGCCACAAAATGAAATTATTTACTCGCTAGTTCTTCTCAGATTAGAGATTGTTATAGTTTTAGGCTCACATTTTACTTTTGAATATGTTAAGTTTGTAATTATTGTGCAGTGTCTATTTGTGATTCTTGCATATCTTTACTTTTTCATTAAACTTTATGTAAGACAAATCCAATTTTTTAAAACAATTAACTTTATTTTTATATTGTAAAAGATTTTTTAATACTCCCTCCGTATCAAATTGTATGCAATATTTCAAAGAATGTACAAAATATTTTTTTTCAAAATCATTTTATTTATAAATTAGTATAAAAATCAAAAATAAAAATTACACCTATCAAAAATTTTACAAAATAAGATGCATCAACAATATTTTATTTTATTAAATTAGTCAACCAAAATAAGTAAACAAAGAAACATTAACGAGAGAGCGAAATAGTATAGGTGATATTCTTTTTGGAATGGATGGAGTATAAAAAGAGTGATGTTTTCACGGTTAAGGTCCACATTTAAAATGTGGATCTCCTCACATTTTACATGACTTTCACGTGGATATTTTTTATTTTGTCAAAGGCCCAATCCTTTTATGCTGCAAATATACTAAAGTCCATAAAACAAGCATGAGCCTTAGTTCTACGGTATAATTTGCCGTACAAAAAGTACTTCTTCCGTCTCACAATAAATAATATTTTTTATTATCCAAAAATCATGATGACTTTTATTTATTTGTATATTTTTATTGATTAATTGTTAAAATATTTTATATTTTATCACCATTTATTTTTAATAACTTTTTAGGAGTTGATATTGGCCCAGTTTAGGATCAGCGTTAGCGTTTTAAAAAGACTATCCGACGACAGCCTTTATCGTTAACATTTTCAAAATTAATCTACACCATTAAAATTTTATTTAAAACAGTAACCTGAATCGAAAACGATGTTCTCAAATAAGACCATTAACATACCACATTTGTTATCCACACTCCACATCTTTACTTTCTGTGTGGAGTATAAGTTAGCATGTTTATCGTTTTTAATTGGAAACCCCCCAGTGAATCATCAACGTTAATTATCCTCAAAAAAAGTAATTGTATCTACTTCACTCGTTGTCACATGTATCATTGGCTTAATGTTACAACGTTGATATAATTATTTTTAATTTAATTTATTTAATATTCAGTACAATTTTTTTTTAAAAAAATAAGAATACCCCCAATTTACAATGTACAACGTTTGAAAAGAGTTCTTTTAATTTTTTGGGGAATTTTTTATAAAATGTTAAAAATAGAATTTAAAATTTAACAAATATATAAAATAAAAGGGTATATTACTTTTTTCATAGTAAAAGAGAATTTTTTTAGAGGTAAATATATTTTAGTCCTTGTAAAATAGACAATATTTATTTTTTTGTTCTGTAAAAATATTTTTAAATTATTATCGTTGTTTTTTATTTTGAAAATAGTCCTTAAATGTATTTATCAATTCTCAATACTTGAGATAACACGTTTATTTCATACTTGATATCCTAGTCATGTATTTTTATTACATGAGAGACAATTCTTATGTGTTGAAAATAATCCTTAAACGTAATTATCAATTCTAATTAATTGAGATAACACATTTATTTCATACTTGATATTCTAGTCTTGTATTTTTAATTACATCCAACACAATTCTTGTGTTCTACATTGTGTCTTTATTCTTTTTATATAATTTCCAAATCTTAAGAAAATATAATACTCCGTAGAAATGGGGATTATATATAATAAAAGAATTAGGGAAATGGGGATGAAATTTTATGTTGGAGTAAAAGATACTATCTTCGTCCCATTTTATAACGCCTGTTTCGGTTTACGATGTTTGACTGAAATTATTTTCAAACCATTTTATATGACAAATGGTATAAAATTAAAAAATAAAAATTACATATTAAAAAACTACATCAAAAGATCTACAAAAGTAGTAATGACAATAATATTTTATTTTATCAAATTGCTAACGAAAATAGAGAAAGAAAGTGAATGAAGTTTGATCCTGTGAATAGTAAACATGCATTATAATTTGGGACATAGGGAGTACAATTTATGAAGTGAGAATTGTGTATGAGATAATTACAAATGCAAGATTGAACTATTGAGTATAAAATAAATGTGTTATCTCAACATATTAGAAAACTTAATCATGTTTAAATTTTTTAATTTTTGTTTACGAGGTTTAGGTGATAATATTTTTTTAATTTAGTTTATTTGATTATAATACGTAAAAATTTAGAAAATAAATTTATATATTTAAAAAAATCATCAAAATCTCTACAAAACAAGTAGTGATATGACTATATTATTTTTGAAAAAAGATTAAAATAGGATTAAAATATAGATAATATGCCAAAAAGTAATGTGACAAAAAGTATTCTGAAAAAGACCAAAATAGGATTAAAATGTATATACAATTGATAATTATGCCGATATGTAGTAACAAAAAATATTGTGAGATATCCATATATGATGCTACATTATCACAATATAAACTTCTATTTCGAGAATAAAAATATATATCTCATACTTTGATATTTTTTTATGTTTTAATTTTATTCAGGACAAATTTTTTATACTATTCTATTTAAGATGATTGTTTCTTTATGTTTTAATTCTATTTAGGGTGATTTTTTTGTAGACTTCTTACTGCAAGTAACTTGATATGACTTAAGACAAAGGTTAAAAAATAAATCAACATGAGATTTTTTTTATTGTGATACCATTTAGAATTTTAGTGTTTCAACCCAAGAGCACACAATAATATCTGTAAAATTCAGCATTGTTTTTTGAATTTTAGTTAATTTAATTAAGTAAAAATAAAAAATGCAAGAGACTTTCAGTCCTTGTAAATAGAAATGCTAAGTCATTATGCTGATTTTTGAAAGTGAATAGGTAATAGAAAGGATAAAATAAAATTTATTGAAAGATCAACGTGAATTGAAATAACAGTTTTTGAAAAACAGAAAGTGGATAGGAGAGGAAGTCTTTGACTGGAAGCATTCGTATTTAAGAGTTGTAACTAACATTACTCCCAGGTTAACAGCTGAATCGGAGTGGCGCAGCGGAAGCGTGGTGGGCCCATAACCCACAGGTCCCAGGATCGAAACTTGGCTCCGATATTTTTTCTGTTTTCCCTAGTAGCTACTGTTTATACAAAGCCATCATGTTTAAAAGAAAGGCCATAACATCGAAGGGGATGTAGCTCAGATGGTAGAGCGCTCGCTTTGCATGCGAGAGGCACGGGGTTCGATCCCCCGCATCTCCATTTATTTTTTTTCATGGCTTGGCCGGCCGGAGAAGATTAATTGTTTTGTAACTGTACCGTCCCAAATTGGTAGAATTTCTCTGCTCAAACAAACAACTGAAACCTTATCCTTTTTTGAGCTATGGAAGGTTTGATAAAGGTACCATACGATGCCACTGTCAAAGTTATGTTAGCTTCACTTGAACGGAATCTCTTGCCCGACGCCGTTCTCCGGCGGCTCACCCGCCTCTTGTTGGCTCTCCGTCTCCGTTCCGGCTACAGACCTTCCTCCGACCTACAGCTTTCCGATCTTCTCGATTTCGTTCAGTGTGAGCTCCGATTTAAGTTCTCTTTCTTAATCTTGCACTCTTTCACACTTAATTTGTAGTTTGTGAATGTTAATTTTGGATTCATTTAGAGAAATTCTAACTAAGAAAGTAGGAAAACTTTTTCAGTAGCAAATAACAATGGAAGAATTTTAGGGCTGTGAAGATTTGACTTGAGAAGAAAAAATTGAAGTTGTGTTCAGGAATGGAGAAAGGATTAAAGAGAAGTAACCACTTTTTCAGGTGGAATTTTGCTTAGATCTATTGTTTGAGTTGAGGTCTAAGAGAACATGTAGAGAGAGTAAATGAATTTCAAGAAGTAGCATCAATGCTTCATACTCAGTATAATAGTGCAAGTGAAAATGCTTATAATCGATTTCATTAGGTTTAGGGGATTGATTAGAAAATACGAAAAAAGGTTTATGTAGTAGAACTTGAATAACATGAATCTTTGTTCCTAATTTTTTTCATGTTCTTCCAGCTTTAAAGGAGATGCCCGTTGCTATAAAGACGGACAAGCCGAAGACTCAACACTATGAGATTCCGACATCTTTCTTTAAATTAGTTCTTGGCAAACATTTTAAGTACAGGTAGTTGATAAGCTGATGGAATTTTAACTGATTCGATCCCTCGCATTAGCAAAGTCTGGGTTATTTTATAAGTTAAATATGATGATTGTTTTATGTATCTGATGACTGTGTTAGTAGATGTATTAAACTTGCTTCTTTTTCTTCATGCATTATGCTTGTGAACCACGAATTGGTAATTTTTCTTGGGGAGAAATAAGTCGGTGACGTTAAAAAAACAGGATTTTGGGTATACGTTTGCTCGAGTTGATAGACATGATAGTGATCAGTGCATGAAATTCTGCAGCTGTTGCTTTTTTGCTGATAAATCAAGCACGTTAGAGGATGCTGAGAAAGCAATGCTGGAGTTGTATTGTGAGAGGTCACAGTTAAAAGACGGCCACTCTGTTCTTGACATAGGATGTGGCTGGGGATCTCTATCTTTGTACATAGCTCAGAAATTCAACAACTGCAAGGTTACCGGGATCTGCAATTCAACAACCCAGAAAGCATTTATTCAAGAGCAGTGCCAGTATGTGTTTTTGATAAATCCAGCCAATGCACACAATTGGCTGTTCTATTGACATCCGAGGATCGGTTGGAAGCTAGTAAAATGTTTCGTTTCCTTCTTTATGTAGGACTCTTCAGCTGCGCAATGTGGAAATTATTGTTGCCGATATCAGTACATTTGAGATGGAAGGGACATACGACCACATATTCTCCATAGAAATGTTTGAGGTCAGAACTCTTTTTCTTTTTGCCACAATTAAAGCTGACCTGACCTGATCTTTTGGGTCTTTCTCTTGGCAGCATATGAAGAACTATAAGGATCTTCTCAAAAAGATATCCAAGTGGATGAACGAGGACGGCCTTCTTTTTGTTCACCATTTCTGCCATAAGACGTTTGCGTATCATTTTGAGGTATATCTAAGTTAATTGGCTATTCTTAGTTTCTTACACAGCGACATATCCTTTTAGTGTGTTTACAAAGAGATTGCTAACATTAGGCTACTGTATATGGCATGTATAAAAATGTTTATTGTTTAATTTCCCGTTCAGGACGTTAGCGAAGATGACTGGATTACTAGGTATTTCTTTGAAGGTGGCACAATGCCTGCTGCTAACCTGCTACTCTATTTTCAAGTGAGTTTTATATCCTCAAGCACTAATTACTTAAATTCATTGCATTAGCTGTGTTGCCCAACAACAACAACAACATTACCCTAGTGCCTCAATGACTCCCGCCCATTTCGGGGTGGGGGGGGGGGGGGGTTGGATGTACGTAGTGTGACCCCTATGTTTAAAACATAGAGCGGCTGTTTCCCAACAACAACAACCTACTATAATCCCAATCCTGTTGGAGTTTGAGGGGTCAAGATGTACACATTCTTACTCCTGTAAAAACAAAGAGGTTGTTTGTGTTAGTACCCCAAACTTAACAGACAGTAGCAAGAGAAGTTAAATGTTCCATTTTGATCTAGTCCATTATGTGCTCGAAACTAAAAACGTTGGCAATAATGACTCTTTTGGCTTCATTGGCAATTGACTCGATACTACATAATTATAATCCTGCCATATATTTGAAACCATACTAATATACGATATTTTCTAATATATTATCTTATGCTATATGTGCAGGATGATGTATCTGTAGTCAATCACTGGCTTGTGAATGGCAAACATTATGCACAAACCAGGTAGGAATAACTTAAGTTATGGAATTGTCAAGTATTTCTTGCACATTTTGATGGGGTATGCGTTTTGAAATTCTTTACGTAGCGAGGAGTGGCTTAGAAGAATGGACCAGAACTTGGCCGATATAAAGCCAATAATGGAGTCGACTTACGGAAAAGATCAAGCTCTCAAGTGGACGGTTTACTGGCGGACGTTCTTTATCGCGGTTGCAGAACTCTTTGGCTACAACGATGGAGAAGAGTGGATGGTTGCGCTCTTCTTGTTTAAGAAGAAGTAACTAAGTATCCAGACCAAAAATTACTGTTGGGTTTCCAAGCCTTAGATGTGAGGTTTCATGTACTGTTTTTGAAATAAAGAAGTCATTGTTTAGTGTATCTCTTGTGTGAATGTTGACTTACTTTCTCACGTGTAATTTCTAAGATATGCTCCTTCCCTCTCATCGTTTTTTCCTTGTTTGACTTGGAACAGTTTTTTTTTATAAAGTAAAAGGTGTGCGATTGTGATTTGTGTAGATGAAATAGAAATGATTTGAATCACATACTTATTTCTTTAAAAAAAATAAGAAGAAAATTTTGGGAGATCCCAAATAAGAAAGTAAGAAGATAATTATGGTATAGATTTCACGCGGTGATTGGAGACAACTTAGGGAGATTGGTGGGGCAAGTTTGCAAGCTTTGGTGGCTATGGTTTACGAGCTTTGGGTGTAGGAAACGAGGCTCTTTGGGAGGCAACTCAGGCAATGCTTCCCCCGCCTCACACATTATCGGCACAAATGGAAATATCTTGATGGAGGTTGTCGGCACCTGCACGCGTTTCTCTTCCGACGCACTTGATTCTCACAAGTTGAGGCAGGAGAACGGAATCGGGATTCTTGTCCATTCTTATAAAAAACACTTTGACTAATGCACTTAGAGCCTACTCCGTATTTAACTCGTTTTTTGCAATTTGCATCGGGCCAAGTCAAGAGACCCACAAAACTAACGACTAGTTGTCCACAATTAGTATGCACTATTTTGAATTTTGATCAAACATGTTTACCACGTCGGCTATCTCACTTTTTTTAAATTGACATCCTTAAATCATAACGTTTTAATTTAAAATGAGGTTGATATTTTTTTTGCATAAATCTATATAATTTTATTTTAAATTCTGTAAAAAAGTAAATGAGAATATAACGGAGGAAATAAAAATTGTTCCCCGTAAATTTATAAATCATCTCAAAATATTTATACTTCTTTATTTTCCTTTTTTAAATAAAACAAAGAAAATTTGATGAATGCTTTTTGATAGACCTTTTCACAAAAGATGCATTTTTTTTTTGGAATTTTTTTATTTTATAAAGAAAATGCTTACCAAAGCAAATACTCGGTATTACTTACCCATCTCATATATAGGTCTATCTAAAATGATGTACTATATACCTTAAAACCTTCATAGCTTCTAGCGTGATTCAAAATTCTTTTATCATTTTCAAACGAATTTTAGCTTTTCATTTTTTACTTACCAATCTCACATATAGGTTTATCTAAAATAATTTTTTCATTATTTTTTACTAAAATCAAAGTATTTTTTATTCTTTGCCTTTAGTATATTTTGTTCTATCTTTAGTACGGAGTATGACCCTGTTTGGAATTTAGCAGTTGGCGGTTGGCTGATAAAAATTACAAATAATAAAAAAATTTATTTTACAAAGAATAAAAAAAATTATTCATAAAAAATTTATTTTACCGCTAAACCGAAATGCTACTCCCTGTAGCTTTTTAAATTTTGGCTTTTTGGACTCAAACAGCCAACCCTTACAGCCAACTACCAAACACCTTTTTTGGTGGTTTGACCAGTCAAATCTGCTAAAATGGGTCAAAACAGTAAAGCCATTCCAAATGCCAAAAACCAAACATGCCCTATATCTTTTACCATCTCACATATAGGTATATCTAAATTCTAAAATAAAAAAAAATTATTCTTGGCATTTTGTAAAACAAATGATTTTCTATGTCTTTTTTACCGTTTCAAATTTATCATTTTTATATCATTAAAAAATTATTGGTTCCAAAGGAGACCTAAACAGCTCTCAGGTGGCTCCACCGTCGACCGTCCGGTCCCAGCGGAGCCTTTCGATTTGGCAGAAGAATCTCAACAGCTTCTTCTTCTTTTTTTCTCCATGAAAAAAGGCTCTCTATTCCTTTCCCCTTCTTCTTAACACTACTGTACTTCCTTCATCTTCCTCTTTTCCCCCCCATCCCTTCTTTTCTTCCCTTTCACTCCATTTCCGCACCTCTTCGTTCGTGCGATTCACTCAAACCCTAGTCCAGAAAAGAATCTTTAAACCACCACAGAGGTTTATCAGCTAAAGGGTGCCCGATTTCCCCGGAATCTTGTATTTCCGTCATGGGGAACTGCCTCGACAACTCGATGAAATCGACGGCGGAGATTGCGCCCGCCGACGTGATCAGGACTCAGCCGACGGTCAAGCTCTACGGGGCGCCGTTCGGGATCGAGACCTACTGCGTCCGGTTCGCGCTCCTCTACAAGCCGGTGACGCTGATTTTCGTTCCCTCCGACCGCCACGAGACGCCGGCGATCGAGTATAAGTCGCAGACCGTCTCCGGATCGCTGGAAACTCTGGTTCAGTTCTTGGATGCGAAGTTCCCGGAGCCGCAGCTGCTGAAGGGGAGCGTGGGTGGGTGGCACGGCGAGACGACGCCGCTGGTGGTCTGGGTGGCGACCCTGCAGCACCGGAGCATGCTTTGGCACCTGGATCGGATGGTGAGGTGGGCGGAGGATCTGTCTTCCCGTGGGGGGAAGATGCCCGGAGATCCGGCTATGGGGAGTCCGAGAATGGAGATTCGGAAGTTCGCCAAGAGATATTCTCAGCTGCTGGAGCTGTTTCTGGAGCACGCTCAGATGGAGGAGAGGGTCCTCTTCCCAATCTTGGAAAAAGCCGATCGAGGTATAATCGAATTTACACCAGTAATTGCTCTTATCTAATCATTTTCATTTGCCTTAATTGGGAAAGTAAATGCATAGTGTTAGAGCAGAAACTGTTCTTAGATTCTTCATTCCATTGCTGAAGAATTGCTTTCTTAATATAGTATTTGGAAAGTGATTGTTGTGTTGATTATCTCCAGAGATGGATAGGCTGAGTTTATGAGTAACGATATTTGAACTGAGAAGAAACTTGCCTTGTCTGGAAACAATGTTTTCAGTTGGCAATTTGGCATTTTAGATAATTTTGGATGGTGCAAATTACGGTTGAAAACATTAAAACTGAACGTTGTCATTAGATAAAAAATTTCAAAATGCTAAAATTTAATGTTGATGCTATTGCTAAACATGCTATGAGTAGTGGTTCAATTAATTTAGGTTAGTGTTTGGGAACAAACATTTCATTTCAATTCTTGCATTTGAATTCCACGAATTTGGCATTTTAGATAAATTTGGATTTGAAATCCAAATCCAACTTCCTAAACATACCATAGGCGCGAGAGTCTTGTTGCAAAATAGAGTAACTGTATTGAACATTGATAGTTAGTATTATTCGATAGGATTGTGCAAAGGTGCAAATGAGGAGCATGCTAGGGATCTGCCAGTGATGAATGGTATCAAAGAAGATATTAAATCCATTGGAGTTCTTGATTCTGGGAACCCTGTCTTCCAAGAGGGCCTCTCCAATCTCTCAACTCGTCTCAAAACCTTACAGGTACCTGCTGTGCTACATACTCTGATTAAAAGCCATTTTATTTATGCCTTGAGGGTTTGTTTAGATCTCACGAAAAGATGATAGGTAGGAAAGTGTTGATGAAAATTGGCTGGCAAGAAAATTTGGGAGAGAATAAAAGATGGACTAAACTGAATAATTTTATTTTAAATATATTTGTTGAAACTCATTTCGTTAAGTTTGGACATATATGGACAATAACAACCCTTTGGTAGGGGTGGGTGTACGACATTACGCAGACCTCACCTCTACGGCTCTACCTATAAAGTATAAAAGTAGAAGGGTCGTTCCCAAAAGACGCTCAATTCAAGACATAGCAATCAAATCATAAAAGTGAGAACAATATTGCAAAGCAACTAAGGAGTTGAGGAAAGAAAAGGTGAAGAGATAAGTTTTGGTTCTCCCTGCTTCTTGTGATAGATAACTTTGAGTTCAATAGTTGACGACTAGCAACCAAGCTCCCCATCTTATGTGTTAGAGCTTCTTCAAGTTGTGCACTTGTGTGCATTTAGTTTCTTAAGGAATAATGATAAAAACAAGTGCATTTGAGTTTTCGAGATCTCATTACATTGGCACAATCATACGTCCAAACTTATTTTAAGTATGAAGTGAGTACCGGGTTGTTGTTGTTGGTGAGATACAACTGGGTTATTGTTGTTGTTGAAGTGAGTACCGGCACATTTTAGTTTATCTTTTACTTTTTTACCATTTTTTTTTTCAAATTTAAGATTTTCCTGAAGTTGTCTGCATTCTCTATCATAATTAATCACTTTTCATTCCAAATATAATTCATTGATATTTTGAATGATTTTCAAACGGTTCTTTTTTCCGTTGTAGACTTGACTTGACTGCTAAACAAATACGCCATTTACCAAACACCCGTTCATGTTGCTTTTTGTTAAATTTCTCAACTCTTAAAATCAAACATTATGCATAAAAATCATCTGAATTCCATGTTGGGGATGATAGATACATACCCCAAGAAATTGTAAATGTTATGTGATTCTGTCGTAAACACTGCAATAATTTTGATTCCCCTTTTTTGGGAACCAGGAGCACTCGAAGCAACACTTTGAAGAGGAAGAGAGGAAGTTGCTGCCGTTGCTGGAGGCAGCGGAGCTGACCAAGCTGCAGCAAGTCTCAGCCTTGGAACAGTGCCTGAGCACGATGGACGGGACCCACTCGCGCCTGTTCCGGTTCTTCATGGAGGGGCTCGTCCCCCAGGACGCGATGCAGTACATGGACATGGTCGCCAAGTGCAGCGACAAGGACCGGGTGTGCAGGCTCTTCAGGCTGGTCGTCGAGAAGGAGAATAGCTTCGGCAGCACTTTGGGTGGTCCCCACTAACATTGATGATGATGGTGATGATGAGGAAGACAAGGAATGTATGGGCAAAAGGAAATGGCTCCACATTAACTTGTAGATGGTTGGTTGGTTAGTTTCCTTCTTTACTCTGCTTTTGTAAATGGTGACGAACTAATTGTTCTATAGATCTTTTCTTTGTGTAGGTAAATAACAAGTTTTAAAGTTTGAAACTTTCTCTCTCACTTTTGGCACTTGTCCTTTCGTTCTTTCTTTCTTTTTCTTTCTTTCTTTCTTCATGCCCTCTCTTCTTTTCCATTCATCAATGTATACTCACTCTGCCCACTTACCCACCTTCGAAATTGTGTAATTAGTACGCCCTTTAAACAGCTTGAAGGCCTGGTAATTAATGGGAGCCAAACTGGCCATAGGTTGGCCGGTACTATAAGGTGGGCATTATTTTTGTAATTCTATAAAGGACGTTTTCATAACTAATTTCAACTTCATGAATAAATAATACTCTCTCCGTTCTTGAAAACATTATTTATTTTGACCAAGTGTCAAAATAAGAAATGTTAAATTGTAGTTGATTTTCAATTTTGTCTTTGATGTAATGGATAAATTATTAGAGAAAATGTGTGATGTAATATGTAGGGTAAAAAAATGAAAATAAAAGTAATTTTTTAATAGAAAGTAAATGTATTTTCCCAAACAGAAGAATATTATACTCCCTCAAGAAGAACTTCTTTTGTGCTTCACCAAAGATATCAAGACTCAAAGATGGAAAGATTGATATCTCATGCAAATCGAGACATTTGAGAAGGTTGTGATATCCTTAGATTTTAAAATAAATTTTTATCTCTTTATCAAATATCTACAAAGGTTTAGGGCTATAAATGGATAATATCCGCCACAGATATGCAATATCTGAATCCGTATCGACTAAGCTTAGGGATATTTGAATTGTATCCGACCAGAAAATTACTCACGGGTGACGCGAGTTTTGTTGAAATAACTCTCAGGTCCCTCTATTTTTAAAAAGACAACAGAGGTTCTTACATTTGACAAGATTATCTAACTAGACTAATTTATTCGTAATTTTTTATACGTAAAAATTTATTCTTTGTAATGACACTCCGTTGTATGTCATTAGGAATTTTTCGACGAGATTATCTAACTAGACTAATATAACTCACTTGGTTAAAAAAACATTTGACAACATTTGACTTCATCACTTTTAAATCTATAGAACTCTTGATACTGTTTTAAAACACTCTCTGTATAAAAAAATACAAAGATTTTTTTTGGGCATTTCAAAAAATTTACTCTTTTCTTTTTAAGAAAATTTTGAAGCTTATAATCTTTCCCTCGCAATTGCATTACCTTTAATCATACATTATGCGATCAACAAGATGAAAACTAATAATCATGCCTATCATATGTACAAATTTGGTAGGATTTTTTCATAGTCACGTAGAAATGTCATTGGTTAAAATCTTTTGCGAATATAATTGTCCCAAAATTGATCCTTGAACAAGTTTAGATGTTATACTCCATCCTTCCCGGAGTATTCGTCCAGTTTTGATTTTTGAAACTGTTCATATAAGCACTTTGACTCATCAAATTTTTTCAATTTGTAAGCTTAAATATAGTCATGTCACATGTGTGATTTTGTTTGATTTGTTTTAACATATACGGAGTAGATTATTAATATATAATTTCTATAATTTTTTAATATACAAATTACAAGATAAAATGGATTAAAGAAGCGTATTGGATGTTGTGTAAAAATGAAAGTGGACAAATACTCTGGGACGGAGGTAGTAAAATTTTGTAGATAATCATTGTTATTTTTTTGTCCGTGCATTGCACAAGTACGATTCTGGTAAAGTTTAAAGTACAAAACGCACCAGGGGTATTGGTATATACTACCTCCGTTACAGAGTATTTTTCTACTTTCATTTTTACACACCATCTAATACACTTCTTTAATCCATTTTATCTTGTAATTTGTATAGGAAGATGGACCAAAATAGGAGTAAAAGAGATGTCATATCCCAAAATAGGAGTTGAAACTTAAACACCCCTAAATAGGAGTAGTTATCTTGACATGATGTATCTGCATATCTACGCACTCTGTAATAAACATAATGCTCATTTTCATATTTTAATTTTACTTAAATAGATTTTCTTATGCTACTCTATAGAGGCAAAGATTAATTTTCCTCTTTATTTTCCTACGCACTTCCCTTTCTCCTTTTGATCTATGTTTTCATCTAAGAGATAATGTGCCATTTTTAAATCTTTGAATGCCCCATTTTCATTGTCTTATTTTTAAAATGAATAAAAATGCAATGAAAAACAAAATTAAGATTCTTTTTTCTTAATGAATACAATTATCAAAGTGAATGACTAGAATACTAGTTCTTCCTATTGAATATGATGGATTGCGCTTTAATATCAATACACACACACACACATTTTCAATAGTGTCAACGTAAATTGCTACATTAAAATGTTTATAGAGTGTAAAATAAGATCATACTAAATGCCACATGTAGTCATATAATGACAATCATGTCAATGTATAAGGTAATAATGTGAATGCATAATGCTAAACAAATTAAATAGATACTGTCAACCTTGACATTGTATAATGTCATTCCTGACAATGTGTAATGAAAGATATGTCAATGCATAATGTCCAAAAGGAATAAATGTCAAGAAATTGTACTATTTGCCAACACCATAATCATTCAATTTCAATACGGATTTTACAAAAAAAAATTCCTTAAGAATTAAATTCACAATTAAAAAGGAATGTCACCTCTTATTTTAAATTGAACATAAAATTGATTTCAAATTTATCCATGTGGTTGAAAGAATTAAGACCAACTTAGTTGTTGATCGCCATGATTCTTGATCGCAAGGAGAGGTAACATTGAATGGATTCTTGATCGCCATAGATTCTTGATCGCAAAGAGAGTTGTTTGTGCGGCCAAGACTAATCAAAACATATATTTAATTAATAACTCCTATTTAGAGGAGTTTAAGTTTGAACTTCTATTTTAAAGATATGATCCATGTTTTACTCCTATTTAGGGGGTTTTCTTATTTGTATATTAAAAAATTATAGAAATTATATATTAATAATCTATATGTTAAGAAAAATCAAATAAGATCACACATAACTATATTTAGACTTACAAATTGAGAGAATTTGATGAGTTAAAGCGCTTAGATGAACAGTTCGAAAAGTAAAAAGTAGACTAATACTTCGGGACGGAGGGAGTAGTAGCCCTCGCTTTATTCAACGGATAACTAAGTGCTTTATTCCACGGATAACTAAGAATTTGACTTGACTTATACGATTAGAGGATTTAGAGCTAATCATGAACTATCCTCCTACGACATTGGGTCTGGAGCTGCAGTTTCTTGTATGTGCAGTGCCTCGATCGGCGATTTGCGAGATGATCCCTGTGATGCGGGGGTACGTGGGGGCTGG
This sequence comes from Cuscuta australis, assembly GCA_003260385.1. Lineage (NCBI taxonomy): Eukaryota > Viridiplantae > Streptophyta > Magnoliopsida > Solanales > Convolvulaceae > Cuscuta > Cuscuta australis. Next base: position 4,695,371 of record NQVE01000054.1, on the reverse strand, counting down.
GAGGCCGGTGATATTGGCATTATGAGAAAAAAAAAAGAAAAGAAAATGATATAGGAAAACAATTTTATGGTTTGGTTAGAGAAAAAAAGAAAAGAAAAAGAGATCCAAAAAAAATGAGAAGACAAAAATTATTAAGAGGAGGAAAAACCAAATTTCTACTTTTGGTTAGGGGTAATAAGAGAAATCTACTCTCTCTCCGTCCCAAATTATTTGCCACATTTGTATTCACGATGCAAAATATCATGTTTTTTCAATTCATTTTATTTATATATTGGTATAAAAATAAAAAATAAACTTTATATATAAAAAAACTATGGAGTATATGAAAAGTTCTTCGAAACAAGAGGTGTCAAGAATATTTTATTTTATCAAATAACCAATGAAAACGTCGAAATAAACAAAAGTTCCCGCGACTGCTGAAAAAGAAAATGTTGTGAATATTTAGGGACGGATGGAGTATTTTTTGTCTTTTCCTTCTAAATTTCTTGAACCAAACATAGTGTAAAGAAAAAGAAAATGGTGTGCGCACATAGGTAGCTCAACTTGTTCAAGGACGGAATGTGAAGCTCATTGATCCTGGGTTGAATAACGGCAACGGCAGTGTGGAAATTCTATTCTTTGTAATAGATTCTGGTGCGCACCGGGTATGAGGCAACCACTTTAAGGACTAAATTAAGATTATACCATGATATACCAATGTATACCAAAGCAAATATTTGTATGTGCTTGTTTTTACCTTGGGATACAAGTGGTGTACCTTACTTAGTGAAGTTTTCATAGCACTCCCCTTTTTTTAATAGTACCCAGCAGGGGTGGGTTCGATTTTTTCCTAAAACCAAGACAAAATGGAGAAGTTAATTTGGCGGTTTGATTTTTCAAAAAAAGTGAACGATCTATTTTTAATTGGTTCGATATTTTGTGGTTCAATCCTCGATTTTTTTGTTATTCGCTTTAAAAAAACCTTTTTTTAAAGTATATCATATTTATCACATTAGCAAAATTGCAAAAAAAAACTACAAACGCTTGCAAATATTTATTCAAATACTAGAATTGTGGTCTAAATTAGAGGAAGTGCATAAAGTCTCTACTTGCTCGTATTTAAAAAAAACCAATATAACCTCATAATATTCATAATAAAGAAAACAAAAGTCGAAGAAGTCAAGTCAACATGCAATTAAAATCCTAAACATTATTTCCAGACTTCAATTTGCATCTTCAAAACTAAATATGTAAAAAAAAATGAAGTAATTTCGAGGTTTATTTATATGGAGCACTTTTTAATTTTTTTTTCTCAGCATCCAAATAAAAATAAATTGAGGAAAAAAGAAAGCTAGCCTACCGGCCAAGGGCCATAAGCAAAAGTTGCAAAACATTTAAACTTGGAAAAAGAATATAATTGAATAATTGAAGAGAAGAAGAGATTTGTGAAGAAAAGTAGAAGATAAGAAAAAAAACTTCTTTGAGCTTGTAAAAAGATTTGAAGAATTTATAGGTGAAAATGTTAAAAAAACAAAAGTAGGTATTGAGCCAACAGCTCAAATGTCGACGTTGGCAATGGCAACGCGCTCGTGCTCGAAGTCCACCGTCACGCCGATGGTGTCACCGTGACAGACGTAAAAACATTTAGGGGCTGTTTGGCAACTTCTGAATAGGTAAGTGCTGAACCAGTAAGAGGTCTGAACCATTAAGTGACCAGTAAGAGGTCTGAACCATTAAGTGCTAGTATATTGCTTAACTATTCAGAGGCAAATGTCTGATCAATTCAGATAAGAGGTCTTAACCATTCAGACTTTGTATAATACTTAACCATTCAGAGGCAAAGCTTTTAACCATTCAGACATCTGAACCATTAAGAGGCTGAAACAAACAGTCTGAACCATTAAAGGCTGAACCATTCAGAGATCTGAACCATTAAGAGGCTGAAACAAACAGCCCCTTAGTTTAAAGGCAAGTCCCATAACATATGGTGTAATGTTATAGCGTAATCACTACGGAGTCAAATCAAAATGACAAAATCTTAGTTATTCGAGAACCAAGAGGTTGCGCTCCACTAGGCCGGCTGCACCTGCTCATATACGGATCTATCGGAGTAACCACAAACCAAGAAGGAGATGAGACCGAGTACAATACTTTCGTTTCACATCACTAATTTGGTTCACACACTTTCCTTGCAAAGACTTTAATAATAATGATCTTTCCCAAATTCTAATTAAAAATTATGTGACTAAGGTCATGTTCTCTTTATTTATTTATTTTTTTTGCTTATTTTTATTGTAATTAGATCAGATCAAACTAAATTATATAAAAAATAATTTTAAATATAATTATGTTTAGACCAGATTCTATCAAAACTTATTTCAATTAGATCGAAAGTATTCGGAGAACATGGAGGTGGACCAAAAATTGAAATAATATGGTACCATACCAAACTATATACGGAGTATGATGTTTTTAAGCGTGATTGATTTTTTCATCTAATATCAAACCAGACGGCGGGATTGTGATACATACAATTCAAAATTAAAAATAAATTACCACGGATCAAACCTTTTAAAGATAACTACAGAGAAACCCTAAAGGTAATGAGATTATGAAATGCTAATACTGACCATGTCGGATTGTGAAATGCATCGAGGTGAAGAGTTTAGAACAAATCCTCGAAAAGAATAAATAATTTTGCTTTCTATAGAAATTAGATTACAAAAAATATAACAGAGTAAATAGGAACATAATTTGAGAGAGTAGTATACATGCTGACGCAATAAACTTTCACCAAGGTTCAAATGACATTGAACCTTAATGTCATAGGATGACCCGGGGCCGCTCTAGTACCCCGTTCGTAAAATTGACGGTTCCTACCCCCCTAACCCCCCGTTAAACCCCCCACCCCCTTCAATTGCACCCCACAAGTTGATTTTGACACTGGAGTCAAAATTTGACTCCAGTGTCAAAATCAACTTGTGGGGTGCAATTGAAGGGGGTGAGAGGGTGTGTTCGGGTCGGGGGTGGGGTGGGGGGTTTACCGGGGGGTTAGGGGGGGTAGGAACCGTCAATTTTACGAACGGGGCACCGGAGCGGCCCCGGGTCATCCTATGACATTAAGGTTCAATGTCATTTGGACCTTCCTCATAAACTTTAACTTTTGCATGCAATTTTATACTCCCTCCGTCCCAAAAAGTCTGTCACGTTTTGGAAAAATTGCGTCTCTTAAAGTCATTCTCATTTCTATTAAAAAATCACTTTTACCCTTACTTTTTCATACCCTACCTATCACATCATATCTTTTTCCTAATAATCTACTCATTACATCCTACTTTTATCCATCACATCAAAGGTATTTTTAGAAAGTCAACACAAAAATATTTCTTCTTATTTTACTACTTTAGTCAAAATGAGACAAATTTTTTTAGAGGTGTGCACAATTCGGTAAACCGACCGAACCGTACCGAAACCGAAAATTCGGTACGTACCGAAACCAAACCGAATAATTTGGTTCGGTATTCGGTTTTTCTTTTTTCTAAAATTCGGTTTTCGGTTTGGTTCGATTTGGTAATTCGGTAATTCGGTTTTTACCGAATACCAAATTATTACTTCATTTTATTATTTTAAATATTTTGAAGTTTGAATTCTATCCTTGAGTCCTAGCAACTTAAATAGTGGTCTACCTTATTTTATCCTTCCTTTTATTGACAATTTTAATTTTTAAAAAATACTTCATATCTAGCTAAATTTACTCATGCTTAGTATTTGACTCTTTCTTCTTTAATTTTTTTTTTCATTTATTCTAAATGGTCAATACATTGACCTCACTTCGTAGGGCAATAAATTACCGGTGGCTAAAGGTAAGATCTTTTAAACATTTTGATAGAATACTTGTTATATTTTGAATTTTTTATTTCTTTTTTTATATTTCATTTTTTTACAAGATCAAAATCATGTGTTTCGATAATCTTTTAATAATATGAAAAACTAAGTAATTTATGATTAACTATAGCTAAAAATATAAAGTATTTCTAATTTCTTTAAATGTTGAACGAGATTGCTTGTGGTACAAATTGAAAATAAAAAAAGTGAAGTATAGATGAAAATAAAATGAAATTTTCGGTTTTTTTGGTATTACCGAATACCAAACCGAAATCATTTCGGTATTTACCGTACCGAACCGATTTAATACGGTTCGGTATTCGGTACAAATATAATATTACCAAAATTTCGGTTCGGTTCGGTTCGGTTTTACCGAATGAATACTCCTAAATTTTTTAGGACGGAGTGAGTATCTGTAGAATCCCTACAAAGTGATCGATACACTCTCGATGCATGGAAGAGGGTTTTCCATTTTCTACTACCATAATCAGACATTTAATTTGGGTTTAAATAGGTAATAAAATGCTCAACCTTTAAATACTCCGTAAGTGATTATTAACATGGAGTAATTAATTAGTTAACGTAAAGTTATAAGATACTGAATGCTGATAGTTTGTGAATATTTGTGCTTCAATTTTGAGCTCCATTTTGTACAAATAGCTTAATCCTTGTAATTAATATGCACTACAAGCTGTGTAGCAAGCTGGGGTATAATGAGTGTTTTCAAATCAATTAATCAATCAAGGATACTCATTACATCCTAGTACGATGTAACAGGCTAGGGGGTAGTACGATGTAACGGAGGGAGCTGAGGGAGGATTTATTTCCGCCTATGAGGAAGAGAGAGAGAAGTACGTTTAACCTAGCTATAATGATGAGTTTTCTCAAATCAAACGTTGGCATTTCCACTACTTTGATATGCACTACTCTCAACTACTCGCTTGTGCGGCCGTTCACCAGAAGGAGAAGGATATACGTGAGAAAGAGAATTAGGGTTTGGGGAAGATTTGGTGTATTATTACGTACCCATAATGGAGGAGTAGTACACCTCTTAAATAGAGTTTCAGAGTCCCATAAAACATTTCATGTTTCAAAAATGGTACGCCTTTACAATGAGTAATTTTAGTGTTATTTTCTAATTTTTGCTCTTACTTCTTAAAAGAGTAGGATGAGATGTGTAGAATAAATTAGTCATGATTAAAAAATAACACTAAAATTACTCATTTTAAAGACGTGTCATTTTTGAAACAGGAAATGTTTTATGGGACGGAGGGAGTAGTTTTCTATCCTGTCGGTTCAAGAAAAGCATCGAGGTAAAGAACCGAAAAGAAACCATCGAAAGAGCTTATAAGATCGCTCGCCTAATATAAATCTAAATTAGAAGAATAACAATAATAATAATAATAATAATAATAATAATAACAATAATAATAATAATAATAATAACAATAATAATAATAATAATAATAATAATAATCAAACAAAGTCACAGTAATGTCTAGGCGGCCCAACTTTCCTCTTAGGACGCTCACGTCCCGGTTGCCTTTTGGGTCTCTCCACGTTCTCATCGGTTTGGTCCGTTGTGTGTACCGTATCATGCTACCATAGGTGCACCCATGCTTCACACAGACAAACACAGACAATAATTGTCTGTTTGACACAGACAATTATTGTCTGTGTTTATCTGTGTGAAGCATGGATGCACACAAATGGTAGCACACATGTGGTGACACTCTAACATTTCTTAGAAAGAGAGAGAATACTAGATGTAGTTTTTAAGCAACTAGCTAGCCAGATCCTCTTTGCCCGAAATGGCGGGCCGACCACTCGGGTAACAATATTAGTGAACTTGTCCAAAAACAAATTTGTACTTAAAACATTATTTAAACTTAAAACGTGTTTCGGTACTATAAAACAAAAATCGTTCAAATCAAAAGTGTTTCATTCAAAGAAAATATAAGTGTGACATAATGTCAAAATTGTATGCCCGGTCTCTGATGAAACTAACTCACGCCTCAATTTATAGGAAAAGTGGCGTTGAATTTAAAAATAAAATTTATTTATTTAAAATACAACTTATATATTTAAATTTTTTATTTGAGTTTTCTGAAATAAGAAATGACAAAAATATTTTATTTTATGAAATGTAACAAAGAAAAAAATTATCGAAAGACTATAATACTACTTCCTTTGCCCATAAATATATCCCACATTTGCTTTTTCAGCATTCGCGAGAACATTTTTTCTTATTTCTACATTTTTATTGGCTATTTGATAAAATAAAATATATTCTTGACACTTCTTATTTCGAAGAACTTTTCATGTAATTTTTTGATATGTAAATTTTATTTTTTATTTCTATATCAATATATAAATAATATGAATTGAAAAGACTATATATTTTACCTTGGTAATAGAAATGTGAGATATTTTTAGGGAGAGAGGGAGTAATAAAATCATTTAGGGAGGGGAGTATGTAAATTGTCTGATACGGAGGAGTAAGATGTGTCTATAAACTAGCTAGCTAGCTATTATGAGTGATGAGTGTTTTCAAATCAATCCAAGGTAAAAGTCTTTTCATATTTCCACCGCTTGAGAGAGAGAGAGATTTTATTTAACTTAGCTAGATAGCAGAGATAGAAGAAAAATGCAGAGAAAGAGATTTTATTTAACTTAGCTAGAGAGAGAGAGAGAAATTTATTAGTACAAACATTGGCTGAGATAGAAGAAAAAGCAAAGGCAAGAGGGAGCTAGGGAAGAAGGAGAAGATAATTGTACGCGCGCGCGAGTGAGCTTAATTCTTCTTTGTCACGAGTAAGTTAGAATAATATAATACTCTCAGATTATCTACAAATATACTGTTTCATTATATACTGTTTCATTCCTCTGATGATCTTGTAACTGTAATGCCGCATGCTCTTTTATACATTAGACTTCAATTCCATCATGTTAGTTGTGTGTTTATTCTTATGCTCTTTAGTTGTGTGTTTATTCTTATGCTCTTTTATATATTAGACTTCATTCTTATGCTATATATGTTTGAACCTAAGAAAAAAAAACATGTACGTCGTACGTCCAACCCTCTTTCCGGGGCCGGAACCGGACTCTTACTTCACGGCCGGCGACTGCCGCCTCCGGTGGCACCGCACCGTGTCCAGTAGGATCTCCGGCCACCCCGACACACCGGCCGTCATACCCTCTTGGGGACGGCTTTAACCTCCCCATCCATCCATGAAGACACCGACGACCGGACCGGCGGCCCTGCCGGCCCCATATGAAGGCCGGGGAAAGGCATGCATCTATACCCTCTGGTAGTACTCTACCTGCAGGACGCAAGCTGGCTTAGCTTTCTTGGTAATAGCTACAGTAATTAATAATCACTTTGGGCGTTACAATTGTTTATTTAGTTTTATATAGCTCTAGCTAGCTAGCCTCTAATTAATAAGCATCTATGCATTAGTCACTACGGCCAGTCAGGTCATTCTTAATTAGATATCCGATGGATGGATACATACAAATATAGAAATAGCTTCTGTATTTAATAATTTTTTAATAGAAATTATGTAATGTTAAATTGTTTATTAGGATGTCGGAGAACTTAAAAGTGTGGGAAAACTACGGTCCTAGCGAGAGCTATCCATTGGTCCGGAGTGCCCTGAAACAAGAGCCCGGTAATGATCGAGTGTCCCTAATATATACAATTAATTAAAATTGAATTGAACTTTCTTATTTACTTGGAGTACTTTACATTGATGCATACATATATATATATATATATATATATATATATATATATATATATATATATATATATATATATATATATATATATATATATATATATATATATATATATATATATATATATGGTATTGTACGTACAGACGGATGTATGTTTGCGGCATTGGCTAGACACATAGACTATGAGCTCCGGATTCGATACGCCCGGGCTTACCGACCTGTCCAACTTCCGGATGTGGAGTTGGTGCACCACAAAGCCAAGCCTTGAGGAGGGACTTCCAGAATAGCCATCCTCCTAACGGAAAACTTTCCAGTCTTTTGACATTTGCAAAGTCAAGGGGTGCTCCACTGTGGAACAGGTTGAGATTCCAAATCTCCAATTTTGAGCAACTCCCACTTGCCCAACCAGAATTTGATCATCTTAGGGACTTGATATCTCCTAGTGTCAAGCTTTTTCACTTGACCAAGTGGTTGGAGGCAGGCACGGTGTTAGGGACGCTAGCTATAATGTCGGACTACAACGGGAGCTACCACGCACAGGCGGTCTATAGGGGCACGGGCGAGTTATTAAAACAAACACATACGGTGGTTATCTTGGGGCTCAAAAAGGTTGAGTCTCAAGAAGCCGCTACTTATGATTGTGCCCCCGGAATCTATGTAATCTATCAAGATTCGGCCGGCCCGGAATATCACGGGCTTCTAGGAAAGGCAAGAGGCATGGCACCGCTGCGCATTGTCTTGAAAATATATCAAGCAAAAGTGCGTCTCCCGAACGAACTATCTGGCCCCCCGGCAGTATTTGTCTAGTAGGTATTCTCTGAATTGCCAATTAGAATGCGTTATATATAGAATCTAAGTCTTATACATACTCTAATTAATATGAAAGGGTGTTTGACTGATATTGATTTGTGTTTTGTTGTGTGCAGGTGTACCTGTTTGAGATAACAAGGAAGGGGAGTTCACTGGATGCGGTCTGCCAGCCGTTTTTGTTTTTAATTTTAAGATTTGAAGATGGCAATATGTATTAACTATATTTCAACATTGCCCGGCCGGCCTGATTACTTGGTTTTTGTTGTTAAACACTACCCGCCCGTTCTCAAACTATATCTATCTTTGATTTGATTTGATGTGTTATGCATGAATGATTTTTTTTTGGAGGTGTTATGCACAAATGATTGGGTGGGGGTAGGGGTGGACACGGTACGGTTCCGGGACGGTTCCGGTTCCGGAACCGCTGGTTCCGGTACCGCCACCCCTTGGTACCGGTACCGGTACCGGACCGGCCGGTACCGGTTCCGGTTCCGGTACCGCCGGTTCCGGTATCGTTTCCGGTACCGTTTCGGCCACCCCTAATTTTGTTTTTTTTTTTGCTTTTTTATTATATTTTTAAAATGTAAAATTGTAAATGTGTAATTGTTAAAGGAAATGATGAAATAAAAAAATCTAAAAATGAAATTGATAAAGGAAAGAATGAAATAAAAAAATAAAAATAAAAAAAACGGTAACGGTACCGGAACCGGAACCGGAACCGGTACCGGATTGGGCGGTACCGGTACCGGTTCCCGGAACCGGTGGACCGTACCGGCCGACGGTAACGGTACCGGAACCGGCTGGGTAAATTGAAATTTAATCATGCATGTAAATAGCTGGGGTGGGATTAATTTGGTGTTGACGGTTTGGTTTTCACCCAAAACTAATTAAAGACAAAACAGAAGATAAGTTTGGGGTTCAATTTTGCATACAAATACTTTTTCCATCTCAAAAAGATGTTTATGTTTTAACTTTTAGGAAAGTAAACCTAAAGAAGATATATATTTGTATTGACTTTCTAAAGATACTCTTGATGTGATAGATAAAAATAAAATGTGATGTTTAGATTATTAATAAAAAAGTATCTTCTCATAGGTAGGTTAAGAATTAGTATGGGTAAATAATTTTTTAATAGAAATGAGATAAATTTTACGGGACAAGTAAAAAAAAAGAGAGAAATTTTTTTGAGACGGAGGGTGTATATAAACCGTATTCAATTCGGTTTAATGTGATTTTTATTTCTGATTTTTTTTGTGTTTTTCTACATTAAAAATAATTATAAGCATTAAAATGTTTTAAAAATACTAACTCGATGAAATAATAACAATATAGAGGGTTGAGTTCGGTTTTTTTTGTTTGATTTTTACACAAAACCAAAAATTAAACGGAAGATTAATTAGTATTCTGTTCGGTTCAATTTTACATAAAAAATGTGTCAAGTGCCTATTAAACATTTAGGAGATCAGATTCCAAATACTCCCAAAGACATCATATGTAAAATCAATTACAGATAATTTGTACTTTTTGGTACTTCCTCCGTCCCAAATTATAATGTCTGTTCACTATTCACAAGGTCAAACTTCATTCACTTTCTTTCTCTATTTTCATTACCAATTTGATAAAATAAAATATTATTGTCACTACTAGTTTTGTAGATCTTTTGATGTAGTATTTTGATATGTAATTTTTATTTTTTAACTCTATACCATTTGTCATATAAAATGATTTGAAAATAACTTCAGTCAAGCATCATAAACCGAAACAGGCATTATAAAATGGGACGGAAGAAGTATAATACTTTTATTTCCATTGTAACATCAATGTTTTTTAATGTAAATATGTAAATTTCTCGTATCAGTTTTAATGTTAATATAATTCTATATTAGCTTTAGTTATTGGTGTTTATAATATGGTTTAAAGTATTTAATTAATAGTTAAGAAACTAACTTTAATTGAGTAGTAGTAATTTATTTGCATTTATATTTCTATGATTTTTTTACATATCACATATACTCATATAAATATAGTGATGTACTTAAGAAAATTTGATATATTCAGTTCCCTTCGATTTTCCAAAGTGAAAACCAAAATGGAAACCAAAATAATAACGATTCGGTTCAAGTTTTTTACATTTTGTTTTGGAATTTTATTCAATTTCTTTCAAACTCATTTCGATCAGTTTGAGTTTACTTTGTGATTTTTGGTTTTTCAACCCAACCCTACATGTAAATGTGTTGGTGAGTAATAAGTTTGTTGGATTGAATGGCAAGGACAAACTCTATGGAGGATCTAAGGTCCACTACAGACCCACATATGAACAAAATAAGTACTTCTAACTACTTAAATAAGCATATATTTTTTTAATAAAAAGTTTAAAAAAGAGTTTTTATGTGAGAATATCTACAAACTAAAAAATACTCGGGATAGTATGCATCCAAGGTACACCAAAGAAACACGGCTATATATACACAAAAGGAGGGGTGGGTAAACATAGCAAACTGGCATGGACCGATCTCGTGTGGAACAAGTTTACACTTCTTAAACATAAAATTACTCTCTACTTTATACGACGTATATATATGTAGTATATGTTCTATGGGAGGTTTCTTGGATAAAGTTATTTGTAATCCAAAGATTTGAATTCTATTTTGTACACTACAGGGATGTGCCAATATTTTGTGTTGGTGTAATGTTAGTTTTTGTTAACGCACCAACACTTTGTATCCATGTAAATTTTTGATAACGCACTAATACTTTGTATCAATGTTAACCATCAAAATGTTGGTGCATACCTTTGGTGTAGAATTAAGATAGAAATATTGGGATACTTGTAGCATGCTCCTTCAAACCAAGAAAAGGATTGCTAGCATGTTTATTAAGCTTTAGAGGTTTGCTTGGATAGGATACACTTGGGTACCCTTAGGTTTTCCCTAAGCTTTAATATTGGTAAAATTTGCACTGAATATGGCTAAAACATAAATCATTTTCCAATGTAGGATTTTAACTTTTTTCTTCCCTAAATAGGACTTAATAATACCTAGTGAGAAGAATAATGTTCAAGTGATGCTGAACATTTAATTGAATAATGACTAAAAGATAATGACCAATGGTACTACTTTAGTAAATAAAATTATATTATCCTATATTGAGGAAGTCATTATATTTTAGTCTTATTTAGGTAAATTACCCATAATATTGATTGCCCTTTTGGGCTGACTAAACACTATGGTATGATGTTATATTTACCGTACAAAATATTCATTCTTCATTTCAATTTAAATTGCTTGTTTCGGTTTACGATGTTTGACTGGAGTTATTTTCAAATCATTCTATATTAAGAATGGTGGCATTGGTGGGAATTAAAAAATAAATATTACATAGTTAAAAAACTGTAAAACTAATGGTGACATGACTATGTTATTTTATCAAATGACTAACGAAAATAGGGAAACAAAGTGAATAAAGTTTTATCATGTACTCCGTAAATAGTAAATAAACAATTTAATTTGAGACAGAAAGAATGCAATTTTATACGGAGTATTAGATTTTACTTTTTACGAATTCCAATCCTGAAATATTAATTGATCGAGTATGGTTTGGACGTATGGTATATATTAGATTCTAACTCGTGCGTTGTATGGCGAGACATTTGTGTGTGCAATAATAAAGATAATGTAACATCAAAACATTTAATAAGTAATAATAGAACGATAAATTTACATTCAATTGTATAATAATTGTTGGTGTAATGTACTCAGTAGTATATTGGTGTAATGCATATTTATGAATTACTCCGTAAATACTGTGCTTCAAAATTTTTATCAATTTATATTATTTATTTTATTATTACGTATATTATTCAACAAAGCAAATAAAATAAAATTGATTTAATTGAAGGGTGACAAGTGACATTATGTCACATCTCTAATGATGTATCATTATTTAACTAGTTCATTTTTTATACAACGCTTTATAAATTAAAACCATTTTCAATTCGTTAGTACTTCATTCAATGACCATTAATTTTGTATAAAACATTTTATTTTTAAATTAACATACCAATATATATTCCACCAGTTTTAAAACATATGTAATTATTATTAGAAAACTAAAATAAAAAATTATTTTTATAAATTGTCAAAAATTTAAAATGTATACAAGCCTGTGCAAAACACATAGTTAACCCTAGTTTATATTAAACGAAAAACAAGAATTTAATTTAATGCACAAATAGTAAGCATCACAAGACTAGACAACACGAATGTAACAACCAACCAACATGCATACATATTCCTAGATGTCAAAAGTGGACAACCAACACCCATCCAAACATAGGCGTTCCAAAAATACCTTGGTGTAGCAGCATTCACTCACACAACTTGGTTAAGTTAAAAAGTGGACAATCACGGCTTCATAAATTACAGATTACTTCAACGTTCTTCACCAATTAATTGAACTCCAAAGCCAAAACACCCAAATAATTATAAAGGATTGCAGACACTGCGTGGGCCTTCACGATTGCGTAGGGTTCGATATCCAAAAGGGTAACGCCCATAACGAAATCCACTTGTGGGATGAATAACTCTCTTCCCCCACCGCCCCTTACAGACATGGCAGCCAGCAGTGGTTTTACATCCTACGATAAGTAAGAACGGAAAGAAAGAAAACGAGCGCATCAAATCAAAAGAAAAGTCTATTAAAAATAAAAATGAAAAGTCCACAGGTTGTTTCTTAGGAGGATAAGCTTTCGAAAATCGGTACCATGTAAGATGCGACAAACAGTAACAACCCGAACACCCTTGCGGTTCATCTCTGATTCAGCAAAGAAGAGCTTGTTGGCCACATCACCTTCTTGCCTTGCTATAAAGTTTAAATGAATCATAAAACTGCCCTCAATCAATGAGTAAAATGGCAAGGCATCTACAAGCTTGTAGTTCGTATGCTGCAAGAAGAAAATGAATTACAGAAACGAACTAGCAAGAAAATGCTAAGGGATTCATCAAAATGTCAAGGATTGAATGCACACACATGCTTTTTGTTGTAATAATCCAATGCCAATAATGGGTAAGGAAGCCTCAACCTCGCCTTTTCACACAAGCTCACCCCATCAGCCAAATAATGGGCATATTTTGATAAAGGAAATCTGTCTTCCCTGAAATTATAAATGGTACACACACAATATTGTGTACGCAAGTCCAAGTAACTTAGATCATACATGCTCCATATATTTAATTAATGGTATGATATAAATAGTCATAGAGCACCAATGCAAATGGAATGCCATTGCATCCTCACTACAAATGTGAACTTTATGGGTGGAAGTGAACTTTGGTCATTGCATACCGAGCTTTCAAACGCTCGACCTCCTTCTCATACCAACTTGGATCATATGGACCACACATGCTAATATCGCAGCCCTCACAGCCGACCGTTTTAAGACCTAAAATTAAAATAAAAGGATACAAAATAGTGACATATGAGAAAATTGAAATAGAAGCACAGTATTCATATTTGCTTCATCTTGTAGGACACAGATCATAAACACTGAAGCATGCTTTTGGGGGCAAGTTTGTTTTCTTCAAACTCTTTGGTGTTCCATATATTTCAACAGATCTTAATTCCTTCAAAACGATTTCAGGATTTTTTTTCGATTTCTAAATATTCTAAAAGATTACATCTTTGAAATCCATGGCGTATTCCAATCCACAAAATATATATGCTGTGAAAGGATTCTTCTAAATATAAAATTTGGACATCGCAAAGAGTGTTACAAGACGCAGAGCATTATATATATGGATACGTGAAATGTCATGAAAGTCCTTACCATCCGCGATGCAACAAGAAACAACAAGCACATCATCATCATTTAGTTTTGATTGCTCCAGCACCGCAAAGAAGCTCTTAACTGATGAGTCACACTCAGCAGCTGTGGTTTGTGCAGCGGAAAAACCACAATGAACAATGACTTTGTCACCCCAACTTACCTCGTAAACCCGCCTGCCTCCGTCAGGTGGGACAACCTTATGGTAGTCAGTGCACTGCAAGGCAATAAACTGGCAGTAAATTTTTGGAACAAGAAAATCGCGAACCCAAATAATTCATTATAATTGAGAAATTGAAAAATTAGACAAAGAATGTACAAACAAAATAAAGTAGGAGGTGAAGGGGGCTGAGAACACATTCACGGACATGTTTGTCATTGTAGTATGCCAAAGCAAGATTAGCATAGCGGTCGTAATCTCTACTGTCAGCAAGAAGTTCATCATCAGGGTCATCGTAGTCAATTTCCTTAAGTGGACGCCCACTGATATCATACAGTACTTTTGTATCATCAGGCAGCAGGTCATGTGGCCTGAAACACACAACGAAATTAAAAACCCGCACTTTCCATAAAAAGCATGCCACCCCCAAATAGCAGTTCATGATTAAAAGAAGAAATGGACATACCGACCACAAGGACACTTGACGCGGGCCTAAGCCTAAGGCAATATTTGATTTTTAGCAAAACTCAACCACTCACACTAAATGTATGTGAATCACAACATCAGCCGACAACTAGCAACAATAATAACCTCCAATTTTTAGAAAAAGCACTAACTTTTAATTTTCTAAATAGGAAACCGTAACCGATGAACAATATTAGCATCAGAAATAAGGTGCAAGCGTGCATCAGATGATCCACAATTCATCATGAGTTCATAAGTCACAATTCTGACTACTGCCAACATGGAGATACAATTAAGGTAGAGTTGATTTATGGGAAATTTAGAAGTCGATTCACGTGAAAAGAATACGTTCATCTTCTGATTTCTTAAAATACTATCAAAATTTTCAGGAACCCAAAACAGGAAACCCTAACTCAGAACTCCGAGACAGAGCAGATGAGAAACAAAGGAGCCCAAATGGACACAGAATCCACCATAAACACCAATAGAAACCCAAAATGGAGCCTAAAAGTAACGCATATGCAATTCACCAACTTATCACACAACGGGAAAGATGCAAAAAAGAATTGAAAATTCTTTAAACACTAACAACGAAAGAACCATTGAATTGAAGAACGAAATTCAAATTAGTACAGATTTACTTCAGGGCAGACGACTTGCAAAGGTTCTGGCATCTCAACAAACGCGCGAATCGAGTTGCCAAAAAGCTGACAGAAGCCCGCCAAATGTCCTAAAAGAAGGTTCTAAAACAAAACAACTTGTGATAATAATATGAGATATCACAGAGAATTTGTTCTTAGATCAATAATCTTTGATTCGACTTGGATTAATAATTACCTTACTACTTAAGGTTTCCCTGAATACGAATTCAGCTTCAATCTTCCAGACGCGTAAAAATTTTTACAGGCCAACTACGTGCTCATCTATATTTAGCTCGGGTAATCCACGCTTCCTTCCGTTCATCCGGTGTGGGACTACTTTTTTTTGGAGCATGTACTCCAAATTAGGGATGGCAAGGGGTCGGGTTCGGGTCGGATAGTACTATACCCGAACCTGACCCGACATTTTAAAACTGAAACCCGAACTCGATCCGAAACCCGACATTTCAATCCAAAACCCAACCCGACCCGAACCTGACTTTTAACCAATAATCAATTCGACGTACCCCAATAATTTTAAAAAGATTAAATCTAATTTTTTTGTGTCTCTTTTTTGTGTCTCATTTTTTTATTAAGAATTATAAAAAATGATTAAAAAAACCATACTTGTTTTAGTAGCACTTTTTCAAGAGATTATACGAAGTGCTAATTATATCCATAGATAGGCTTTTATGTTATTAAACATTTGGATTTGAGTCAGGTCAGGTGCGGGTTCGGGTCGGGTCGGGTAAAATTATAAACCCACACCTGACCCGACCCGATGTTTGGTTCGGGTAAAAATTTTTGGATCGGGTTCGGATTATTTTATTCTCGGTTCTGGTTTAGATATTTTAGTGCTCGGTCGGGTCGGTTAAGCTCGTGTTCGGGTCGAATTGCCATTGTAACGCCCCAAAAGATACCCTAGAATTATTAATAAATAAATAATCAATTAATCAAAATTGTTTTGATTAAAAATAAATGTTTCTTGGGCTTTGGGCTAAAATGAAATATGTTCAAATATTCAATATCACAATCTGGATAAATCTTATAAAGATAAATCCAATATGTTGACTTATTGTATGATCTTGATTGGGAACCTGAGTATAGACCCAAATTAAGATTAAATGAAGAAATTGTTTATAATGTGAATTTTGAAATTATTTATTAAAATAAATCATGGAAATAGATAATATGAATTAAATGTGAGACCCTTTTTGAATAAAAGTCAATTAAACCACATTTTGACTCAACAAAACATTATTTCTATGTTTGACCAAAAATGAAAGAATTTTTGGAGACAATGATTTTTGTTAAGATTGACTTTTGTGGATAGATCTCGAAGAGACGAATCCAACGGTACATTTTATGAATAAATATGATGTACAGAGGTTCAGTTATGACATTTAAAAAATGTAATTTGTATAAAAAATGAAAAAAAGTCAAAGAAGTGAACTTTTGTAAAAAAATGATTTATTGAATTAAATATTTATATTAAATAATATTGATTGAATGAGACTAATTATAAGAACATATCAATTAATTCAATTTTGACTCTGTCAAAGTCAACACCCAAAAATACACTGTCGGAAAAAGTAATTCAAATAAATATAAAAATTATATTGTTGTGTTGAGTTTGACTGTCTAATCGCAACGGTGCAAACAGATTTCAATTCGGAGAAAATTGGACCAAAAAGTGTACTCGACTGGGACCAAAATTAGTCCCAATCAAGGAACGGCGTGTATAATCGAATGAAATCGCAGTTTAGCGCACTGAGCTGTCCGCGAACGTGAATGATGTTCTCTCCCTTGGCAGCTTCTTCTCCTTCCTACTATATAAGAAGGCTTCCATATACCATTTTTACACCAAATTCTTCCTTTCTTCTTCCAAAACAAAGGTGTGAGTATAGAGAGTAATTAAAGTAGTGTTGTCAATTTAGTGTAAAATGGAGCAAGCCATGGTGTTCGCTGAAAGTTTCGCCATTTTTCCACCGGAATCATCGTTTCACTTCGAGGTAAGCCCGTTGATATATCTAATAACTAGAATGTTCGTATAGATCGTTTCCACGTTCATAAACGGTCGTTTGGTTGAATTTTGTGTTTGACATATTTGAGGAACCAAGAATCATAAAACTCAAATTTGTTGTTAAAACTTTGAATTGATGCCTCTAAAATGATCTACAAACATTTGAGAACATTTATATATAGTTTAATTGAAGTTTGGTAACCAAAAATGGAGTTTGAGGAAAATGGCCGCATGAAGAAGATGATGAATAGTAAATTTTTGTGCTGATACGGGACCCTGGTTTCGTGTTTAGGTACCGTCAGAAGCGAAATTTTTCAGAACGGTACGGTCGACCGTTCAGACCCAACGATCGACCGTTACGAACATTTTTCAGTCCAAAAATGCTATTTTTGAAGCTATAAAATCCTATTTTTGACACCACTCAATTATGAACAATATGAATATGATTTATGGAAATAAAAATGATATTTGGACCGCTAATTATTATTAAATGTCATGTTGATTGATGAACCTACTGATTAAAGATGAATATATTGATGATTATGGTAATGATTATTGGTTGGTGATTATGATGATTAAATCTTGATAAATGTTTTGATTAAAAATGGTAATTATGAATGATTAAATCATAATGGATATATTAATGATTGTGAAAATAATATGTATTGTCAAAAATATCTAGAAGACCTCTAAGATATACCCATATTAATGTTGATTTTAAAGGTATCTAGAAGAACTCTAAGATATACCTATATAAGTTAGGTCTTGCGGGTATGATGCCCAATGGCTAGGGTTAAAACGTACGTACGAGATCCAAGAACCAAACTTGAGTACCTACTCGTTTGGGGGTACCACCCACCCAACAGTGAACACTACGCTGTCGGTTTTTGGTTGACCTTAAGTGAAGGTAAGTTTAAGATTTTCAAAATCCTTTTATCTTAAACTAGGCCTAGCTTAAGGATTATTAGGAGTACTCTGTATACTGGAATATAGTTTAATTAGTTAAACTAGAATTCATTTAAGGGTTGACAATATTAAAGTGATTGGCCTTAAACTAAGAATAGTTTAAGGATATTGTTGAATGACAAATAATGAATATACATGTTGAATGATTGAATAAATGTTGAAAATCGAATATTGATTATTGAGTATATGAACTGAACATTATATGCATGATATCAAATGGTTGATTATGAATTGAGATTCAATTTATGTGGATGTTCGACGCATTAGATATTCTTACTCAGCTTTACCGCTGAGCGTGTAGTGTGTTTTATTTGCTACACGCAGGTTAATAGAAAGATGTGATGAGATCCTGGAGGCAGATAGAGGCGAGATAGTCAGAATGGATGTGATGGTTTTGAATTAAAAAAATATAAATAAATTATGTTTGTGATTATGATTTGTTAAGCTTCCGCAATATTGAAAACTATGTACTGTTTGTGATATGAAAAATATTATTATGATAAATAAAAGTGTTTGAAAAGTTTTAAATTTTACGATTATCAAGTTAATACTTTAGTCCTAAAGGGGCTGCAGACCTGGACGGATTAGGGTGTTACAGCCATCTCTACTTCAAAATTTGTATCCCATTTGTATGCCAAAAGTATGCACCAACATTTTCATAGTTCACACTGACACAAAGTATTGATGAGTTAATAAAAATTTACACTGACACAAAGTGTTGGTGCGTTAACAAAAATTAGCATTACACCAACATAAAATGTTGGTGCATTCCTGCGGTGTACAAAATGGTTACAAATCCTTATGGTACAAAATGGGCCCACCCCAAGGGAAACTACCAAGTATATAATACTCCCTTGTATAGACGGAGGGAGTATTATATACTTGGTAGTTTCCCTTGTATAGAAGGATTGCATTTATACAACAAATATTTATACAACATATATTTAACATATACTCCCTTCGTCCCCCTGTATTTGTCCACATTTGACTTTTGGCACTGTTCATCTAAGCACTTTGACTCATCAAATTCTCTCAATGTGTAAGCCTAAATATAGTCATGTGTGATCTTGTTTGATTTGTCTTAACATATAGATTATTAATATATAATTTTTATAATTTTTTAATATACAAATTACAAGATAAAATAGATTAAAGAAGTGCATTGGATGGTGTACAAAAATGAAATTGGACAAATATAGGGGGACGGAGGGAGTATTTACAAGGGAAACTACCAAGTATATAATACTCCCTCCGTCCCATAAAACCTTTCTTCTTTCTTCTTTTATTCGTTCCACAAAACACTTCTCATTTCTATTAAAAAGTCACTTTTACCCCTTACTTTTTCATACCCTAACTATCACAGCATACCTTTTTACTAATAATCTATCCATCAAATCATACTTTTACTCATCACATCAAAGAACATTTTTGGAAATTCAATACCAAAATTTATATACATTCCCTTAAATCCCTTCTAAAAAGTAAAACTCCCATGTTTTATGGGACGGAGGGAGTAATATACTTGGTCCGTCCCTGAGTGTTTGTCCACTTTTGACTTTTGGAACTGTTCATCTAAGCACTTTGACTCATCAAATTCTCTCAATGTATAAGCCTAAAAATAGTCATGTGTGATCTTGTTTGATTCGTCTTAAAATATAAATTATTAATATATAATTTTTATAATTTTTTAATATACAAATTACAAGATAAAATGAATTAAAAAAATGCACTGGATGGTGTGCAAAAATGAAAGTGGACAAACACTCAGGAACGGAGGGAGTATTAAATATACAACATATATTTAACAGAAACTTTGAATTATGAATCACGACTCACGAGATGATTTAATTTATTTGCACTCTATAGGTAATGATTTCCATACTACTTTGCAATCATCTATGGACTTGGTCTTCCTAGAAGAAATATATCAAGAGCTTACATTAAAATACATGACCTAAATAACAAGCCCTCCCCTCAATCTTTGTCGGTCTTAGATTTGATTCTATCCAAATAAATTACATTTGATTTGGTTCTCATTTGATAAATTCAGCACATTTCTTGAAGAAGTTTAAATATCTCTCAGTGCTTTTCATCTTATATTTGATTCCACACAAACAGATCACCTGGTTCACATACTCGATCACATGCCAGTGATGATGCAACACATTTTTTTGGGGGAAAACATATTTTAATCCGGACATCTGCATGCAGCATGCACTTTCATTTATGTATGCATTGTAACAGGTATTATTCTTGCCTTAATAAACTGAATATTCCTGTACTATTATTACTCCCAAATTATTTCCACTCATAAAATGTACGTCAAGAGCAGTGAAAGAGGATTGGACTTAACTCGGTAGTTTATTCACAAAGCACTTGCAAATGTGATTTGGTATTTAAATAGAGAAGCTCTTACATTTAAGTACTGTATGTATTGTTTCTTTACCTCTTCGATCATATATATATAAACGTCCCACCGGACATGATAATCTAGCTAGCTAAAACTTGACTATGCAGGAAAGAATTGATGGCTGCTTTCATGCAAGATCGGTACTGCTCTAAGATCCTCAACAAGATCCCGCCGCGAAGAACGAAATAGAGTTACCGCTCAATCTTTGGATATTGCTATTGCAAACAAGTTTATTTCCTCTGATCTACTGGAGGTTAAACCTGATGAAGAAGAAAAGGCTATTAAGTCTTCCACTTATATTTAATTACCTGGCGGCACTTCAAACCTCTAGCAAATTTTAGTTTCTAGTTTGTAGGTTAAACAAAACTCCTTTCCTATTTACTATATATCTATGCAGTTTTGCAGGTCCAAAACCTAAGCCCAAGGGTTGCTAAAACTCACGTTTCTTGACCGTTCATACTTTCTTCGCATTATTGAGCACTGGACCGGTGATGGGCTATATAATTCCTCCATCCATCAGACTGGGTTTTTGGTAATTATGTTGTATGCTCTTTACCTCCAACTTTGAGATAGTGCAATGACTGCAATCCAAATAAATTTATGCAGCTATACATCTTCGATCAGTAAGCTCACAAAATAGAAGTATTTCCGATCCCTAGACTACTATGGCAAGCCATACCGTGAAGACTGAAGAAGACTGCTAACATTTAAAAGCTTAGAATGTACTACCTCCGTCCCAAAAAGATTTACACGTTTTGACTAAAGTTGAAATTAAGGGAGGGATAATTTTGTGTTGACTTTCCAAAAATACCCTTGATGTGATGGGTAAAAGTAGGATGTGATGTGTAGATTATTAGGAAAAAGGTATGATGTGATAGGTATGGTTTGAAAAAGTAAGGGGTAAAAGTGTTTTTTTAATAGAAATGAGTAGGAAATTGTGGGACACAATTTTTTTTGAAAGGTGTAAATCTTTTTGGGACGGAGGGAGTATGTACCAACTACCAATCTTAAAGGTTTGTTGATTTTATACACATGGTCAAGCTGTAAAGCATTATCCAATATCTTGGTATTCAACTTTGCTCATCTTTGGCACATCCTAACTTGGAATTACTCATTAAGTTTTTTTGGATAATATTTAAGGATGTTGATCCCAATCTTCATCACAGTTCGGCCCCAATCTTCATCATGTTTTTTTGGATAATATTTAAGGATGTTGATTCCAATCTTCATCGTATTGAGAACTTTTAAAAATGTATTTCATTATGCTAATATTCAATATAAATTGAGAGTATTTGGAGTTCAATGTTTGTCCAGTTTGACTCGAAAAAGTCAAACTAGACAAATACACTGAGACGGAGGTAATAGTTTTTATACATAGACTTTTTTTATGTAGAGAGGATTCAGCATATTCACAATCATATACCACTCAACATATTCACAACTTCTATGGTCCTGTGGAGAAAAAGTTCATTCACCTTTTATTCACAATTGCATTTTGATACAAACCCTCCGGGTAAGCTAAATCTTCCTTTGAAAACCTACGTTTGAAGCCTGTCTAAACTCTACTTACTCTGTCCCAGAAGATCTTTCTTGCTTTGGCTTTTTTGGACAATCTTTGACATAAATTATGAAAAAAGTATATTTAATTTTACTGTAAATTCAATATAATTGAGTTCATCTTATGATATTATTTCAATATATCAAATTCTTATACTCTGTAAAATTAATTCAAATTATGTTTAATTTGAAGTAAAAAAGTTTTAGTGATTGATCAAAAAAGTCAAAACATGAAAGGATTTTTAGGAGGGAGAGAGTATTTTTTTGTTTCCCCCCATTCTAGTCAATGCTATCAGGAATAAGCATCTTCCTTTTTCGATACACATTTTGAACTAACAAATGTGAAGCATGCAAGTGCAACACCTTAAAAACCATAACCCAATAATAGAGCCCTTCATATAGCTTCCTTTTGGATGAAGACAACTTGTAGCGTGCTAGGCCCTGCAATGAGTCTCTTGGAGTTCATATCTCGTATGTAACATGACCCAATATTGAGAAGTGTGTATTTGTAGATTGTAACCACTTTTCAAGAAAGTTTTAAAAATGACAATTTTACTTTCCTGTCGGTTATCACCTGGTAGATTTGGAAGGTTTATAGCCATACAATTTTGGAGAAGGTGAAATTCAATACCTAACAGAATGAAGATCAGAACTATTAAGACCATATATATCATTGGAGTAGCTCACAAAAAACTACCAAGTGGACTACAAACAATGATTGTTTAATTTTGTACGTCTTACACCAAAGATTAAGTTCAACACTTCAACCTACAATCAACGATTCGAGAATGGATAGCTCTAGATGAGTGATGGTCAAGCTGAATGTTGGCACAACTTTTGGCATAGGAAATGCAACAGAGGGAGCATTACTTAGCCAAACAACTCGTTAACAAACCAATCATCCTAGAATTGGACAACCTTAATAACATTGTCCGCTTAGTACAAGAAATCAACCCATATTATACACAGCTGATCCAAGATTGGAGACACTGCAGAAACAGCTCATGAATTGCAAAGGACAACCCAGAACAAAGTATATTACTCATTTTCATACACTTGTTTTAAAATATTTTTTAACTTTTGTTGCCTCCAAAAGATAGTGAGAGGTTCTTCAAACTGGGATGTAATGCTTTTACTATGTACTCCCTCCGACCTCATTTGATTACAATTTTTTTTCTCTTCTTGTTAATTTTTGTTTATTTACGCGATTTCATAAAGTATTTGATAAAATAAAATATTTTTATCACTTCTAGTTTTGTAGAACTTTTGACATAGTTTTTTAATAGGGGAATTTATGTAAATAACACTAAAACATAATGACTTTCCCTAAATAGCATCACATGTGTTTTTTTCCAATGTAGCACTTTTAATCATTATCCATTAATCATTATTCAAGTAAATATTCGTCAATCGTTATCACTGGACATTATTAAGTGCTATTTAAGAAATAAAAAAGTTTAAGTGGTATTTAGAAAAATGACTTAAGTTTTCATGCTATTTAGTGCAAATATCACTTTTTAATATATAATTTTTATTTCTTATTGATATACTGATGTGTAAATAAAATGATTTCAAAAAGTGAAATATTTTTTCTCGTAAATCCCAATTTGTAATCAAATTTGGGACGGAGGGAGGATTTACTTTAATACTCCCTCCGTCCCCAATTTGATTACAAATTGTGGGTTACGGAGTAAAATTTCCTACTTTTTGAAATCATTTTATTTACAAATTGGTATATCAATAAGATATAGAAATTACATATTAAAAAACTACGTCAAAAGTTCAACAAAACAAGAGGTGACAAGAATATTTTATTTTATCAAATACTTAATGAAATCGCGTAAACAAACAAAAGTTATCGAGAGGAGAGAGAAAAAAAAAGATTGTAATCTATTTAGGGACGGAGGGAGTACATAATATTTTGTTTCACAAAAAAAAAGCTATAAAAATTCATAATTACTAAAACTCTATTTAATTATTATTGCACTCCCATTGATACCACAACTTTAGTAAGAATTACAAAAAACTTAATACTCCCTCCGTTTTTTAAAACACTTACTCTTTCATTTTTTTCACTTCCAACAAAGCACTTCCACTTTCTATTAAAAACCACTTTTACCCTTACTTTTTCATACCTTACCTATCACATCATACTTTATCTCTAATAATCTATCCATCACATCTTACTTTTACCTATCACATCAAGGACAAAATTGGAAGTCAACTACAATTTAATACTTCCTTATTTTTACACAAAGTCAAAATAGGAACACTTTTTTCAAACGGAGGGAGTACAAAACACATGATGTTAAAACTAAGGATAAAGCTATTTGTACCCCAAGCATCTATACTCCATTTGCACACCAGAGGTTTGCACCAACATTTTGTGTTGGTGTAAAACTAATTTTTGTTAAGGCACGAACAATTTGTGTCCGTGTAAATTTTTGTTAACGCACCAACACTTGTGTCGGTGTGAACCATCAAAATATTTGTGTATAACTGCGGTGTACAAATGAGGCACAATTCTTGGTGTAAGTGTAGCATGGTCCTAAAACTAAATATAGCATCAATGCGCGCGTATCAGTGCTAGTACACACACTTCATCTCTTCCAAAAATTTCGTTCGATTACTACTCGTATTATTGTATTTTAAATACATTTTGTTTATTTGTGTTTTTTCATTGATTATTTGATAAAATAAAAAAAATTGTCGTGTTTTTTATAGATAGAATCTATGGTGGACCTAAGGTATACATGAACCTTCTCACATAATTTTTTTATTTTAAAAATGCTCATTTCAATACTTGAAAATGTTTATTTAGCTAATATGAAGGTTTACCATGTATTTTAGGCACATGTATATTTTAGGAGTATAATAATTTTCCTTTTTAATAGAAAAATTTATGTAGTTTTGAAATGCTCCCTTTGTCCCATTTTATATTGTTTGTATCAATTTACAATGTCTTACTGAAGTTTTTTTAAATCATTTTATATGAAAAATGGTGTAGAATTAAAAAATAAAAACTACATACAATTAATACAAAAGAATGACATCAGAAGATCTATAAAACCAGGGTGACATTATATTATTTTATCAAATGACTAATAAAAATAAGAAAAGAAAGCAAATAATGTTTGATCTTGTGAATAATAAACAAACAATTTAATTTGGGACGGAGGAGGTATATACTTTATGTTTTTAATTTCTATGCCAATTTGTAAATAGTTTTTTTTGAAAAATGAAATTTTGCATGTTGTTCGAAGTGAGACAATGTATATCAAAGGAAGAACGACTAAAATAGAAATAAAACATACTCCCTCCGTCCCCTAGATTTTGTCCACTTTTGACTTTTGGAACTGTTCATTTAAGTACTTTGACTCATCAAATTTTCTCAATGTGTAAGCCTAAATATAGTATGTGTGATCTTGTTTGATTTGTCTTAACATATAGATTATTAATATGTAATTTCTATAATTTTTTAATATACAAATTACAAGATAAAATGGATTAAAGAAGTGCATTGGATGTTGTGTAAAAATGAAAGTAGACAAAAAGTGGGAGACAGAGGGAGTACTATGTAGTACGTACCTCTATCTCATAAAATATTTTCTATATACGAAAAGGTGAAATTTAAGGAATGTGTAATATTAATATTACTTTCCAAATTTACCCTTACATTGTCAACATGAAAGTTGATTTTTTTGGAACGGATGAAATGAGAAAAAAAAAGTAAAATATGATCTTCATATTTTTATCTCAAAAGTTTAATTAATAATACTAATAATGCTTACTTAATTACAATACCAAAAAATATTGATAAATAACAATATATAGTACCACATTTTTACTATACAAAATTTTATTTTGAAATAAAAATGTCACCCTTCCTATGGTTTACTCGTGATTGTTTCAGCTTATGATTAAATTTATCAGCCAAGGAAGGAGGATCACTAATTATTAATTGTATCAGCATAGATATCTGATGGATATAAGGAAGGCCCCTAGCCCCCTATCTGATCAAGTTGTACTATTTTGCGTTTTTTCTTTTCCTTATAAATTAACTAGTATTTAACCCGTGCCACGCACGGAGTCGAACGCATGTTAACTTTAACTCTGTTAATTTTTTGTTTTAAGTAAATAATTAAAAAATAAAGGTAAATATAATATAAAATGTTAGATACGACATAAACAGAGTATGCCAACTAAAATTCATGTATATAAAAATTGAAAAGAATGTATAAAATGTTAGATACAACATAAACAGAGTATGTTAGCTAAAATTCAAGTATATAAAAATTGAAAATAATGTATAAATATATCAATTAAATTCAGTTTTTTTGGAAAACTTCAAGGTAAACCATATTTTTGGTGTAATTGTAAGGGTTACCGTTGTTATCTAAAACTAACCTTTCTTAGTCAACGAATGGATAACATCTTAAAGTTTTCTACATTCTCTAAGTTTAAATAATCCATCTTTTTTGATATACTTTATTACATTTATGGATTATACTTCTATCTAGTAATTAATATTTATAAATCTAATATCATTTATTATGAATCCACAATTGCAAATAGATGAAAAGTATTAAATATTTTACTTCCCTTAGTTATTGAATTTCCGATGTAGAGCGAAAATATAAAGCAAGAAGAATAATACATAATGAATTAAAAAAATCCGTATATTATGCAGTATATGGATATAAGTGCCCGAAATGGAAGTCTCAAAGTCTTTAACCCGTTTTAATTATAAAGTAATGCATAAACAAACCCAACAGTTATATATCATAAATTGTCTAAAACAAAAATTAAATAAACACATTAAATCAAGAGACGGATCCATCGAAACCGTAAAATGAAATATCTAGTCTCTAGTTTTTTTCTATTTTGATATTATTCATCTTCTTGCTCGACTCATCCCCACTTCCATGATAATCTTTTATGTCTTTCACTCTTTTATTGAGAGTAGAATCAGTGATAACATCCACATTCAGTTCCAAACAATCATCCTTAGATTCGCCAAAGGCTTCAAACAAATTCTGCATGATAAATAGTAAAAAAATTTATTAACTTTCATCAAGAATAAATGTTGCTTCCTTTAAAACTGTGGATTAGTTACAGGCAGTTTTATTCCAGGCTATTTTGTTCCATAAAATGAGATAAGTTTATGAACTTTCATCTCTAAAAAAGTCCCAGTCCTTTTTTATCATTCTAAAAAAACTGGCAGATTTATTACCACAAAAGTACCTATGCTTTTATTGTTCTACCACAAGAAAGTTGGTTATAAAAAATGTGTATGCAATTCTGGAGGTTCACAAAAGTACCACAAAACTGGGTTAGTACCACAAATGTACTATGATGAAGACTTGGAATTGAGTGTAGATGAAAGAAAACTGAATGAAAGTAAGCAGATAGATTTTGCAAAGGTTGAGAAATGTGTGCAAATGACATGTGGTTGGTTTAGCACAGGGACGGTAAGGTGAGTCTTTTTATGTTTTACGTTATAACCATGGCCTGAGGTCCATATTCTATCCTAAAATACTCAATATTTGACAGTTAACACGTTTGGAGTACCATGTAATGAGTCAAGTAAGATTCTTGAAATCTTCAGTTGAAGATTTACAATAGAAGATGGTCTCATAAGGCTGCCATTGATGGCTATGGTCTCAATGCCTATCAAATTTTGAGCATGGTAGAATGTTACATCATAAAATGGATTAAATCCAATCTGTATTGTCCCCAGTTAGTCATTCTTAGAGATAGACCAAATCATAATGCATTTTACCAAAAAAGAACGTTGACTCAAGATTATCGAGAAAGGAAATAAAATGCACCTTGATTCAAAACATGTCTATTGGCCTCTGGGCCTTTCTTGTATGTGTGGTGGCATTATCACCAAATCTCAAAAAAAAGTTATTTATGCTCTTAATAGTCGAATCAAGATCATTTCCACATGCATGAAGTGCCTTTTCTAGCAATTGTGAACATATATGTTCAGATAAAGAATAACAATTAAGCTGTAAGCTACAACAAATAAGCATCACTGTGAAAAAATGTTTCACAGATTGTTCAAGTAAGTATTTCCTTGAAATATTCTTGTTGTACTTGGTGACGCTCCCACTCCAAAATTCTCAAGCTTTTCCCATATTCTAAATATCCATTCGAAACATTTTTGAAAAAAAACTGAAAACTAATCTAAAACCAACTTTCAGAAAATCATATAGCGGATATATTTCTGATTTTTTAATGAGCACAACATCTAGAATATACAAAATGTTAAAGAGCCTCTTTGTCCATATTTAAAAACAATTTTTATATATTAAAAAAGAACCTCTTTTTCCATGCTAGAAAAGCGAGCAATCAAATGACTCAACGGCAGTGAGACGGAGAAAAAATTGGCAATGGATCTCGGGAGAGAGAAACGAACAACAGATTCTCTTCACGCTCGGAGGGGAAGATACAATGTTTTTCTTATTACACGATATTTTATATATAGCTACAAAACCCGTGAAAACTGGTAAATAAAAAATGTGCCATGTAATATACAATGAAACAGTTAAAGAAATTGTAGGTAATTAAGGTAAAACAAAGAATAATATCAAATGAATATGAACGAAAACATGGGGATGAATGACAATGAATTACGAATAGAGGAAACATGCCTTTTAACAACAAATCTCTTAAATTGCCCTGTTGAATCTCCATTCTAAATTTCAAATATCAATTTTTGTATTTTGGATCTGAATTAAGAGAGAAGATCAAAAGCACATATGTCCACATGGAAAGTTCAAAAAGAAAATAATCAAAGACATTAACCAATCCCCAATCAATTTGGTGGCCATGGTAGTTTTTTTTTTTGGTTCGGCGAAGCACTGGAGTACTGGACAGATCTGACTTCACAAAAATTGAAGAGCAGAACCTGCGGACAATCTTCAAAAATCGAAGAGGAGAACCGGCGGACTTCACAGGCGGACGGCCTTCGCTGGGAAACAGCGATCGGCGAACTTCGGCGGACTTCACAGGTGGACGGCCTTCGCTGGAAAACAGCGATCGACGGATGAAGGGAACAGAACCGGCGGACGAACTTCTGGCGATGGATCCCCTCGTGCGATTTCTTGAATCTGCGGGCGAAGGGAACAGAACCGGCGGACGAAAACACAGACGAAGAGATGCGATTTGAATCTCAGGCGGACTGAAATTAAACAATCAAATCTGGTGATGCCAGTGATAGGTCAGTCCAGCGGCGGAGACACACGATAGGGACAGGGACGGCCGATGGGAACGGAACAACATATTGAGTTTCTTTAGGCGAAGAAGAGAAGACGGAACATAGATCTTCTAAATTCAAGAGTTTCTTTTAGGTGGAGAAGACATCTCGGATTTCTTCCGGCAAATCGAAAAAGAAGAACAGACATACCTGGAGTGTGAGAGCAGATTCTTAGAAAATTGTTTTGGTAGAGAAGACCGTCGAAGTTGCAAAATTGAAAAGAAGTTTTGGGGAGAAGATTTCCTTTCCTTTCCTTCTTTGAAAAACTGGATCGAGAAAGATCTACAGGAAGAAACGGATTCTTTCTAAAATTGCCACGTGTCAACATTCTAACCTATCAACTCTCAAATATTATATTAAAGGATTGCGGACTATTAAATACTCAATTCTAAACAAAAAAAACTTTTAAATTAAAATGTAAATATGTGACACAAACGGTAAAAAAAGTATATTCAAATCCTTTAATATAATATTTGAGAGGCATTAAATATTTTTCCAAGGGAGAAAAGGAATTTCGCCTTTCCATCTTTGTCCCTAGAAATCAGCAATTTCAATATTTTTTCAAGGATATGTCTTCCTTCTTCGTCCGAATAGCCTTTCCATACAGCGGATCAAGAGTCGGTCAGAGGTTCCCTTACTACAGCGGCAAAACTATATGTTCGACGGAGAGCTTTCTGTGCACGGCAGCAGGAGCGCAATCGGATCTTCACCCTTTGACATCAGACATCTAATCTTCTAGATTTTCTTCACGCATATCTTATTTTCTACGGAGAACTGAACTTGGTAAGTTTTTTCTTCATCATACCATCTCAATTCGAAATATGTGTTAATTTCTAGGGTATTATGTTGCGTCTGGATTCCAATTACACATAAAATCAATGAGTTTCATTAATTTTTTACTTTGCGGGTGGGATTCAAAATTCCTAATTGCCATGAAATTGTGTGAATGCAAGACTTGAGTATTTTAACGTAGATTTTGTTCTACAAATAGATAGTAAATTCCGATTTGGAAAATGTTAATTTTAGTAATTCGTTAGGATCAAGAGACCAGCAAACTTAGTTAAAATAAAACTGTAAACCTTATAGACATTAAAACTGTGAAGACTGATAGTCCTTGGTATCTATAACTCTTCCTCTTATTAGACGATAATCCTTGGATATTCCCTATATAATTTCTTACTCTTCAGTAAGAACAATATATGGCATTAACTTATTGACTTATAAAAAATTTAACTGTGTAGCTAATAATCCTTTGATGTTATGATTTTTACCCTTATTGTAAAAAAACCGCATTTATAGTGATGCAAGGACATCAACGTGAGGGATGGGTTTTGGCAAAGGATGCAAAAGCACGACGAGAAGATATACCTCAGCCACAAATAGAACATAAAGGTGTTTTCAATACTAAGTTCTTATATCTTCTTTATAATTTTAAAGACCCATAATGTTTAAACTATGTTAAAAAAGAAGTTTAAAACATCAAGTTACAATTACTTCGAAATTTTATTGCAGAAGGAGTGGCATCGTTGTCAAACATAACAATGTCACACCTAACATTTAGGTGTTCTACTTTATAGACACGTAAGCAGTGGGACATGCGTACACTTCTCATAAAAAATCGGAAATTCCTTACCAAGGCCTTTCTCTTCCCCTGCGTGATTTGCCTCTTTCTTCATCGCCAAAACATCCTCTTCCCCCAAAAAATCATAAAGGCTTGATATGCATTTGCACTGTTGAGAGATCAAATACGGAAAAGAGATTATGAGTTTTATGATCTATTTAGTATTCATGAGAATTTCAAATGAAGATGTAGTGCAAACTACATCTTCATTGGCCTCCCTTAGAGAATGGAGATTTGGACTGATTTAACTTATTTCTTTATCATAGCTGGTGTTCCCGTCAATGAGCGCCAAGAAGAATTACAGGTTTAGATATATCCTCATTCGCTTTTCTCAAGCCACTGGCCTTATCCATGCCACCACTTTTTAAAGTGCTCCCAAATGATAGCAACCTAGGCATCTCTTTCTTTGTTAACTCCATTACTCCCTAAGATGACTAACTAAACATCCAGTTGATGTTTTATTTACTCTTATATTCTATGATTACATGTATATTCCCATTTTGCATTATTAGTTGTTTGTTGTTTTTTATTCTTACTGTTTAGACCTTAAAGTACAAGTAAAGAAGACTACATATTAGAATATATTTAGAATTATGAGGTTAATATGAAACAAAATTTAATTTTTTCGTAAGTTTATTTTAACTTTGTTGATTTATTGTTTTAAAGTTGTCAATGATTTGAGGTCTCATCACTGCTTTATGTGATGTGTGTAAGTAAGTCATGTTTATGAATTGATCTTCATTTAAATTTTCTTTAAATGATTCAGGTTAAGTTCCCTAATGGTTTGCCCCCACCTCCATCTCGATGTGAGTATGCTATTTTTTATATATTCCCTTTTAATCGTGCTTTCTGGGGTGATTTTTGAAGTATATATATTTTTTCAAAAAAAAACATTTGTCTAAATGCGTTATCTATTTATCTTATGTGCACTGCTTTGGTTGCTATAGAAAAAAGAGAGAAACTTATGAAGCTGGAACCACAACTAAAGAGGCTACTCCCAGGTTTATAATGCCAAATTAGAAGGCAACTCTAGAATCTCAGATTCTCAGGTGGCTTCTTTGACTATTTTTTTAACCATTTGTCTCTCATGTTTTGAGAATTTTGACTAAGTGAGGCATTTATGTCATTATGATAAATTCGATTGAGGCAATCGGGAAAATTCTTGGTCAATATGCAAATAAAAAAAGAAAGAAGACAAAGGGAATAAGTGCCAAGAAGAATAAAAGGTGAATAAGCTTTTTTAATTTTTAAATTTTTTTGTGTTTTTACCTTCTCCAAATAGATGGCACCAACGACATTAGTGCAAAGATTGACTTGCCTTGGACAAAATTGGGGCTTTCATCGAACGATGTTGATCGAGGTGGCTGGGCTAGCAGCACCTCCGATGGTGGCAGCATGGAGGTAAACCCTAGACCTATAGAACTTTTTTCATTTTATTCCATTTTTTTCAATTTCATGGTATCCTATTTTTCTTTAATTTTGTAGTTGTTTTAATTAGTAACTTTTTTGTTCAAGAGAAATGTTGATGAAACATTTTATTCCTTCAATCTGTTATTCAATATCATCTCAAAAACATTTTTCAACTTTAATTGTGGTGATTTTTAGTTATTATAATTATATTTCTTTAAATGGAAAGTGTAAAATTTTAGCATGCTTTGCATTAACTTGCAGGTTATGAAAAATGTACAAATGGATATGTTACAATTTAAGAGCATGTCATATATACTTTTTTTTGGTTCCAAGAAGCATTGTTCATATAACATAAGATGTAAATGTTATTTTTTTAAATGGTTCAATGCATAGTTATGGTTTGATCTTCTATGGGCATACAACAGCTTTGAATGATCGGTACATGGGAGATGAAAGCGTCGGTGCTATAGAACTTTTGTATATAGTTCTCATTTACTTATATGTTTACCTCTTGGAGCTTGCTTGCAATTGGCTATATGGGAATATCATAACTCTTGGAGCTAGCTTGGAAATGGTGAAATGACGTTTTTGGTTCTTGACTTGTGGAAAGAATAAGGGTGATGTACAATGGTTTCTTAGACAATTGTAATTTGTTGTTGTACTTTGGAATCAACTTAGGTTACCAACTTCAAGGTTTTTACTCGAGAAATGAAGTGAGAGGAATCCAAGGTTATTACAATTGGCCTCTTTAATAGTTGTTTCTTGAAGAGAAAGTTAACATCTTACAGGTTTCAAATGTTTGGAAGTGAGCAAAGTGAGAAGAGTCCAGTCATTGCAGACACTATTGCCCGTAGCTAGCTTTGGATTGCCCTTGGACTTAATTTTATAATTATAATTAAGGGTATTAGGTTTCCATGTCCTTCTCTTTTTGGGATTTTCTCCTCCCCACACTCCCCAATTTTTTCAATTGGCTTTCGATTCTATTGTCTCAATTTGTAAATATATTTATTACTTATATTAGTAACAAATTATAAAAAGTTTTACGTATATTTTTGTTATGAAGTGTTTATTCTTTATATTTTGAAGCAAATTAATTGTCATGGATGACATGGGTCAATCTCCATTACGTGTTAGATTACTATTAAAATCTCACTCTTTAATTGTTTTAAATTTTAAAAAGTTGTCTCGTGTGTAAAATTTTTACAAGAATTGAAGATCTTGAGTTATGATGATCAAAATAATCCCCTGAATTAGAATTCAAATGTGGTGTATAATATAGTTTTTCAAAATTTATAACTATTGTCCAATTCATTTAAAAATAATTTGAACCAATTATTCGTGACTTATTTTTTGAACCAATTATAATCATATGAAACATGATTTAATTATATACTCCCTCTGTCACTGAGTATTTACCCACTTTTGATTTTTTTAGTCAAAATTGAAAACTTTGACCTTAAATAAATAAAAATGATATTAGATATTGATACAAAAGAAGTTTTATAATATTTATTATATCAAATATTTTAAAAAATATTATTTTATTTAATTAAAATACAATATATTTTTATTTAATTATAGGTCAAAGATTGAAAACAATTGACTGAAAAAGTCAAAACTGGACAAATACTCATAGACAGAAGTAGTAGGAATATTAGAATATAATATTTTTACCGTGCATCTTACGAGATAGTTATGTTGAGATTCTCCCGAAACCTTGATTCTTGACACAAGTTCTCCTATCAAGAGTATAGTACGTGGACTTCACATATCTGAACATATTAGAGAATATGAATACTTATTCTCTTTTGAGGATATGACACTATTAGGACTAACTTTTGAAGTTGTTGAAATGATAAATTAATTTGTCATGTCTCTCATTCCCGGTGATAAAAAAAAGTACTTGAGTTCTGATTCTTCATACCAAGCAGATGCAGATTCTTTGTGATGATTGATGACTATTTAGTTTTTGAATGAAATCAAATATTCGAGAATCCAAACAACAAAATAGTTTTGAAAAAGGGGGTACTGATTCTGTTATTAAGAAACATTAACCAAACATCTATATTGTGTAGTGATACAAAATTAAACGTTGAAGAGTTATGAAATAATGTTATCAGTGCAACTATGGTTTCAGAAAATCGTGTTAGGGAAAAGGCTGAAATACCTAAAATGAATTTGGTATCGTCTGATCTATTACTACCCATGAAGTTCTAGATATTTCAATTCTCAATAGTGATATGTTTTTCTATAACTGTTAACAAAAGTATAGATCAAACATTGTCATTTGTTATAACTTTTTAACCAAGCAAGTGCTCACTCATAGTTAGTCATGATCAACTTTATGTTGCTATTTCACAAATGAAAACAAAAATATGGTTAATAATATTAGTTCTAGATGACAATGAAAACTATTGCAACCAAACCAAAAATGTTCTATACTCTAAAGTCTTTCCAAAAATATAGATTTAAAAAAGGTACTTTGAGGTGTTCATTTTTAAATTTATATATATAAATTTTCAATACCAAACACTAAATGCTAAATTATTTATTTTACTTTGATTTTAATGTTTATAATGTTAAAGAATGCATTACATATATTTTCATTAATTCATTAAAAATATTATATAGAAAATAATTTACAGAATCAACAAAAATTTCGTTCAACCCCGTGCGTTGCACGGGTTAAATACTAGTGTAGACAAATTTTTCCATGGTCCTAATAAGGTACACACTTATTTCATGGACCTTAATACTAGTATATAAACACCATAGATAAATTGGGCTTTTAAAAAAATGAAATATCCGCATGTCGGCCCACTAAAAGTGTGAGAAGCTTCACATTTCACAAGCCGATCTTAAGATCATGAAAGCATCACTCTTAAATATAATATGGAGTATTGTATAAATTTGATACAATTAGATTTATTTTAGGATGCAGTTATTATGTACTTCCTTTGTCTCAGAAAAAACTAAAGTTTCGAGTTTGACTCGCCTCAAAGTTTAAGAAAAGTAAAGAAATGTGGTTGAAAATGATGTTGAAGGAGTATCATTTTTTAATAAAATTTAGGGGAATATGAAGGATTTTATGGGACACAAAATATTTCTATGGCAAAACTCCCTCTTTTAGGGAGTAAAATAGCACTACCTTTGTATGGCAAAACTTTTTCTATTTTTTCTTTTAAGAGGGGAAAATGTATGTAGAAATTTGATCAAAATGAAACAATGATAATTGAAATGAGTATGACTCAAGAAACGTCAAAATGGGTAAGACTTAGAAAGTAGTGTAAGTTAAGTTAGATTTGAAAAAAGTAAATGTAGTTATATATGTCCATTTAGATCAAATTGAAATGTTTTATAAGACATGTAAAATGCGAAAGTTAAAAAATTTTACGCGACGAAGGAAATATAACCATATCAACTCTTGTACTAAAAAGTACTTTATGTAGTTTTTAATTATATAATATTTATTTTGAAATATTCTTTTTTAAATAAATTAAATTTAAAAATAAAAACGGTCAACCATCTAATTTGAAAACTCCCTAAGAACATGATTTTGAGAAGGGATATAGTCAGTGTATCTCAATGCAAAACTGGTCAAAACTGCTTATAAGCATTTTTTAATTTATAAGTCAGTTAATGATATCTTTATGTGTGCTTATAAGCTAAGCTATAAGTTTGAATATAAGCCAGAAAAAATAAGTATTTGCTATTTATTTTTAAACCAATTTTTTCGTCTCTCCATTTTGACCAAATTATTTATAAAACTGTCATTCACCATTTATGAATATCAACATATGATATATCTATCATTTAAGTTATTTTCATTTCACAAGAGAATAAATAACTTATAAGTTAAAAAGTGTTTATTAATGATAGGTCAACCATCACAAGCACACGTAAACACCAACATAGTGTACATGGTGACGCAATAAACTTTAGTTTCCCCTTTGCATGTAAGTTCATCTCCACACAGAATCGCTGCCCAGTTGTGTTAAATCACTCAGGTAATACTGATCGTCCTATGTATGCAGTACTAGGTCTCATGATGGGTTTTCTGCAATCAAATGCTGGCTTTCTTCTACTCTGATGTATGTGTGCACTACTCTCAAAGACTCGATAATGAAAGAGGACTATTTAGGCTTTTTCTCCTGCTCGAAACAACTTACTTTAGGCTACCAATACTACCATCTATCATGCACTAGCTATTAAGCAAGAAAAAAAATCTCCTTGCCTAATTAATGTTTCCTTCATTCTACCAACACTTTGTTTGGTTCAAGAAATTTGAGAGGAAAAAGAAAAGAAAATGAGAAGGAAAATATTTTTCTTGTTTGGTTAGGAAGGAAAAGAAAAGAAAAGTGAAAGGAAAATGTACTAAGAGGAAGGAAAACCAAATTCCTCCCATTTTGCTGAGGAAAATGAGGGAAAACCATTTTCTTTTCTTTTTCTACCAAATTCCTTGAACCAAACGTAGTGTAAATCTCTCTTCTTTCTCTTTTCATCTATTTAAAAAAAATTCATTTCTATAAAAAAGACACTTTTGTCTCTACTAATTCTTAAGATACCTAACACATCACATTTTTCACTGTTAATCTACACATCATACCATTTTTTACCCATTACATTCAAGTATATTTTAAAGAATATGAACACTAAAATATACATTCTTTAAATATTTTAAAAATCAAAATGATGAAAATTTTGTGAGATGAAGGAAAGAGTAGGAGTGAGAGCAATGAGAAATGGGAAAAGGGGACATTTGATTTAAAATGATGAAACTAAAGCACTTGATTACACAAAACCCATTTACTAGCCTCAACCTCTATATTACCTTGCCCTTTTCTTCATTCTCAGCAAATGTACTCAAGCTAGCCTCCCCCCCCCATAAATGCTAGCAGAAAGAGAGAGAGATCATAGGCAACTTTGTGTTAAGAGATATGTACAAATGATAGATAGATCTTGCTTGGGCAGAATATATTTGAATTGGCCTAGCTTATTAGCTTGTTTTGTTTTTTAATTTGTTGTTATTGTTAAGGTTAGTTGTTTAGCTGCATATGTACCTCCAGTTTATTGAATTGGTCTCACTGCACTGCACCTTAATTAGTGACATAGCACACCAACGGAAAACTCCATATCGGCCTCTTGTTTGCCGGAAATGGCCGCCGGCAGTGCGGCCGGCCAGGCGTGCAACACCACTTATATTTAAATCCATTATTTAGTGTCAAACCAAGACCACCTAGTGCCCATGCATTATTATCAATTAGTACTATTGTGTCACTAATCTTTTTTGGATATGGAGTACTAGCTAGGTTTGGAGCTCAGATCAGATCATTAGTACTCCGTATTGTATTTCGGTTGTGCTTGCTAATTATATATAATAATGCACAAACAACTAGAAGTTTATTGATTATAAAATTGTCTTTATTTGTCGAATTAGCTAGCTAGCTAGAATGTCCAACTGCAAAATATGAGAGAAATTTGGGACAAACGACAGTTATACTCTGGTGCGAGAGAGTCTACAGCCAGAGAGGGGTAAGTGTATTTTTTTAAAGATTGATTATTAGTACATTCTCTAGCTACTGTCAACGGCAAGCAACTAGCTAGTGAGTTCTTTGTATGGTAGTAACTATTCATTTTCAAATATATACGGGATGCATGTACGCGGCACTATCGAGATGTCTCAATAGCGCCGCATACATGCATCCATCTGTATATATTTTATCATATATCCAGTATATATTTGAAAATGAATAGTTACTACCATACAAAGAACTCACTAGCTAGTTGCTTGCTGTTGACAGTAGCTAGATAATGTACTAATAATCAATCTCTAAAAAAATACACTTATCCCTCTCTGGTCGTAGACTCTCTCGCACCAGAGTATAATTGTCGTTTGGCCCAAATTTCTCCCATATTTTGCAGTTGGACATCCTAGCTAGCTAGCTAATTAGACAAATAAAGACAATTTATATAATCAATAAACTTCAAGTTGTTTGTGCATTATTATATATAATTAGCAAGCACAACCGAAATACAATACTAATGATTTGATCTAAGCTCCAAACCTAGCTAGTACTCCATATCCAAAAAAAATTAGTGACACAATAGTACTAATTGATAATAATGCATGGGCACTTAAGCACTAGGTGGTCTTGGTTTGACACTAAATAATGGGTTTAAATATAAGTGGTGTTGCACGCCTGGCCGGCCGCACTGCCGGCGGCCATTTCCGTTAAACAAGAGGCCGGTATGGAGTTTTCCGTTGGTCTGCTATGTCACTAATTAAGGTGCAGTGCAGTGAGACCAATTCAATAAACAAAAGTGGGGGTACATATGCAACTAAACAACTAACCTTAACAATAACAACAAATCAAAAAACAAAACAAGCTAATAAGCTAAGCCAATTCAAATATATTCCGCCCAAACAAGATATATCTACCATTAGTACATATCTCTTAATACAAAGTGGCCTCTGATCTCTTTCTCTCTCTTTCTGTTAGCCTTTATGGGGGGGAGGCTAGCTTGAGTACATTTGCTGAGAATGAAGAAAAGGGCAAGATAATATAGAGGTTGAGGCTAGTAAATGGGTTTTGTGTAATCAAGTGTTTTAGTTTCATCATTTCAAATCAAATGTCCCCTTTTCCCATTTCTCACAGCTCTCACTCCTACTTTTTCCTTCATCTCACAAGATCTTTCTCATTTTGATTTTTAAAATATTTAAAGAGTGTATATTTTAGTGTTCATATTTTTTAAAATATCCTTGGATGTAATGAGTAAAAATAGATATGATGTGTAGATTAACAGTGAAAAATGATGTTCTAGGTATGTTAAGAATTAGTAGAGACAAAAGTGTCTTTTTAATAGAAATGAATTTTTTTAAACAGATGAAAAAAGAAAGAAGAGAGATTTACACTACGTTTGGTTCAAAGAATTTGGTAGGAAAAGAAAAGAAAATGGTTTTCCCTCATTTTCCTCACCAAAATGAGAGGAATTTGGTTTTCCTTCCTCTTAGTACATTTGACTTCTCTTTTTCTTTTCCTTCCACTTTTCTTTTCTTTTCCTTCCTAACCAAACAAGAAAAATATTTTCCTTCTCATTTTCTTTTCTTTTTCCTCTCAAATTCCTTGAACCAAACAAAGTGTTAGTAAAATGAAGGAAACATTAATTAGGCAGAAGGGCAGGCAAGGGGATTTCTTTTTTCTTGCTTAATAGCTAGTGCATGATAGATGGTAGTATTGGTAGCCTAAAGTAAGTTATTTCCAGCAGGAGAAAAAGCCTAAATAGTCTTCTTTCATTATCGAGTCTTTGAGAGTAGTGCACACATACATCAGAGTAGAAGAAAGCCAGCATTTGATTTCAATAAAGAAGAGTGCAAGAAAGACGCAAACAGACAGACATAATAGAAGAGTAAATACTATACCTAGGTTTCGAATCCTTGACCTTCTTCTCATTCCACGATGGATCACGTGGACCACACATGGTAATATCGCAGCCCTCACAGCCTACAGTTTTGAGACCTGAAATGAAAATAAAGGATACAAAATAGTGACATGAAAAAAGTGAAATAGAAACACAATTTTCATCTTCACTCAACTTCAAGGACAACGTAACATAACCACTAGGGTGTGTTTCACAACTTGTTTTCCTCAATTTCCTAAGTGCTCTTAGTATTTCTAGAGATCATAATTCCTTCAAAAAGATTTCAGGAATTTCTTCAATCCTACAAATTCTTAGCACAGGAGTATTAGAGATGTTGCCATAGGTTTCTCATCTTCATGTCACTTTATAATTTATAGGTATTTAATCATACTCTACAAATACAATCAAGTAGGTTGATTACATCTTTGAAAGCCATGGCGTATTCTAATCCACAAAGAATATATGCTGTGAAAAGATTCTTTTAAATATAAATTTTGGGTAATGGAAAGAGTGATATGGAGTGCTAGGAAATGCAGAGCATGGCATATATCAGGACACGTGAAATGTCATGAAAGTCCTTACCGTCTGCAATGCAACAAGAAATAACACGCACATCTTCATTATCTTGTTCTGATTGCTCCAACACAGCAAAGAAGCTTTTAACTGATGAATCACACTCAGCAGCTGTGGATTGTGCAGCAGA
This sequence comes from Cuscuta australis, assembly GCA_003260385.1. Lineage (NCBI taxonomy): Eukaryota > Viridiplantae > Streptophyta > Magnoliopsida > Solanales > Convolvulaceae > Cuscuta > Cuscuta australis. The sequence continues at coordinate 4,654,499 of NQVE01000054.1, read as the reverse complement.
AAAGTCACAGTGAACAATGACTTGAGCACCCGACGTTACCTCATAAATCTGCCGGCCTCCAGGAACCTCAACAACCTTATAGTCAGTGCACTGCAAGGCAATAAACCGACAGTAAATTTTGGAAAAAGAAGAATTGGGAACACAAATAATTCATTGAAATTGAAAATTTACAAAATTAGAGAAAGACAACAAAAAAATAAAGTTGGAGGTGAAGGGGGATGAGAACACATTCACGGACATGTTTGTCATTGTAGTATGCCAATGCAAGGTTAGCATAGCGATTGTGATCTCTCATGTCAGCACGAATTTCATCATCAGGGTCATCGTAGTCAACTTCCAAAACTGGACGCCCACAGCGATCATACTCTACTTGTGTGTCATCAGGGAGTAGGTCAGGTGGCCTGAAACACGCAAAGAAATCATATACACTCACATTCCATAGAAAACAAGCCACCCCAAACAGCAATTCATGATTTTTTTTATAAAAAAAAAAAGAAGTGGACATAACCACCTAAGCCTAAGGCAATATTTGACTTTTAGCAAAACTCAACCAGTCACACTAAATGTATGTGGATCACCAGGATTTTCTACCCTAGCAAAAATACTAGTAACAATATTAACCTCCCATTTTTGAAAAATCTACTAACTTTCAACTTTCTAAAGAGGAAACTGTAACTGATGAACAATATGGAGTATTAGCAGGAGATTCTAACAACTGATCTAAGGCAAATGTAAAATTTGATCCAGGAGAAATCAATAATCCACATGGAGATGTGTAACATTGGGATGATTACCTTGCGCAAGAATTATAAAAACAATACCTTCATCTTCTGATTTCTTAAAATACTACCAAAATTCTGATGAACCCAAAACAGGAAACCTTAACCCATAAATAACATGGAGTGACAGAGGAGATGAGAAACAAGGGAGCCCAAATGAACACATACACAATCCACCATAAACACCATTAGAAACCCAAAAGTAACGCATGTGGAATTCACCAACTTATCACGCAACGCGAAAGAAACAAAAGAATTGAAATTTCTTAAAGCATTAATAACTACAGAGCTTCTGAATTGGAAGAACAAAAATCAAATTAGTACAGATTTACTCCAGGGCAGACGACTTGCAAAGGTTCTGGCATCTCCACAAACGCGCCAAACGAGTTGCCAAAACGCTGGCAGATCGGAGGTCAATAACTCGTGATTCAGTTGGAGGAAATATTACCCTAATAATCTAATCTAGGACTCCCACTATCCTATCTTGGGCACAAATCTTGCGGAGGCGTAAACATGGTTCGAAGCAGCGACCTACTGATATATATCTCGCTCGCCGATGTGGGACTCCCGCGATCTTTTAACCAAAATACTTGTTATTTAATACCCCATTTGTCCTCCAACTCTTTCTTCACTATTTATTTTTACCTTATTTTTATTTACTTAATTTTTTTAGTCTATTGCCCATTTTTGTGATAATGAAAGAGGTGTGGGACAAATAGGATACACCATTGGTGTAACCTTAGTATTTTTCTTCTTGGTTTTATTAAATTTTTAAGATCATACAACTCCAGTACTCCTATGATTTGAAAAGTTAGCATTAATGTCCCCTCTTCCTTCAAACTTTATTTCTAAAATTTGTGTAATTTTAAAATGTTGCACACAGACCGCCTCTAATCATTTTCCACCTCTAATCATTTTCCAGTGAAGATGAGGTATTGACATCTAATTTATAAATCATAAGGCACTCGTGCTCATTTCTTATTTTTCATTTATTATTTCGGATTTTCCCTTTTTATATTTTATTTATCTCTTTGTTTTCTTTTCTAATTTTTTTAAAATATTTTTTCAATTTTTTTTAATGTTTTAAAAAACTCTAAGAACTTTACATGTGTTTGAAATGAAAATTAAAAAAATTAACATACGCTGCATCTATCTCAAATTTAATATTTTCACTTTTTATTTTTAAAATAATTTTTTAAAAGTTCAAAAAGAAATTCCAAAATAAAAAAAAATATCGAAAAATGAAATGAAAAAACTAAAATATGCAAAAAAGAGTCTTATACAAAAAGCAATTTTCAGAATGCCTAAAAACACCTTAGAATTGGAATGTCCAAAAAGGATATTCATTTTAATTTTTTAATTTTATTTTGTTTCTTATTTTATTCCTCATTTTTTGAAGTTCTCAAAAAAAGTTTTTACTTTTTTTGGAAAACAAAAAAAACCAAAAAATGTTACCTTAAGACATACAGATGCAGTATATGTTAATTTTTTTCAAACACAAATAATTTTAAATTTTCAAAACATTATAAAAATAACTTTAAAAATAAATTTAAAAAACCTTGATTAAAAAAAGAAACAAATAAAGGAAAAAATGGAAAAAACTAAACAAGAAATAAGAATGAGCATTAGCGCCCCTATGGTTTAAAAAATATACATCAATGCCCCATTCTTTACCAAAAAAGTGGCTGGAAAATGATCAAAGGAAATATGAATGCAATGTTTGAAACCATATGAACTTTAGAAATAAATTTTTTAAAAAGAGAGGTATTCATGTCTATTTTACAATACAAACCATAGGGGTACTGTTGCTATTTGGCCAAATTTTTAATATACTTTTAAAAGATGTAACTCTTACTTTTTATTTTGGTACTGTTTTGTAATGAAAATAGTTTTAAAAGTTATATGATTTTTCACGTTATTTTGAGTGTAGCATCCAATGTGGGATGGGGGAGTATTTTAAAATTATGATATTTTTTGTTTAATTGTGTAGTTTTTTAAACTATTTGATAAAATAAAATATTTTTTAGCTCTTATTTTGCAAAACTTTGATGTATTTTGTAATTACTCCCTCCATCTTAAATTGTTTGTAACATTTCAAACAAGGTACAAAATATCGTTTCTTTTAAAATTATTTTATTTATAAATTTGTAGATAAATAAAAATAAAATATCACATCGTTCAAAAGTACATCAAAATTCTACAAAACAAGACGCGACGAAAATATATCATTTTATCAAATGGTTTAGCAAAAACAAGTAAACAAACAAAAGTTTCGAGAAGCCAAAATAGTAACGATTCTATTCTTTTTTTGGACATATGGAGTATGTAAATCTTATATGTAAGTTTTACTTTTCATTTTTGTCTCAATCTCTTTTTTTGGGAATGATTTATGTCTCAATCTTTAGTTGGTGATTTGCAAAGTGAGAAAATTCAAGGGGGAACCTCGCCTTATATAGGGAAGATGCCGCCCAGCCGAACGAATAGCGGGGCGACACGTGGCAACTGAAATGATTCGTAATCATAACTTCTCGGGGAGACAGAACGGCGCAACAAATCGGCGGGGTCGTACCGGATTTCAACAAAGATTCTCCCGCTTCTGGCACCCAAGTTTTCAAAAATTCGAAATTCAAATATATTAGTTTTGGCGCTGATTTACAGAAGCTGTTTTCCCGCCAAAAGACGTCTGGGCATTTCAAATTTGAAAGAATGCTCGGATATGTTTCCCGCCCCTGATGGTACCCACAAGACCGGGAATCGGGGGACTCCTTGATGGGTAATAACCCATGGATACCGCCCGATTGGTCCGACCGACTGGGAGGTACCAGCTGTGAGGCCGCCTAGCCAAGTCCACCCGGTTTGAGAGACCGGTCTATTATTCGGAAACAAAGATACAGTTTAGAGTAGCAAAGACATGTAAACAGACCGGGCATGTTCACTGACCGGCTGGGAGTGTTAGACGTGCTTGACGTGCTTAAGATTACTATAAATACCCCTAAAAGCCTCATTTATGAGGCATGCTTTAATTAATGCACACAGCTTGTGCTTTGTAATAGCTTCTATTATCATTAATAACAAACGAGGTTACAAGTGTTTCCACCTACAGCCCTTCCGATTACTTATACTTCATATTTGCACGGTAATTTACACCATCAAGCATTATCATTTTGAAAAGGTTATCTACGGACAACGTTTAACATTATCGTTTTTAAAGTAATCTGCACTATTAAAATTTTATCCAAAATGCTAACGCTAATTTCTAACGATATTCCCAAATAAGCCCATAATGGGGTAAATCTGAAATGCCATTTTTGATACATCGATGGCATTTTTCTAGGCACAAGGACTTCATGGGATAGTCTAGGCTGTATTGTACACATTTTATTGACTAATTAATCTTTGGCCCGAGCATAGTTTGGACGGTTCATAGTTCATACAAAAGGAATTGAAGCTAGGGAAATTTAAGCGAGTGGAACTTAAACATATCACTTTTTTTTTAATATTTTAATGTTTGGCAATAAAAAATTCTAAAATATTATCTTGAGAACAATTACCAGTTACACAATTAAAGTAAAATAAAATATTATTAAAAATGACAATTTGAATAGTCATTATCACACTTGTTGCTAATAACCACATTTGTAATTGTTGCTAATAAGCATATATGACAAAACATATAAAATTATATGACATAGAAAAAATGAAACATGTTTGGTTTTATTTAGAGAAACTTACTACTTTGGGTGCCACATCAATTAAACTTTTCTTGAAGCTAAGGATCCAAAGGAAAAGCTTTTTGGAGAGTCCCAACCATCCCTTGTAAATTAGATGCGATGAAACCAAAGAATTCCTCGCCGGTCATCCCAACAATGGGATCAGCCACGTAGGACCATTCGATCCGGCAACCGGCGTCGTCGCCGTCTCCGTCCGCCGCCGGGAAAACCTTCAGCGTGGCCACATACCCCTCGATCCCCATGTTGTTGTCCAGAACTTGGTAGCTCAGGCACCGCTCGCGGTGGTCAACGCTGACCAGCCTCTCGTTGCACCAGTTTTTGACCTTCTTTTCCTCGCCGGAGTCGGCCGGATCGACGGAGGCGACGTAACGGACCAGGCCGACCTCTCCCTTCACCCCGTCGACTTGGTGGCACCGATCGAGGGAGGGGAGCCATCTGTGAAGGTCGCAGAAGTCGTCGATTAGGACGGACCATACTTGGTGTGGCTTTGGACCCTGACACTTGGCTGTGGATTTCCCTTCCCACTTCAGTTCTTCAAGAACTCCTGCCATGGGATCGGAGAAGATGATCTGATTAATTTTTCTGGTTTATTGATTTTTTTTTGGGGCGAATGATTGAATGAAAGTCATTGAGAGAGGGCTATAGTCATTTATATTCTCGACTCCCTCGAAAAAAATTAGAAAAATGACATTTTAACCGAGATTGGAACGCCAAAATTTAACCCCATACTTAATAGATACTAGACTCGTACCCGTGCCATGCACGGGCTATTAATTGACATATAATTACTCAATGTTTTAAATAAGGAAAAATGTTACAAAAACTTGAAAAGATTATATAAATTGAAAAAATAGAAAAAAGAAGGGGAGTTTTGAAAGTGTTAAAAGTTTTGAAACGTTTTTTTACAAACTACATTCGTTATTTGGTAACATGAAAGAAGGGTCTTTATTGCAAATCAAAATCTTTAACACTTTCCGTAGGTCGCACAGTAAGAATATTTAACTATTATTTTAAAGAAACAATGAATAAATTTTACTCCGTATGATATAAATAAATTGGATTCAAATAAAGTGGATGAGTGAGAAATTAAAAAATGAATTTATATGATAGATCATAACTTAATAAATATTTGAATCACCGTTTTTGGTTTTCAACATTTTACTCAATTTCATTTCAAATCATTTAATATGAAAAAAGATGTAGAATTAAAATATAAAAATTACATATTCTAAAAGTAATGGGGAAATGACTATATTATTGAATCAAATTACAAAATCAAATAAAAAAAGTGATTGAAGTTTAACTGTGAGAAAAGTTCACATGCAATTTAATTATAGTTTATTTAATTATAGTTTGAGGGAGTAAATTATGTTCATATAATTCATCCATGTTTATCGGACCTAGTAAATATTAATTCAATAAATATACTACCTCTTCCTTGAGTATTTGTCTATATGTCCATATTTGACTATTTTCCATCAAGCTTGGTAAACTTTGACCTGAAGAAAATAAAATTGAAACAATATAGTATTATATATATATATATATATATATATATATATATACACTTTATATATATAATGTAAAGAAGGAAACACCATTGCCATTGATGTGGAGAGATGAATGCTGAATGAGAAATATAAATATTGAGATGATTTTTGAGAAGTTTATTTTTTAGGAATGAAGTTCACATCATTATGCTCGAGTATATATATAATACATGCTTCATGATACCTTTAACCATTCATTAAATGGCTAGATATTAAAAATCTTTATAATAGATAGATTTGACACGAAGTTACTTTTTTCTAAATTTACTTTATGGAGCCGCTCAATTTTATTTTTCCCCATGAAACTTTATGGAGCCACTCAATTTTGTTTTTCCCCAATGCAATTTTATGGAGCCACTCAATTTTGTTTTTTCTCAATGCAACTTTATGGAGCCACTAAAATTGAAAAGACATAAAGCAATTTTATTGAGTCCCACACCACGCCAGGCCTAAAACCAAACCACAAAATAGGCCCAAACCCGTCATTTACAGAGCCCAAACCCGATCCACCAAGCCTTTAGTTTAGGTGGGAACACTGTTCACAAAATGCACCTATCATTGTATATAGTAGGATTAGATATATTTGATATTGTTTTTTGTCTGTAGTGTTTCTTCTAAGACTGAGATTAAACGTTTTTTAGTGCACTTTGGGTGTATATCAATTTTATGGACCTTCTTACATAATTTTTTTATTTATAAAAACAAATGTTTACTTAAGTAATAGAGAAATACTCGTCTTACTTAAATATACGTTATAGTGGATCTTATTTTCACTATAAAATTTGCTTAAGTTATGTTCAAATGTTGAAATCAATCAAGCATAGCCCAAAAAATTATTACTAGTTTCTTTTTCATACGTTTATGGTTAAGAAAATTTTCTTCTCCCATTTAGAAACATTAATTCATTCTTATCAATTAGAGAATATTAACCTATATATCACATTATTTACCAATCACATCATATTTTTACTAAAAAGTAATCACAAAATGAAGAATTCACATTCAAATTACATACTTTAATTTGTATATTTATTTCTTACGTTTCAGAAGTATCACCACTAGAAATATTAAAATAAGAGTAAAATATACAGAAATAATCAAAACAAAAATTTGTATTTTTATCTCCAAAATACTCCGTAGATCTTACAGTACCAATAACAACAACATATAATGCCAAAAATACTATACAATGCTAATATAATTACATTGTCATAATGCAATGTCCAATACTAAGACCAAAAGATGTCACTTCAATTTTTTAGATAAAGTTTCTATTTAACTACTATTTTGAGTATTTTTTTAAATTTTTGCTACAATTACTATTCTGGTATCTCTATAAAATAAAATATTTTTAGCACATGTTATTCTGTAATATTTTTGATATATTTTTTAAATACATAATTTATACTCCCTCCGTCCTAAAACTTTCTTCCCAGAGCACTATTCCAACTTCACGGAAATTTATATTTATTTGTGTTTTTTCATGGCCTATATGATAAAATAAAATATTCTTGTCACCACTTGTTTTGTTGAACTTTTAATGTAGTTTTTAAATATGTGTGTTTTATTTTTTATTTCTATACCAATATTTAAATAAAATAGATTGAAAAAACTTGGGATTTGTCTTCGTTTTGCGCAACGGGAAGAAAGTTTTAGGACGGAGGGAGTACTTTTGTTTATACTGATTTGTAAATGCAAAAATTTTAAGAAATAGTTTTATACATTGTTCAAATGGAGATAATAATTTTAGGACATATGGAGTATTACCTTTTTTTTCAAACTAACATATGGAGTATTAAAATTTTCAAACTAAAAAAATAAAATTTTACGCTTTTCAAGCTATAATATCAAGGGAAAAAGACTAAGATAAGAGTAAAACATTAAAAATATACCAAAATATGATTTCTATATATTTATTCTCGAAATATGAGTTAAAATGCATTTACATTATCAAACGTGGTCATGTACATTACTAAAAGGTATAGTAATATACACATGTACAGTGCTACATTACAACCACATTACCACATTGCGAAGTCTTATTTCGAGAATAAAAATATGAAACTCTTATTTTAGCACTTCTCTCTATGTTTTAATCTTTTCTAGGCTGATTTCTAAAATATCAATATCATTGCCCCCCTTGGTGATTAGTTCCTTCAAGGGTGGACACAATACTGATCAGATTAAATTCCAAAGCCATAATCACCTCTAATGATATCCATTTTGGAAGAAGTGGACATTTGGTACCGAGTATGGTCAGTTTGTGAGAAGACAAATCCACTTAGTGACCGGAACCCACAAAAACTATTATAAACAATACTCTCTCTGTTATTAAATATATCTCACATTTCTATTACTGAGGTAAAATATCAAGTTTTTTCAATTAATTTTATTTACATATTGGTATAGAAATAAAAAATAAAATTTAGATATCAAAAAATTACATGAAAAGTTTTTCGAAATAAGATGTGTCAAGAATATTTTATTTTATCAAATAACCAATGAAAACATAGAAATAAATAAAAATTTCCACGACTTCTGAAAAAGACAAATACGGAGTATGAGATATATTTAAGGACGATAGATCCTGACAGTGCTTCTTACTCCATTCGTCCCAAAATATTTGTCACACTTGCTTTTTCAGCAGTATCGGAAACTTTTGTTTATTTCTACGTTTTCATTGGTTATTTGATAAAATAAAATATTCTTGACACCTCTTACTTCGAAGAACTTTTCATGTAGTTTTTTTATATGTAAATTTTATTTTTTATTTTTATAGCAATATGTAAATAAAATGAATTTAAAAATCTTAATATTTTATCTGAGGAATACATGTCTGACAAATATTTAGGAACGGAGGGAGTATATCCTACCCATAGGCTTTCTCTAGCTTTCAGGACCGTCGGGTGCTTGAAGCCTCACCATGTCCACAGTCCAACTTTCTTCATTGGGTTTAAGAGCGGGAAAAAACAAATCTGCACATTTGGCGGGAACATTATTAAGTCTAGAATCTAGATAGTGGGAAGAATGGGAAGATAGATAGAGAGAGAGAGAGGGAGAGCGTCGCAGAAGCGAAAATGGAGCCTGTGGGAGGAGATCTGCCGAATTGGGCGACGAAGCCTTGCATGATGGGTATTGACGAAGCTGGTCGGGGCCCCGTTTTAGGTAACAAAACTCCCATCTCTTTCTACCCCCCCTTTTTTCTTTTTCTTTTCTTGTTCAGTTACTGTTTGGGGCTCAGATCCGTGCATCCAATTCACAGGACCGATGGTGTATGGATGCTTATACTGCGCTGTATCATACCAGAAGACTCTTTCCACTCTGAAATTTGCAGGTTTATCAAATCTCGAGCCTTTTTACAAATTTCCACTTTAATCGCTCAATATATATTGATAAATAATAGTACAGAGTATTCAGTATTGGTCAGCATATCGAATTGGTTACATGATAGGGTTGCTCCATGAGGAGACTAAGTTGGGTGCGATGTGTTTGATAAAAAGACGCAGAGTGCCCTGTTAGAAGTGTTGATGAAAGAAAGGGTCAGGACTCAGGATTGACTTGCACTGAATCTTTTGTTGTTTAGAATTTCATTTTTATTGGTCTCAAGCATTTTACAAATTGTAAAAGTTTAAGAATTTTCCAAACCCATTTACACAGTCTTAAGATTGCTTATAACTTCGAAACCAACATACATCGTATACACTAACAAAGTAAGCTTCTTTCCAGCGCAAATGAAGTTGGAAATAAGTTTATATGCAGTGAAAAAATAAAATAAACTAAAGACAAGTTTAACGAAATTGTTCATTGGCTTATAGAGTGACTGCCGTAATACGAGAATAGTTTTCACTAGGAGAGGATTTCATCTTTTGATTTCTAAACGACAGTTTACTTTGGATGCAAAATTGACAGCGCTTTGGGAACAAATAAACTGGTTTGAATCTACGAGCACAATGCTGCGCCACAAATTGGCTATGTTCTGATATTCGGCTTTAAATTCGTATTCAAAAAAATTAAATAAATATGAATACAAATTCTTGGCATTCAGATTCAGTTCGTTTACAACCCTAGGCACAGATAAAATTTAATGTTGGAATAATTTTTAAAGCGCATTATTCATCCATTCTAAGGCTTTTCCAACCCAACTATCAACCTGTACTCCTAGGGATATAGGTAATGTATGCATATGTTTCATCCTCTTTAGACTCTACTTCTGAGTTTGATATGATTTCTAGGACCCCAAAATTGAACTTCACATCATATGATTTTGGTATTTCTTAGCTTCTTGCCTCATTTGACTAAGTTTTCAGGCTCTCTAGCGTCACAGTTCCAACTGATACTTTGGAATGTAACTTGGAAATAATCATAATGTAGAGAACCTTCGGGCACTGAGGATCCTAGAATATGTTAGAGCCAGTTTTGGTAAACTTTGACGGTTCCCTTAGAGCATATATCCCAATCTTCCAATAAAGGGGTTTAGAATTCTTGTTTTCAATAAGATACATGGAAGTGTAGGAAGCTAATATTATAGAAAACTACTTTTTTGCCATTGTTGGGTGGCTATGCAAATTTGCAAGTTGAACTCTAGATTTTGCAGAATGCAGATTTTGATGTATCTTCTGTACTATAAGACTGTATTTTCACAACCTAAAGGAGATATTAACTGCTTTATCTGCATCAATTGCTTCTTCTTTGACATAGACTCTAAAACTCTAAAAGAAGAGAAGAGGGAAGAGTTATTTGAGGAATTGAAGACTAATGATTCAATAGGATGGGCTGTTGATGTTATAGATCCTAGAGAACTATCTGCCAAAATGTTGAAAAAGTAAGGTCCTTCTGCCACTTTGTATAGCCTAAACAAAAGTATTTTTCTGATATGCTTTACCCTTTTTAACTGTCTACAGGAATAAAATAAACCTTAATGAGATATCACATGATTCTGCTATTGGCCTAGTCAGGAGGGTGTTGGACTTGGGTGTTTTGTTAACAGAGGTTGGTAAATATATATAGTAATATAGACTTAAAGAGTGCAAAATTTCGTAGGGTATGTATCCATTCGAAAGCTTTTGTTTTTATCTAAAGAAGAGTGAATGATGCATTTAATCTTACACACCAAGGCCATTGTTTCTGCTTCTTCACTCTTCTTTTTGGATTCACACATTCAACCTTTCACTTACGTGTCTCCGGGTTTTACATCTATCGAATGGTGTTATCCCCACTATACCACATCATACAGCATACCATAACGGCCACATTACAAAGAAATAAATTTGAATTAAAAAATATTTCACTTTTTCCATGTCTGAACATGAAACTATCTCATGCTGCATCACACATCACAGTGGCCGCAATTGACACAATGGAGAGTGGGAAGCTTTTTTCTGTATGGAATGAGTATCGTTTAACTGTTATGTCTCTGTTTTACCTTTTCTTATTTAACATGCCACATATGGGCTTTATATAAAGATTGCCAGATCTTGGGGATTTCTTCAGCTAGGGAAAGGACACAACTAATGTACAAAAAGTTTCAGGTGTACGTGGATACAGTGGGTGATGCTGACAAATACAGACTGAAACTGTCTGAAAGATTTCCAAGCATCAAATTTACGGTTGCTAAAAAGGCTGACAGTCTTTACCCTGTAGTAAGTGGAGCAAGTATAGTTGCAAAGGTCTGAATGTCTTCTCTTTTTCCATTTTCTTTTAAAATTTGCACAAGAATTGTTGCGGATGCCATTTTTACTCATCTCTCTCTCTCTCTCTCTCTCTCTCTGTTTTAGGTTACAAGGGACAGAGCTCTTCAAGATTGGGTGTTTGATGAGACTGCTGACAATATGCATAGGAGCTTTGGATCAGGATACCCTGCAGGTGAGTTATGGTTTCATTTGATTCACAGTATATGCTACATGTATTAAAGGAAGGACATGTTTAATTAATTAACTATACCAAACAACTCCAATAAATCCCACTCGAGACTAGGTTATGTAGGGGCAAAATGTACCCAGACCTTACCCCCCCTGCCCCAAGAAGTAGAGAAACTGCTTCCTAGAAGTTCCCCAACAGACAGTAGTGAGTGGTAGTGTGGGTGAACAAACATTATATTAATAGTTACATTTGAATCAAATGTAATAGTTAGTATTAATAAATGAGTATTCTGATTTTAGATCCAGACACAAAGACTTGGCTGGATCATCACAAACATGTAGTGTTTGGTTTTCCTACACTGGTCCGCTTCAGCTGGGGAACCTGCAATTCATACTCCAAAGACATTGCTGAGGTCTTATGGTGAGCCATCTTTTAAATTGTGATAATTCTATAATTAGCATTTTGTATGCTGGAATATGCTCTTTCCTCTATGTAAGAGTAGCCTTAACCCTTGTTTGGATAAAAAAATTGGGGAGGGATTCGGAAGGAAGTGAAGGAGTTGTGTGTTTGGTTGGGGCTAGTGGGAATGCAGAGGAAAGTGAATGAAGTATAAAATTCTCCAAACTCTCCATATATCTCTCTCCTCCAATTTGGGGTAATTGTTAATTTCTTAATTCATTCAACTGTTTTTTCATCTAACCTTGTTTTACATTTTTGCAATATTGTTATATATGTAGGTCAATATATTTGAACTACAACACAATTACTCTCTTTATTATAAATCACTGTGAACAAAATATTCTATGAGAATACATTAATAATATGTTTAATTTCGAGGGATATATTTACATAGAGCAATATTATTACATACTACGAGTATCTCAAAATACTACTTGTATTATCTTCACACTCCACCCGACCAGACATAATATTCTTGTAATCACCTTCATTTGCCTTCCACTTCCCTCAATTGTGCTCCCCTCATTCCAACCAAACATGTGCCGCCAAGACTTTAGAAGATGAAATGTGCTTAAATTCCAGAAACTTGAAATGTGTATCATGAGAGTAACTATTATCTTTGTGGGGATCATTATATATAGGGAATGTGATGCGAATGACGAAGACAAAAGCAACGGTAAATCCAACAAGCGGCAGCTAAAGCTAACTAACATTGGGTTCAGTAGCAGTTTGAAAAGGAATAGTGAAGACATTGAGTCAAGTGGGAAAGGACGAAGCAGCAAGTTCTTTCAATCCCGCAAACTTGAGCTAATCCCTCACTTCTAAGTGCAGAAAACATCTGTATCTAACGGATGTGTTCGTGTTTCAACATTAAAAAACTATGGTTCCAGTGTCGACCACTACCAACGAAGGTAACATGTTAAGAACAACTGTTATTAGGCTAATTCACCCCATAAGAGTTCTCAAGAGATGAGGTTTATCTCATTCAGAGTACTTATTAAGGGGATCATTCATTCATAATCTAGTTGACGTGGGATAACGAACTCCCAAAACACGCCATTGTTGACAATTTTATTCTGTTTCCGGTTCGGGTTTTATTGTAATTATTCAATGCAATGTGAAAATTAAATGGGTAGAGATGTACAAATCAGATAAAGCTCTTGAGGGCTTGTTTGGCACAAGGATTAAAAAGGATTGGGACAGATGAGACTAGAAGATAAGCTTGATTTGGTTTGTGATAGTCGTCGTGTTTGGTGGAGTATGAAACGTCATGTTAGATTGTTATGGCAATAAAAATCAGTTTAAAGACGAGTCTGATATGTGTTTGTTTGGCTCATCTCTTTTCTCGTGCGTACGGTCAAGATGCCAAGCAAGTTCTCATGTGTTGTTTCCTCGTACGGAGTACTTTCCTTATTCATCATTTACAACACCAACAAAGTCTTAATTCAAAGTACCTTGGGATCAGTTACATGAACCAAGCCAATAAGTGAATCACCTTCTTTATCTTTTATATCTTATTCTTGTCCACATATAGATAAGTCGGTTTACTTTTATGCAGTGTGTTTGTGATTTAATTTGTTTTGAATAGGAACAATTTGATTCAAGTTTAAATTTAATTTTTTTTTTTTGAGTTCTCAAACAAGTAATTTAGATGAAATTTAAATTTGGAATCTAAATTCAATTTCATAAAGATACCATTAATGATTTTTAAATCGTTTTTAATTTATGTTACTTTTACATATTTTGCATGCTAATTGCTAAAGGTCAATTTCACATGAATACCTTAGCTTATTTTCTACCCAATATTCTCAACTTGCAATATTTTGACTTTCGACGAAATCTTTTATCTTTTTTTTTTTTAAATTACTTTTGACCGAACCTTTTTCTATCGACAGAACGTATTTGTTCATGCTCTTAGCAAAAATAAGACAAGCCATCCCTAGAGCATATTTCAATTCCTCCGTCTCACTAAATCACAACTCTTTTTAGATATAGGTGTTTCTAAGGGTTAATTAAATTTTTTTAATTTCAAATTAATTTTTAAATAATTTGAATTAAAAATAATTTTTGACAAGTAGGATAAAATGATGAAACGTAAACATAATTTATAATTATTTCTCTATGAGTTGTATTTCTTCCATACATGACCATAAAGTCTATATGTGAAAAATGAATTTTTTCATATTTTTCATGGATCGACATAAAAGTTTTATATTGTCTGTAAAGAAATCAATTCATTCATGATATTTATATACTCCCTCCGTCATATAATGATCTTCCCGGTTCGCAAAACGAAGAAAAATCTCAAATTTTTTCAATCTATTTTATTTAAATATTGGTATAGAAATAAAAAATAAAACATACATATTTAAAAGCTACACCAAAAGTTCAACAAAACAAGTGGTGACAAGAATATTTTATTTTATCATATAGGCCATGAAAAAACACAAATAAATATAAATTCCCGTGAAGTTGGAATAATGCTCTGGGAAGATCATTATAGGACGGAGGGAGTATTACGGATTTACGGTCAATAAAATGAGTGAGTGTGAACCTTATAAACATAGAAAATGTATCTTTCTTTTTTTCCTTGTTGTGTGCATGTCACTCTAATGGGAATTTATGATATACTCCGTAAATCAAATGGCCCTTGTTTTTCTTTTGTTTGAAAATTCTCCCCCTCGGACCTATGTCCGTATACGGCGTTTCGTGTACATCCGATCAGCGGCGAGTACTCATTATCAAGTAACTGAGTACTTATTTTCAAATTACTGAATATTTATTTTCAAGTCTGAATAATTATATTTTCAAAATTTAATTATGCTCGAAAATAAGGGTTCAATTACTCGAAAATAAATATTTAATTAACCGAAGAATAATATTACAAAGAAGTACCATACATTGGGATGTATAATCATCACTCACCCCTGTCACGCTCCCACTTGGACCGACCAATTCATTCTTATTTTGAGTCCTCCATTTGTCTTTCTTTTCAAGCCTCATACATAAAGCCATACGATACTCACATAATCATACGGAGTATATGTCTTCAGTTAGCCCCATCCCCACCTCCGCCGCTGCAGCGGCTTCTGATCATCGTCGTCATGGAAACAACCTGGCGGCGGACGATGACGGTGCGTCCCATCACGTCAACTTTGAAGTTCCACCGGAGTCATTCTGGGTCGCCAAAGACTCGGAGGCGGACTGGCTCTACCAAAACGCCACCATGCAACGTAAATCCTCCTTGAAGTTGGCAAGATCCACCGCCGCCGCCGCCCCGTCCACCCGCCTCCACCACCACCACCACCACCACCAAAACACCCACGCTTTCTCTCGCCGCTCTCTGTCCACGTTGAACCACGCCACCACCACCACTAAATCCAACGGGAGTCTCCGTCATACGGCGGCAGCGGCAAGGTTGCTGTTCCGAAGCCGGTCCGAGCCGGGAGGGAAAGGGTTGGCTGGCAAGCGGGGGGTCGAACCGGATTCGCCCTTGGTTTCTTGTACGGGGAGGGTGAGGACGAAGAGAGAAGGAGGAGGCAGGAGAACCGGGCTGTGGAAGACGCTGAGAACCGCTCTGAAGGGGCGGTTCGGAGGGAGGAGGCCGCAGGTAGGGAGCAAGGCCAGCAGCGAGTCGGCCGGTTCGATGGGGATGGAATCGGGCCGGTGGTCTGAGTCCTAGACCGGAGTTGTGAATTGTGATACGAGGGGCCCCAATATATCGTTAGGTTGGAAGAGACGGCCGCCGTGCTGATCAACTGGGCCCACATTTGTTAAGGCCGCCAGGCGGATGAAGTAGGGCCCACATCGCCACATTATATTGATGCGTACTATTTGTCGATCGATCAAATCTCTATAAAAATCTCTTCATACGGTACCACGAGATTGGATGTCTATATGTCACTTGTCATTTTTTGCCATTTTTAAATGAAAAAAAAAAATGCTATATTAATCACAAAATATAAATCTCACTTTTAACCACACTCCTTTATAAATCCTGCACACAATCATACATATTCGATACAGATTCGTATCTGTGAATGTCTATAAAATTTGTAAGTGTGAAGTTAATTAAAGATGAGAATTACGTTTTCGGGGTCAAAGTAGTATTACTCTTTTAAAATATAGACAGAGTAATTTGTCATATTTAGTCTATCTTCAAATTTAACTTCTCGTCAAAGACTCAATTTTAACAAAAAAAAATTCAAACTTGTGGTTGTATGCTCAGACATACGTATATATTCTAACATTTCTATTTTTTCATACTTTCGAAAGAAAAAATTACACTTCTTTCATCATATAGTTCATAATGCTCTCCCGATCCGAAAAAACAATGTTTCTTTACGTAAAACAAAATGGAATTTCATATATTTCAAATTATTTTATTTAATGATTGATATAAAAATAAAAAATAAAATTTACATATTTAAAACTAATCCATATGTCAAAATTTCTATAAAATAAGAGATAATATGAATATTTTATTTTATCAAATAATAAATGAAAACGTACAAATAAATAAAAATTTCAGTAATTTTTTAATAGCCAAGTACTCCGTATGACATTTTTGGGGGGGGGGGGGGGGGGGGAAGGAGTATTTTTGTTTCTCTATAAATAAATTATTACTCCGGGTATTATCACATAATTTTCATTTTAAAAAGTTATTCTTAAATTCCATGAAATGAAGGAAGAAAGGAAGTAAGAAATAGAGATTAAACAATAATACATAATTTAATTAAAGAAATATATCAATTTATTTATGAAACGACATACATGTGATAACACCACGTTATTTTAAGAGCCGATTAACAAACAAAAAAACGAGTTTTAAGATTTTGGTAAGCCAACCAACTTTGAAGCACCAAAGCCAATTAGCTTACGGAACAACTCTCGATCGTTACGTGAGAATGGCAACTTAAGTAGACTAGCCAACTCAAAGAGGACCAAACCCTTGAGATTTTTGGGACAATCACTTAAACATTCTTTCTCTACTTTGAAAAAATAATTTCATCATCATTTCTTGCACACCTTACAAGACACTTTTATTTTTACTTGGAATGTTTAAAATGCACCTCATTTCTTTTTTATTGTATTAGAAGTTATTTTGAGAGTATTTTAGACATTTTAGGTAAGCTAAAAGTACTTTGTGAAATACGCAAAAAATGGAGGTAGAACTATTTTTTCAGACAAAGAGAGTATAAGATTAGTAAACCATTACAGATTTACAGTATTTTGGTGTTTAGAGCATTTACAATTGGGAGTTTTTTCGGTCTGTCCCAACTCCTGTCACATCAACCATTTCATTAAATTTCCGCACCGTCTCAAAATCTTGCAATGATAATGCCTTGAAAATCCGCTTCTCCATTGTTTTACATTATTCATTATTTTTAGTTACATTTTTTTTTTAAAAAACAAAATGTTAGATTGACATTCTGTATTAAAAACAACAACGATATAAATTAAAAGACAAAATACACAAAAATATAATTAAAATTTTTAAAAAAATGAAAAACATTGAAAAAAGACAATTCTTAAAATTAATGCTAGAATTATGAATTGAAGTGGAAGATGTGTTGAATTGATAAGGTTGAAAGAAAAAAAAAGAAAGAAACCCGGCACGACGGACCACTGCAGTGGGCGGCTGCTGCGAAAAACCGCCCCTATTCCAGTGCTGCTCTTCGGGCGAGCGCCGAAGCGTGCGGCACGATGGGAGTTCGGCAATGGAGCGTCAGGCACGGCGCTGCGTCGGACTTTGTGTGGCGCGGTGGAAATAGGGCCATCCTAAATGCGCTTAGAAATGTCAAATGCGACGCAATCTTAGTCAACTTGAAGAGAAATAGGACATCATATTACCATTAGATCTTTTGATACATTCTCGCTTTTAGTGTCCACACTTCTCATAAGGTAAAATACAATAGAAATATAATGTGTTTTCATCCATAATATTATTAAATTAGATTAAAGAATTAAAATTTTACCAAAATCAAATTTTATGTATTTTTATTTCCTAAACAAGAATGTTGACAATATGCAATGACATACCTCGGCATACTTTATTATTTATTAGTGTTTCGCAGTATTTTTTGATATTATATATTCCATATTGATACTCTTTGGCATTATAAATTTCATTTTAGGATTATAAAATATCAAAAGTCGTATTTTAGTACTCGTATATGAAATGTCTTGATTCTATTTAGATAGTTTTTCCCATTTGATTTTGGCGTGATATTTGATGAGGCGTTTTTACTCGTGATGGATGAATATTTTATAATCAATAAAACTGATGAGAACTTTATTTTATAATAACAACTCCAACTCGTAATTCAGAAATAAATAAAAATAAATAGATAGATGACAAATAAGGGAGGGATTTGGCCCAAACCCATGAAACATGCTAGTTACATTAAAACAAAGATCACTAGTAACTACTAGTTGTTAAATAACCCACAAGCATTTACAGGTAAATAAATGAGCGACAAAGTGACACAAGCTAAAACATATTCAACTCTGAGAGGTCATCCATAGGTATTTCCAGGCCAATACAATCTTGATCTTGCAAACCATCCACGTCAAAGTTGAACCAAGCATTCAAATCCTGCGAACCCGCACCCAGATCTCCTATTTCGTCGACAATGTCGTTTATTAAGGGTGCGTTTGTTATCGGGTCTGCAGAATCGTTCTTGACCTCTGCAGAACTTTCTCCTTTCGTGTTCCCATCATTCTTGATGGTATCCACTGGTGATTGGAAGGGGTTTGGGGTTTCCAGGAACTTGTTATAAGATGTAGTGGTAAGCTGCCCGGTCTTCTGTTTGGGCTTTGTTCTCGTTTTCCGGTCACCTTTAGAGTTGCCCCCAAGAGAAGAGCGACCCGTTTTTGCATTCCGAGCAGATGAGGGATCTCTCTCGCTTCGCTTTCCTTTTGCGCCGCCAAACAGGGTGGTGGTGCCACCCAGAGTGGAGGTGGATCGGAAGGAAGAGCTGCCAATGTCGTCAAGCAATATTTCTCTCTTCCTCCCTCTGTTTGATAGTGGTCCATTTCTTGCAAAAGCTTGGTCGGATTGACGATTGTTATTACAAGGGTCTATTAATCCAGCGCTGCCCGAAATGTTGCACCCTGCCAAACAAATGAAGGGTTAGATTTACATGCAGACCAAATATTAAAAGCTAGACTATCTTTGTGGAAATGACAAAAATGGAATTGAAGCATGTCTTTTATGAGACATATGTAGTAGTACTCTGTAATTTTCAACTCATTTTTTTCTCTTTTGTTGCATGAGTATGGAATTCTAAGGGCCCCTCTGGTCAGCGAAGGGTTGATATGACATGGGTTCTGGAATCTAAAATTTAAGTGTTTGGAAAACATCTAATATGGTTGTTAGTGACAAGCAAGGGTGGCCGGGGGATATCAAAACCCCTGATATCTCCCAAAATCGGAGAGATATTACAACATTCCCATTTGGGAAGGTTGTGATATCGGAAGATATGAAATCCGAATCTTGTTTAGGTTTCATCATTACACCCACTGAATGGTTGCGCTGTCGGGAGATATCAGTATATCTCTCGATACTCACCAAACTTGCCCTAAAATCCACTAGGCCACACAAAAATACAAAATCAAACTAAATTTTCACTTTAGTTTTTTATTAGTTTAGGAATTAGTTGTCTTGAAGGATTATAAGGTTCAACTCTACACATGAAGGTTGTTTATTGGGGTCACGTAACACAAAACAAGATAGAGCATTCTTTGTGCCAATTTCCCAAAGTGGCCAGGACAAAAATTGAACAGATAATCACCCTACAAACGTGGATAAAAAAAGGAGCCGGAATAAGAAGGGAGAGTAACCTAAGAAGTGGTCATGGCTTAAAAAAACAGAAAATTAACCACGGTGTAAGATGCTTGATATATTTTACTAAGTGCAATGAATGTACCTGCTAAAAGCTCTGCTTCACTAAACCGAGGAGGGGAAGCAAAAATAATGTCCCTATAAGTTGGATTACTAAAGCAACTTTCCCCTGTTTCCTCAAATTTGCGACATCTTGCAAGTGTTCTCCTCGCAAAAGCCAATGCCACCTGTTTTGACACCTTAGGCAACCCCATTTTGGGAGCCTTCCGAGTTGCCTGTTATATGTTTATTCCAATAAATAAATAAATACAAGGTGAATAAGAACGGAAGAAATTCGTGCACTGGAGAAGTAGAAGGAAACCAATAGGCAAAAGAATATAAATTACCAATAGCTTCTTGTAAGCCAGCTCGACGAGCTTATTCATTGCAACCTGCTCAGGGTCCCTAAACAGTAACAAAGTTGCTCTTATTGAGTGGTGAAGTCCAAAAGAAAATCAAAAATGATTTTTGTAATATAAATACCCACCGGCAATCAATATCTTTGCCTTCTTGTATTGCGTGAGATATTTTACCAAGGTATGCCTTCTTTCTACTAATCTGCACACATCATAAAGAGCAACTAATAAGCATTTGTTATGAGTTTAATTATTGCTATATACTAAACAACTCTGAGAATAATATTTTAGATTAGTGGAGCGAATTCCAGAAACCTGTTGATATAGTCCTCTCTCCAGCTGCACAATTTCTTGGTTGATCGCTTCATCTTCTTTATCTTCTAAACCGGGCTGAAATAAAATACGTTGGAATATGTTAAATAAAAAACCAAATGTAAAGATGATTAGATGTAGTAACATATTTCTAGGGACATTATATTATTATTTTCCAGCATTTTGTCCCGATTGATCACAAAATTGAAATCCAAAGTGAAATACTCCAGACAAAAAACATGGGTATGCATGACCTTGTGAAGCGTAATGATATAGGGTCAGGGAGGAGGCAGAAAATAGGTTAGCTAATGGGTGTGAATTTACCACCATATCCATATAAAGTGAAAGTAAAAAGTAATTTCATAAGGGTATGGCAGTAAATTCGCACACATTACCTAACTCATTTCCTAACCCTTTGTTTGGAAAAGGGAAAATAAATGATGGAAAATAAAGAGGTGAGTGGATAAAATGTGTTTGGGAAGGTGAAGAAAAATAAGTGAGGATGGAAAATATCCATTTATTTTCTTTCATTACTTTTCCTCCTAAAATGGGAGAAAACTTTAAATGGTAAATAATTCTACATTCACTCTATTAATTAGGAGGTAAAATAGATTTATTTTCCTTCCATCCTAAAATATCCAAACAAGAGGGAAAATAATTTTATTTTCTCCTCCGAAATTTTCTACCCTTATTTTCTTTCCTTCCTAAAAAATTATCCAAACAGGGAGTAACACTTCCTACCCCTGTCGTTTTTGTATTATGAATGTGTATAGTTGGTAAGTAAACGACTGTCATCTTACAGTCCAAACAAATACTCCGTATGAAAAAGTTCTTAGAACGATAAAAATTAGTAGTAGCCTATCATTGAGCATGAGAACTAGAAAAGCATACCACAGTTTCTACATAGATGCCAACGCTCTGAAGCTCCATCAAAAGTCTATCATTGAGAGTCATTTGAGCATATTGGTGATCCGAAGAAGAAATGCTGAAACTACTAGTAACCCGACTTTGGAGACCCTCTAAGTTGTTACATCTTGAAAGGTCAACCAACAATCCAATCTCTGAATGCATGAAACCATTCTCCCCTAGTGGCACTTCAATACCATCTGGAGAATCCTGAATGCCAGTGTATGTACCATATCCGTTGCAAGAAGCAAATTTGTTTGATATTCCATTTTTCTCTAACTGAACAACACCGACTACTGATCCACGTGCAAACTCTGTCCTATCCATATTTCTATTACCAACAAAGTCAACAAAAGGGGATGCCTCATCAGGTGAATCCCCTAGACCCTGTAATGATGAAGATCTCTCAACCTTGTTTTCTTCAAGCTCTTCAAGGTCATCCTCCATGATCAAAGCTGACAACACTCTTTGATACAGTGGAGTAACTTTGTTGATATTTTTGCTTGAATTTAGATTTTCACTTGGAATAGAATTTTGAGGTTTATCCACAAGATCTGCACTTTTTGATCCACTCTGGTTTTTCAAGCATCTTTTGCGGTCAACAGAAACGGGGTCTGCTACATGACCACTCTGCAATCCAAACATGGAAAAAGGTGCATCAAAAGATGCTTTCAAACTTTCATGTATATGAACAACATATAGAAAAGTGAATATAATTCAGGTAAAAATGTAGCAGATAAGTTTTTCACAGGTTACAAAAAATGTACCAGAACACCATTCTGTGAGCATGAAATCTTTGTTAGTTTTGTATGAAGTTCCTCTGATGCTTTCAACTGATCATAGGAAGTAGAAAAAAAACATTAAATCAGATCTACTAAAGAAAAGGCGCAGCACCATATGGTCATGTAGTGTGAATACTTTTCTAAAGGTGGGCACCTGATCTGATAGGTAGAGCTTCTCTTCTGAGCTGATTGAAGCAAAGAAGGCCTCTACTCTCTTCCAGAATGCACTTGAACATGCTTGAACTATACAGCCAATAAAACACCTCTTAAGCATCTATACAGATTCCCTCCTCGCCCCCTCTCTCCCTAAAGGTGGAGTATAAGAGACTAAGAAGCAGAAGTTTTATGTATGCATACCACTAGAGTTATGTGCTGAGTTAGCAGCTGATAGGAGCTCCTCGCGACCATCATCTGAATCTCCTGGGAAAAGAGGGAGAATGCAACAATTTCGTTATGTGCTTAACATGACAAACAAAGAAATTATAGATCAATGCATATTTCCATTTAACGGAGTAAATAACATGGCATGAAAAACACTGCACAAAGCTGTAGAAAATCATATTTTTACAATGGCGGCCTACAAATGCAATAACTTAAGCATATGACATATGCATCCAAATGAAAGTTCTTCCGTTTCCTAAACACATAAATAATAAAACCTACCGTGAATTGGTAAATATACTATAAACATGTGGGTAAACAAAAGCTTCATTAAATTCACAGAGCCAACACAAATATTCATAGTAAATCAGTCGCACCTTCTTTCTAAAAAAGCACATATAAATCTTGATTTATTATTATGCAATAAGCATATTTGGATAACAATTTATGAGAATTACCAGTGAAATCTGGTGACTCACTACTTGTCGGATGCCCAAGGCGAGAGAACCCTTTGCGCTCTGATTGCTTTTTCAAAGGACGGCCGGACTTACTATAGCAATTCAGGAAAAAAGGTTTCATGTAAGATACAAGAGAAAACAGTAAATGTGGTGACTACATAATCATCATCATCAGCAAATGAAGAAAGGTACCACCTGCCATTCTTTTCAATAGGCTTCGTTGGCCGAAGTGGCTTTGTGGTGGACAAATTATCCGGCTTCTCCATTGTAGGTGAAATGTTACCCCTAGTAAATGATGAAACTCTTCCACTGCGTCCTTGTCGTCGTACACCATCACCAATTTCGTCCTTGTCAAGGAATTTGTTCTTCATGTGAGAGGCAGAAGGCCCAAGGGTTTGAACAGCAGGTGCAGCTTTTTCCTCTCCCTCACTATAGCCAATGCCTTTATCTTCTAATTTGTTTTCACCGGCACCAGACTCTTCACTATCCGATAATCTAGTTGGAGATAAAACACACTCAGTCTTGACCTTTCCATTGTGTGACTCGTTGACTGTGCCTTTGGGTAAAAGAGAGTGATTTACTGCACTAGTAGTTAATCTAGCTCCAAAATCAGAAGGGGAACAACCATCAGATGACATTTGTATCTCATCATTGTTTGACACTGGAGATACAAGATTAACCCTCCTTGTTCGAGAAATTTTTTGAGGCCGCTGACCAATCCACTGCGTAATGGGAGGTGAAGATGAACCTGAAGGAAATGGACGCTTGCGATTATTGGCACCACCAACAGAAAGGTTCTTTATTCCATTTGGTGCCTGATCCCAGCTTTCATGGGTTCCAAGTACTCGGGGAACAGTGGAGCCTGAATTATTGGGAACCATAGAACCACTTCGCGGAGCCCTTGATGCCTTTCCTTTTGTTATTGGACTAGGACCACCATTGATTTCATCACAGCTATTAAATCTAAAGGGAAAAAATGAAAGAAAACGAATGAAGCTTAAGGCCTTGTTGTGAAGAAATATTTAAATAGATTTGTGCAATTAAAGCCATACTTGATGTGTCCTTTTGGAAAAAGTTTCTCCTTGTTCAACCCAGCTGTCAAATCCCTAGACAAAGGGGACTTTTCCTGCTCACTTTGGAGTGCACGGCCACTGGAACTAGCAGGTGAAGTTCCCTCTGACTTGCTATTGCCACCAGCAGCACCAGACAATCCTGATCTGCTGAGAAGGAGAGAGAGAATGAGGTGGTTTTGACTAAAATAACTGGAACAAAATTTTGACCAGATGAGATTGCTAGTCATCCACTTCAAGTTATAAAACAACATCAGAGCTTAGAAACAGAAAATTTAAGTCTTAGACAACAAATCATTATGGTCCTGAATAATAATAGTACCCAACAATCCATCCACAATAATATGGTGCATGAACTGATCGGTTTTGACTGTTAGCCTTTAGGAAAAACGATGTGTCCTGGAATGCAAAAGCTAAGACAATTCAACGACTTGTTGACACAAAACAAATAGACTTCTTACCCAATCCCAAAAGATCACACAATTAAAAAATAATAATTTTTTTACATAGAGCCTGTACGAACATAGCCTAAGCGACCTGTTATCCGGGAGTTCAATCCTCACATATGAGCATATATGACATTAATTAATTTAAGAAAGCACTAATCTTTTAAAATGTTCTGAATATAATTAAGTAAAATGAATACATATTCATTCAACTGAGTCCCAAAGGGCAAACAATATGGATTATGGAAGAAAGAGAACAGAGCAGTGAGTACTAATTCTTATAGAACAGCAGAGGACTCACTTGAAACCATGAGAATCGCAAGATGGGAAGCTGGCTTCGCTAGGAAGTTTATGATGCATGGTCCGTTTAACTTCACCATCATCTTCAATAGGTCTTGAATTGACAGAACCAAATGAGCGTTTCCTTTTAATCTTTTTGTCCCAACCTTCACCTCCAGCAGGGAACTTGCGAACCTTTTCTTCAGTCATATCACAGTCTGCATTGCTATCCTTGTGCATATCTCGCTCTTTTGTTATTAGTGCAGGCTGCCTCTGCAAACCATTTGTCCGGTATTCAGACTGAAAAAAATGTAAAAGGAAAGGTCAAATTCTATTGTGATGGAGAAATCATCGAGAATGCAAAACTAGAATATTGTTACATCACATATGGTTGGTATGGGAAATTTTCTATTCTTGCAAGAGCAGGCTAACTGTAAGTGAAGTGATATGCAACTTGAAGGTTGATAACATGAAAAAGGTGGTGCACATGTGACAAAAATAGAAAGTAATACATTAAAAGGATAAGCAGATAAGCACAATGTGTGCGTGTGTGGTGGTGGTGGTTGGGGGGGTGATTCTGTCTATAGATTGCAGCGAGAGACAAAAGGGAAGTGATGATATAGAATATAGATAGACTTTAAAGTTTTTTGCTTTTTTGACGGTGGTGGGCAGGAATTGAGTAAGGCGTAGACCTAGGAAGAATTGGAAGGATGTGATAAGGCATGACCTAAAACTTTTGGGTCTTGTTGGTGATGTGTAGTCATCGGCCCAAAGTGGCCCACTTGTAGACAACTAAGAATTAGGAGACCATATTCGGGTTTGGCCGGCCCAAATGGTTTTAAGCCTGGTTTGCTATAACTTGTTCAGCAAGGGTTAAACCCTAATTAGTTGTCTATACATATGATCTCCCGTACTTGTAATCATCATCACTCAATAATACAAATCCTAGTTGTCCCCGTGGAGGTAGGTCAGATTAGACCTAACCATGTTAAATCTCTTGTGTTCTTTATTGCTTTCTTGTTTTCTATTCGTGTGTGTGTCCTTTTGTTCCTAACAGGTCTTACCGAGCATATGACCGATATGACCTTAGATAGGAGAAAGAGCTAGGACTAGGGTAGTTGGTTAGGCTTTTGGACATGGTGGTAGTTTTTGCACTTGTTATTGCATGCTTCTTTGTGTGGTGCTTTCTGTTTCTCTATGACTTTCTTTCATTTTGTGTTTATTTTCTTTACCCATATTTTGTCGTACTCTTTGCTTTTTGTGCATTATGTGTTTTCTCGAGTTGGGGTCTCTTTTGGAAACAGCCTCTCTAATTTCGAGTAGGGGTAAGGTTTGTGTAAACACACCCTCTCTAGACCCTACTCTTGTGGGATTCTACTGGGTTGTTAGTGTTCTATTTGTCCCATAAAAATTAAAAACATCACCTTTCCATACGGGGAAGTCTCTCCATAAACTTCAAACTTAGGCTTTCCTCAATGGTAAGTCCATGAGATGATGATTTCCTTCCAGTGGGAATCGCGGCGAGTAAAGGTAAAAAGAGAAAAATGGTGCATGGACTGAAATAGAAGTGAGTTGCCACAAGGTGGGAAAATTACACCACTTTCAATTATTTTATTTTTGTTTTGACATTTCACCTCATTTTAAAATGTCGCCACTTTCTACTACTATAACAAAACAATAGTTAAAATCTGCAAGGCAAAACAACAGACCCCAAGTTTTCTTTTCTATTTGGTTTTATTTTTCTTTTCTTACTTTAATGGGGCCATGATTTATTTTACCAAACTTGTCATAGAGAAAAGCCTTACATTTATTGGGTACAATTATTTCATTTAAATATTATATTTAGCCCTTTTTACTTTATCACATCCAACTACATTCGCTCTCTCTCTCTCTTTTTTTCCCTTATCTCACCAACTAATGAGTACAGATTAAACATTGCAGTATATTTTAAATTTCTCTCTATTTTGCATACTGACCTTAACAAGTATGCATAAGCCTATTATGAAGTTTATTATGGGATGGAAGGCTTATCTCTTAAACAAAAGTACAGTGCCATTACTTTCATCCATACACATAGACACTAATTTCTAAAATTCACTGCAAAACTATCTTGCAACTTAATAGGACATTAATACATGGAAGTTCATCTTAAGTTATAAAAAGAGCACGCATGCACACAAAATATTATGGAGTAATTCAGTTTTGAATAAAGGAGGTCAAAATTATATTTTTGAGTTGTACACATTAGTGCTCTCATATACTCCCTCTGTCCCGAATTCGTTTTCCCATTTTGACTTCACGAGTATTGAGAAAAGTGCTGAAGAAAATGTTGAAAAGTGAGCGGTTAGAATTTCTTTAGAAGAGAAGTATTTTGGACCACATTCTTTTCCAAAAAAGAAAGAGCAAACGTAGAAAATTATTCTGGGACGGATGAAAAAAGAAAGTTGGGATACTTTTATGGGACTGTGGGAGTAGATCTTATTATTAAAAGAGTAGTTTGACAACAGCACATTTTGAAAACTCAACACGAGAAATTTCAACATAAAACAAACCCGGGTTTCTGCAACAGACGTGCGAGTGCGCTTAATCAGAGTGCCATTCTTAGGACGATCATCCGGCTTCTGCTTTTGCGCTAGTTCTGAAGGCCCTCGATGAATCTGAATCGCTGTCTTTAAGCTTGGGACCCCTGATCTTTCATTTACTAACAGGTCATTTCTTTGTTGCTTCTTTGTGACTTCATTATAAATGTTCGCATTATGAAGGAGGAGACCCTCTAGAGTTTTTGTTCTGCCACTAATCAAAACAAAAGCAATCATAATAAGAAAAGTTCCAATGCATGCCACAAGCACATGCACACACTTCTGTACGTATTTATGTATAATGGATACAAAACCATGTCCTTGTTCTAACAAGTTATTTCTCCCAGCACACATAAAATATTACACTAAGCAAACAACATAAACACAGCAGTATCCATAAGGTAAAACAGAATATATTTTCTCCATTTGCATTAAACACAAGGACCAATAGAACACCCACAACTTAAATCTTACTATTATGAGCACATAGGTATAGAAAGAAAACCCAGATGATGCCTTACCAAGACCCTAAAAGAATGTTAATCATGATAGTAAAAATACTCAGTAGCAAATAACAAGAAAACAAAACAGGTGTATAGCAATAGATTAATTATACATATCCTTTTTGGTAGAACGGGATACCTAGCTTTATTGCATTTATCTGCAACATTAACCATATAACGCCTTAGCTCATCCATAGATAAAGGAGAAGGCTTCAAATGAGCAGAACTATAAGAATTGTCTTCAGAGGTGCTCGCCACAAGTCCCATTACCCTTCTCAACTCGGCAACATGAGAAAACTTTGGTTCACCCATTATAACTGGTTCTAACGTTAGACAATGAGATACTGGAGGTATTTCCCCCATCAACATGGTACTGGCACGAGTTGAACCCTTCCCATAACCAAACACCCTGCTACCAGCACTCTCACTGAAACTCCCAGATCTGTCTGAGATAGGACCATTATATGCACCTCTTTGCCCGCTAATGTAGCCTCCAGCAAATCCTGAGTCAGGGCTAGCAGATTTTAATTCAAACCTTGCATTCCCAGCCATTATGAGGCTCAGAGGCAACACATTTGTTCAAATAACCTTCTCCCAGCTGATGACTTCAAATAGCCTAACAAAACAAAACTATAAAAAAAAGTTCATAGCAGCTTTAGCAAGCATTAACTGCAATGGGCTTCAGGGCACAGTGCCACAGCAAGCAACTCTGGCAATCTACCTACCTCGCTATATGGGGGGTGATATACTTGACAAAATTTCAGTGAAAAGTTACTATTTTTCACCATAAAGAAATGCAACAGAATCCAGCAGCCACTGTACAAAAACAATTTTTTACCAATGCATCAGAAATGGACTGAAAGGTGGTTGGCACGCTAAATTCAAAGGATGGGCCTCATCCCCGAGGACTCCCTCAGTGGGGGAGGTAAATTTGGATATAATGCACCCTAAATTTCAAAACTCAACGTTTCCAGTAAAAAAGTCGGATTTTTAAGTCTGTTCCCATTATGAAAGCCTAAAAAGAATGGCCATTGATTGGAAAACTGCGACAAGAAAACTAAAATTGAATTTGCCACTAATGGCCAGGCAGAGTAATTTGCTGGCCTCCAGTAGAGCAAGCACGAAGCGTGTCATGAAATTCACAGAGATTAAGCATCAAAGCCCAAATTCAATCAGACATTTCAACGAATTGTGAAACCCTAGTTTGTGTGCATAGAAATCAAAGGCATACAAATTTCTCCGAAACCAACAGAAGTTTATAAAAACCTGAGGGATATAAAGGCAATCAACTGAAGAATAGAAAACGAACCAGCATTCCACAATCAAGGAGCTCTATGAAGCAGGGACACGCCTAATTTTTTTTAGGAAACCGAGCGTCCTACAAGCGGACACGCGTCAAACAAGACACCAGGAGTATCGTTGACCGGATACGCGGTCAGACAGCTCAGACCCGATTGGGACGCAATTGGGAAAGCGGCGGGACAGGGCAATGCCAGATAAAAGCGGCGGAAGAAGGCGCCGGCGCGCGGCGCTGTGTGCGGCTGCTACGGCGACGAATTTAGTCGGTTACTTTCACAACACGTTCGGCCTCGATCGGCGGGCACGCAGCTTTTAGGTGACGGAATAATCTTTCGATCGGAGGAGGAAAAGAATGAGAATGCGCACTGTTCTATGTATGGCTGCATTCTTTCCTGATGTTTTGTGGGGGCAGATGGGCTTTTCCGTTGAAGTTTTGTGTTGGGCTGATTATAATTTTCGTGCCAACCAATACTTTGGAGTATGTATGTTTTAAGACAAAATTGTATTGGGGAGCTATGTGAGTGGAGTGTAATTCTCTAACAAACTATAGTAGAAGTTCTCGTATTTGTCTAGATTGTGCAAATCAATTTGTGTACTCAAATTTGAAACAAATCATGGCTTTCTTTGGGAACAACGTTTTCGATTGGCGTCAGCATTTTGGATAAAATTTTAGTATGATAAATTAATTCTGAAGATGTTAAAAGCTACCGTCGGATAGTCTTTTCAAATTACTAACGTTAATCTCAAACGTTGATGGGGCCCATGTAGAAATATTTTTTGTTCAATAGCGCTTTTTGTTCATTTTTTATCTTACCTATTGCTGCAAACGGTTAGGATAACAAAGTGTAATTATTTATATATTCTATTTTATATAAAAATACCATGATTGCCTTTCAAAGAGGTCATATGATTAAATTGCATGTCCACAATGCTTATGGTAAAAGAAAGAAGTTCTGAAAATATTAAGTATAAAGTATGAAGCTATTATACTTGTTGCAACATCGTTTTCATACGAGTTAAAGTAAATTTTAAGATAAATTGTGTTTAAGTGTGCAAATAGAGAGCAAGAGAGTGTTAGAGAGAAGCACGCATGAGTATTATTAATGCCGCTTTGATCCTTTATTTACAATGGTTGGGAAGTGATTATTAATACTATGACAATGATTAGTATGTGTGCCAAGCATTCCATCGAATGTGTATGCGCCTATGTGTGATATATTGTCATCTAGTGTTTGTCGGAAGTGCATGCCTAAATCTTTATAGTGAATGGCAAGGGACAACTTCCTGTTATACTTGTAAAAGATAAGAGTGCTTGGCATGCTCTATGTGGGTATTCGTATTCCATTGTAAGGGTTAAGATTCTTCGGATTACTAGGTCTTTGTGGTGGAGGAGTACGTCCCATCTAATAGGAGATATAGAGGTATAAATAGGTCACCTATCATACTCGATCATCTAGACGATCTGGGTGTATTGCCCGTGCTTAGGGCCGACCTTAAGCAATTGACCTTGATGGGCAACCGACCAAGAGGGTGCCTTGCCCTCAAATATATTTTTCGTTCTTTTAGTCAACTAAGGATCGTGTTGGTCATGTGTGCATCAATTGTTCCATATGTGTGCATCAATTGTTCCATGGTGGAAGCTATGTGAACAAAGTCGCACTCTTGATGTCCTGAATGCACGATAATGCTAGGGTAGTATGGTATGTGCTTTTAATTATATTAATTAGTTTTAAGATAGTTGGTAGCGTCTCAGGTCCTACAAGTGGTATCAAAGTCAAAGCCAAGAGTTTAATTCTTAGCGAGAGCAATTACTCGGGGGAGATTGTTGGTTGTGTGTGGATCAATTGTCCCATAGCGGAAGCTATGCAAGTCAAGTCGTACTCGAATGTCATGGACACTTGTGTAGGCGGAATGCACTATAAGGATAAGGTATGCGCTTCTCCTAACACATTGTGCATCTTTTCTTGTTGATTCTTGATATTACACAAATTTCTTTCTTTTTCATCTGAGACAAACAATATTGTTTTTTCAATAGTCAAGTAGTCAGGGTATATGTTGTCCTTAAGCTAATGCCCGTTTTTGTATTCAACACATGAAACTGTAAACAATGTATTGTTACAAGTCCCCTGTATGATACAACAACAACATCCCAGTTGAATCCCACTACATTAGGGTCTAGGGAGGGTGTGTGTACGCAGACATTGCCCCTACTCGGAAGTAGGGAGGCTATTTCCAAGAGACCCCCGGCTCCAACTGCACAAAAAATATGATAAGAATCACAGTATAACACAGATAAAGCACCAAGTACAATGGAATGAAAGTCCTGCAAGCAATAGCATAAATTCCCAACCAAACAAAACACACTATAAAAAAACCCTGAAACACTTATCCAGCTACTCTAATCCTAGTTCTCCAAAGGTTACTATCTAAAGTCATATCCTGCCTAAATCCTGCCTAATCACCTCCTTCCAATTCTTCCTAGGTCTACCCCTTCTCCTACTTCCCCCGGCAACCGTAATCCTCTCACATCTCCGTACAGGGGCATCAGCATTCCGCCGCCTCACATGGCCAAATCATCTCAACCTCGCTTCCCACAGCTTATCTTCCACTGACGCCATGCCTAACTAACGTCGGATAACTTTGTTCGAAATCCTATCCAACCTTGTCTTCCCACACATCCATCGTAACATCCGCATCTCTACCGCATGCAGACGACGCACATGAGTCTTCTCAATTGTCCAACACTCTGCCCCATATAACATAACAGGTCTGACTACGGACTGGTAGAACTTACCTTTCAGCCTGGGCGAAATCTTTAGATCACACAACACCCCTAAAGCCAACCGCCATTTGGCCTAAGCCACTTCAACACGATGTCTAACATCCTTTTACGATATCATTAAAATTCTTTGATTGGTTTAGAACCGTCGTTGTTTGAGCCTGTAACACCAAAGAAAGCATATCAAATATACAAATCTTGGGAATAAACTACTTCTAGAATTATAGTAGGATGGTCGTGATAACCCCGCGTAAATTGACCACACCATGCATTCAAACAATTACGCCACGCTCAATGTGCATAGTTAATGTTGTCTAGCATACTAGGGAGTCTATGACTTGCTTCATGGGT
This sequence comes from Cuscuta australis, assembly GCA_003260385.1. Classification (NCBI taxonomy): domain Eukaryota; kingdom Viridiplantae; phylum Streptophyta; class Magnoliopsida; order Solanales; family Convolvulaceae; genus Cuscuta; species Cuscuta australis. The sequence continues at coordinate 4,621,735 of NQVE01000054.1, read as the reverse complement.
GGCATATAGTTTCAATATGTTGCTTTGAGTGGGTTTTCGTAAATATGGTTTGATGTAGATCTTTATCACCCACTTCAAGAACTTACACAAGCACTCCGTGGGCATTCTCTGCAATATCATTAGGTGCTCATCGAGCGGGGGGCAGTGCCATATTGTAGTTTCCGGATCACCACGGTGCACTTTTGTAGACTAGAAAAACCTATCCTATATCTGGCATCCGAGTGTAGTTAAAATTAGATCCGCACGTGCTAAATCATCAGCAACACGAAGAAAAAGAAGGTGACTCATGCAAAATCGACGTTTGAATTGTGTGTAGGGGTACATCAATTTTTTTGTCAAAGTAATCGGCAACAAAACGGTCGTGACCACCAACAGTGAACATAATAATTATTGAAAAAAACCTATAAACGTACTCCGTAATATTTAAAATTATTATACCGTTCAATCTATATTCGACATTCTATTCCTCTTCGTCGCTGTGTGCGTGTTTTCATTTTGGGCTGCCTCTGAGAGAATTTGTGCCGCCTCCACAATCACATTTACGAATAGAGTTTTGGCTTCGTTTGAAGAAGAAGAAGTCATCGTGATTGTATAAAAAGAGTATGACAATATATGAAAAATACTAGGAGAAAGATGAAAAAAATGAATGATAAATAATGTTTGAAGACCAAGAAGAGATTTGAAAAAAGTGTGAAAGAAGTTGGATAGAGATGGTTCAAATAGAATAAAATAGGAAAAATAAAAGAAGATTTTTTTTGAAATACGATCATTGACGAAAAACAAACAGAAAGAACGATGTGACCGTCTTCTCTATCCCGCGTTCTAGTCCGCTCAGCGGGGCGTTATTGCTAGCCTCGCGGGCACGACCCTGCTCGCTGGATACACACCCACCTACCGCATGGGTGGAGGGGTGTGGCACAATTATTTGAGCAAGAGAAAGAGAGGATGATAAGAGATAGGGTAATTCTAGTGGTACACCAACATGGGGTACCCCAAGTGTACACCAAACCAACACAGACACACACAGACACAAAGTGTCTGTGTTAGCTTTGGTGTACACTTGGGGTACCCCATGTTGGTGTACCCCTAGCTTAATTCCAAGAGATAACACACTTGTACAAAGCTTGACATCTCGTTTTATCTTCTTTTCTATAGCCCAATGACTAGGGTGGACACGGTACCGGTACGGTACCGTCACCGGCAACGGTACCGCCGGTACCCGCCACCGTCACCGGCAAGGTCCCTGTGTCACGGTTTCCGGGAACCGGTACCTGTACCGCCACTTTCGGTACCGGTTCCGGTACCTATTTTTTGGTACCGGTACCGGCGGTACCGGTCCGGTTCCGGTACCGGTCCGGTTCTGGTACCGGTATTTTTTTTTTTTATTTGAAAATTGAAATGCAAAAAAGTTAAAAAAAAAAGGTGGGGGGGGGGGGGGGGGGGCACACCTCAAACGGCTATATAGCCGTTGAGGTGGGGGAGGGGAAGAGGGGAGGGGGGGGAGGGGGGACCAAATTTTTTCTATAAATTCTCTCATTTTTTTCATAAAAAATCACTCAATTTCTCAATCCATCTCTCAATCCTCTCATTCTCTCAATTTATCAATCTCTCAATCTTATTATCTCTATTTAATTTTTATACATTTAATATTCATATAATAATATAAAAATTTTATACATTAAAATTTTGAAATTTTCAAAATTTTAATATATAAAATTACGAATTTTTTTCAAATTTTGCAAAATTTTAAATATTATTAATTTTTAAATATATTCTTTAATCTTTAAATAATTTAAATATATTCTTTATTTTTTGAAATTTTCGAAATTTTAATATATAAAATTTCGAAATTTTTTTAATTTTTGCAAAAGTAATATAATATTTTAATATCAAAAAAATATATATTAAAATGTCGAGTGAGTCCGGTAGACGGTCCGTGGATATGGGCGACGTCAACCGAAGATTGAGTAAAGGCAAAGCTAAAGCCACCTCCGACGGTTCGACCTCACGCGGACACGGTTCTCGAGGAAGACACTCCGTCTCTTCGTTTCCTACTGTCCCAGATCATTTAATCGGGGATGCTATGACGGATGAAGAATTCAACCAGATTTATTCTGGTAGAGGAGACGCGAATCTCCCCACTCTTGATAGTCTATTCGAGGATGTTGATGAAGGAGGACTGGATAATCTTGACGGGGACGATGAGCCTACACCGCAAAGCAACGACGTCGACGTGGAGGCAGGTGAGCCCGAGACCTCTCGAGGTCCGGACAAAGGTAAGAAAAAATATAAATCAGAATTATTTGTTTATCATTTTGACAAAGACACAAAAGATGGCATAGTTTATGGAACTTGTAAACATTGCGGGACCGTCAATTTTAATTCTCGTGTTGCTATTTGTTCTGATATTTGGAGTGAAACTTATCATAATTTGTCTTATATGGGTGTTACTTGTCATTGGATAGATAGTGATTGGATTATGCATAAACGTGTTCTTGCATTTCGTGATTTCAATGATCAGCATACTGCTGAAAATATTTTCCTATTGCTTCAGAGTATTCTATGGGAATATAACTTATCTGAAAAAGTTTTTTCATTTGGTTTTGATAATGCTACTAATAATACTGCTGCTATTCCTAGACTTAGAGAAATCTGCCCACCGTCTACGACTATGGGTAGATTTCTGCACCAACGGTGTGCCTGTCATGTTTTAAATTTATGTGTTCAACAGGGACTACAAGCTATGGGCGGAGTTTTGACAAATATTAAAGAAGGAATTAAAAAAAATTGGGGGGCTCGTCTTATTTCGAGATCCTGGAAGATGTTCTGTAAGTCTAAGGGTAAAAAAGAAATAAGTTTTGCCAGAGATATCAACATTAGATGGAATAGTACTTACAAATTGATTGCTCAGATCCTAAGATATAAAGAGGAACTTGCTGAATTTTTTAGGGATGAACTTCGTATAATCATTAATCCTTTTGAATTTGTTATTGTTGAAAAATTGAATGCCGTATTAGAAGTTTTTAATAACGCAACTCTTACTTTTTCCCATGTTTACCAACCAACTACAAATACATTTTTTAAAGAGTGCATTACAATCGCAACATGTTTTCGTGAAAGTATGGCTGATCCAGATTTGTACGTGCCCAGTCTTCGACGAGTTCAAGTGGTACAACAGTAAGCTCGCACAACGAACTTGCTATGTACCAGGGCGTGCCATGCGATTACGATGACGACGATGTCGATTTTGACGTGCTCGGATGGTGGAAGCGGAACGAACACATGTTCTCATGTCTCGGCATGCTAGCAAGACAAGTGTTGTCCGTCCCAGTATCAACTGTAGCAGTTGAACGAGAATTCAGTGCTGGTGGCAACATTCTAACCGACTACCGAAGTTGTCTTAACGCTGAATCTCTTGAAACACTGGTTTGCAACCAAGATTGGCTCTTGGCAAGACGTCGGGCTCAAGAGTCATCGTACCAACTCGAATCGGAGCATTACATGAATGCAACCACAGATGGAAGTCCGAGTTCTGAAGAATAAGTTATTTTTTTTTTATGTTAATGTAAATATGTAATTAATTTTATTAGGTGAGCGATATATAAGCTCCTTCGAGGGTTTCTTTACGGTTCTTTACCTCGTCGCTTTTTTTGAACCGTCAGGATATTAAATGTGGTTGTTCTTCAGTTAGTGTATTACTCATTTTCAATATTTAAATAACAACTACATTTTTAGATTTTTTATTTCATTCTTTCCTTAAACAATTGCAATTTGCAAATTTACAATTTTATATTTTTATAATTTAAAAATTAAAAAAAAATAGGGGGGGGGCGAAACCGGCCGGTCCGGTACCGGAACCGCCGGTCCGGTAACGGAACCGGTACCGGCCGGCACGGTATACTTTCCGGTTACTCGGGGTGGCGGTACCGGAACCGACGGTTCCGGAACCGGAACCGTCCCGGAACCGTACCGTGTGCACCCCTACCAATGACATATGAAAATAGCACAAGACTAGCAGTCAACGGAGAAGCACAAAGCGAGCAGCAATCACAATTCTCAACCCCGGCGGTGCCACTTCACTCGGAAGAAAAAATGTCTGTTTCTCCGATCCGAATCGGAATCGTTGGATGTGCAGAAATCGCCCGGAAACTATCCCGGGCCATCAACCTTTCTCATACCGCCACCCTTCACGCCGTCGGCAGTCGCAGCCTCGAAAAAGCGGAGAAATTCGCCGCCGATAATGGTTTCCCGGAATCCGCTAAGATCTACGGCAGCTACGAAGCCGTTCTCGACGATCCCGACGTAGACGCCGTCTATCTTCCCCTTCCGACGAGTCTGCACGCCAAGTGGGCCGTCCTGGCCGCCCAGAAGAAGAAACACCTGCTGCTGGAGAAGCCGGTGGCGCTGAATGCCGAGGAGTTCGATGCAATCATGGAGGCGTGCGAATCCAATGGGGTGCAGTTTATGGACTCTACCATGTGGATGCACCACCCTCGCACTCTTAAGATGAAGGAGTTCCTCTCAAATCCAGACTTGTTCGGCCAACTCAAATCGGTACGCTTATCAGTTTTGTTTTGGTGTATGATTTTCAAGTCTCGTTGTTTTTATGAAATATGTATACCAAATTGCTTTGAAATGTCTCCCCAAAGTCATCCAAATTGCATGTGTTCTGGATTTTTCATCCCATTTTGCAGAAAATTTTTGGCATTTCAATTAGGGTTAGTTTAATTGGGGAACATATCACTCTCAGGTGCATAGCTGTTTCACATATGCTGCTAATCCCGAGTTCCTTGAAAACGACATCCGCGTGAAGCCGGATCTTGATGCCCTGGGTGCACTTGGGGATGAAGGGTGGTACTGTATCAGGTCAATTTTGTGGGCAGTTGATTTCCAGCTACCGAAATCCGTGGTTGCTCTGAGGAACCCAGTCTTCAACAGTGCAGGAGTCATCATGGCCTGTGGCGCCTCTCTGTTTTGGGAAGATGGGAAAGTGGCAACTTTCGAGTGTTCCTTTTTAAGTAACTTGACAATGGATGTCACTGCCATTGGCACCAATGGAACCCTCCATCTCCACGACTTTGTCATCCCTCACCATGAGAAAACCGCGTCATATCTCACCGGGACGAAATCTGGGTTCACCGAGTTTGTGACAGCATGGGATCCAAAGCCCAGCATACACATTGTCAACACCGATCTTCCCCAGGAAGTTCTCATGGTGGAGGAGTTTTCCAGGTTGGTTGCAGGCATTAAGAACAACGGTTCAAAACCAGAACAAAAGTGGCCAACCTTTAGCAAGAAGACTCAGCTGGTTATCGATGCTGTCAAGGCATCGATTGAGAAAGGTTTCGAGGCTGTAGAGGTTATGAGTTGAGTAAGTTTAATGTGTGTAATGCTCTACTCTTCTTGAATAAGCAGTCCACTGCCCTGTATCTGTATCCAGTGTTTTGTGGTTTATAAATAAACGGCGCCCTGTTTTCTTGTACTCTGTATATTTTAAGTGAAAGTATGATCGACTTGCTTCAAGTAACTCCCAGTCCTATCAGTCTAGTATGTGTTCAATCATATAATATCAAACCTCTTAAGTGGGAGATGTGGCTCGAACACCATGGGATGAGAAAAAAATTGACTTGCTATTTTTTAAGGAGAAATATAAAAGTTTATAAAAATGCATACCGTGCCACATTATCACAGTGCAAACTCTTATTTAGATAATAAAAACATGAAACTCCTATTTTGATACTTTTTTTATGTTTTATTCTTATTTAAAGCAATTTCTTATTTTCTAACATGCGTTCATCAGTTGAGCAATCTTTTTTTTTATACAAACCACATCCAAGTAATTTTATCTTATTAAAAGTTATGTCACGCAAATTGAGAAAAAAGTTTTTATTATAAGACACAAGAGATAATAGAGTATAAAATATTTATGTTTAGAGAAATACTAGAGTAACAAATAAAACATCACCAAATTTACAGATTGACTCTTTATGAACCTCACTAAACAAGCAAAATTGTTTTAAATAAAATTTGTGTTTATCTTTGTTGTGATTCTAAAAATTTTCTTGTGTTTTTTTTTTGTAAAATTTTAACGCAAAATGCACACCAAGGCCATCACACACACTCAAACATTTAATGTCGGTGTGTACAGACATTAAATGTCTGATCGTGTCTCTATTAGCTTTGGTGTGCAATTAGAAAAATGCTAGGGGTACGTGTACCCCATTTGTCCCCACCCTCTCTTTGTCCACAAAAAAAGGCAAGAAATTTTAAAAAATAAATAAATAAAAATAAAATAAAAATGGGTGGTGGAGAAGTATTGATGTACATTTGGGGTATACCAAATGGTGTACCCCTAGCATTGCTCGTGCAATTAGTACTCCTTCCGTTCTAAAACTTTCTTTCCAGAACACTATTCCAAATTCACGGGAATTTATATTTATTTGTGTTTTTTCATGGCCTATATGATAAAATAAAATATTCTTGTCACCACTTGTTTTGTTAAACTTTTGATGTAGTTTTTAAATATGCATGTTTTATTTTTATTTCTATACCAATATTTAAATAAAATAAATTGAAAAAATTTAGGATTTTTTTTCATTTTGCGCAACGAGAAAAAAGATATAGGACGGAAAGAGTATCAAAATCTTGTAGTCTCTTAGCATTTTAGTTTTTTTTTAAGGAGAATGGCATTGTTGGAACTTGAACAAATAGTGAGACCAAACACCAAATACGGAGTCGTATAATGCCGATCAGACTGATCTGAGCAGTAAACCATATACGCCCAAAAGCCTGGGAATTTCAAGCCCCTTTCATCTTCGCCCATCCCATATACGATTGAAACCCTAACATTTTCTTTTAATTTCACGCGTTTCTACTGCCTTTCATCCACGGATTCGATTTAATCAAACCGAAATTTAACAGCTTTTGTTAGAATTAGCATCGGCAGATCTACGATCGATGGCGAAGGAATTCAAAGCACCGCCGGTTGTATTCCCGTCCGGGGGAACACCCGGCACACAGCAACGTCGTCCGCCGACGGCGCCGTTTCAGCCGCCCATCTCTTCGAACCCCAACTTGCCGTTCATGTCCTTCGACATCGGTTCCGCTGCCGCGTCCACCTCGTTCTCCACCCCTCAGTTCGCATCAACCACCATCGGCGGCGGATCCAATGGATTCGAGGACGAGCCGCCGCTCCTCGAGGAGCTCGGGATCAACACCAAGCAAATTTACCAGAAAACTCTGTCGATTCTCAACCCTTTCCGAGTCAAGGCAGATCTTCACGAAGATGCCGATCTTTCCGGTCCGTTTCTGTTCCTGATCGCGTTCGGGCTATTCCAATTGCTTGCAGGGAAGTTCCATTTTGGAATCATCCTGGGATGGGTGGTCATGGCTTCTGTTTTCCTATATGTGGTGTTCAACATGCTCGCCGGACGAAATGGGTCCTTGGATCTGTACAGATGTGTCAGCTTAGTGGGCTATTGTATGCTGCCCATTGTGATATTGTCAGCAGTATCCTTGTTCTTGCCCGGAGGGGTTGCAATTAAGGTTGTTGCCGGTGTCTTTGTCATATGGTCCACCCGTGTTTGCACCCGTCTTGTGGTCGAGCTGGCATTGTATGGGGATGAGCACCGTGGGCTGATTGCGTATGCCTGTTTCTTGATATACATGCTTTTCTCTTTGCTTGTGATATTCTGATCCACTATACATGTGGTACTTGGTTGTTGTGTGTTTGGGTGTCTATCTGTCATGAATATGTTATAGTATTCGGTATGGCTTTCAAGTTTCAATGATGCAAAATCCATCTTTCAGTAGGGGTATCATTGGCTGAGATTGAATTTTGGATCATTTGATTTTTCTGAACACTATTGCTGATAATCTAATTCATATTCTCAAACCATTGGTTTAATTCTTGCCTGCAAATTTGTGTTTACCTCTGCTCACAACTTGCATTTAGTGAGCAATCCATTTTTCACAAGTGAGCATATAGTTCCCTATTGAAAAATGGCAGTTGTATAGCATTCATATTTTTACTGTTTTATCATATAATAACTCTTGATTATATGATGAGGTGCCTTATGTTTACATATGTTCTGATCTATCTTCTTTGTATAGTGTTGTCAGATCATTTAGTCTTAAAAGTTTACTGCTGTAATACTCAAGTCTTAGACCCCTCTTGTAAGGGTTCTTTGGCTAAAATGGTTGAATTACATGCATTCTCTAATATGAAAACCTACTCATTCCGTTGATCAAATAAGCAGAATAAGGTAAGTTGAATGAGAACGGTTGTTCTTTGAACCATTCTTCCTCTCCATTTGAGCCAACTCCATTGCTAGAAATCACTCTACCATGTATTTTCTCTCTAAGTTCATATTACTTGTCCATTTTACTATTTCGATATCAGAATTACAGGGTTTGATTCAGCGGGTTGAAGTTATACCGAAGACACGATTTAGGCTCATCTCTGCCGGACACAATAATCAGGTCTTGTACAATACTTCCTCGGTCCCAACTCCCATCACTAAAGCCCCGGTTTGACATCACACATTATGACAAATTGTTAAAGTGAAGTTGTCTTTTCAAATTTGCTCTGAATATGATGACTATGATGTGTTGTGGTTAGAATAAAATAGAAAATGTAATATGGGTGAGAAATAAAGAACATGCTCTAAATAAAGTTTTCATTTATTATTCACAAGATCAAATTCTACTTTTTTTTAAATTTTGATTGATTATTTGATAAAAGAAATAATTCTGTCATTACTTTGTTTTGTAGAGTTTTCTTCTTTTTGTTAGTCATTTGATAAAATAATGTTGTAATGTTACCATTAGTTTTGTAGATTTTTTGATTTGTTTTTAAATATATAATTTTTATTTTTTAATTTTATAATGTTTTTCATATAAAATGATTTGAAAATAATTTCAGTCAAACATCGTAAATCGAGACATGCGATTTAAATTGGGACGGAGGGAGTAGTGTTTAATGTGCAGAGTAATGATAGCATTACACAAACATCTCAAATAAGGTAACTTTGTGATTTTTATTTTACATTTTCCGCAACTAGGTTTGATAATTTTTGTGTTCATTTGTACGGAGTACTTTATAACAAAAACTTAAGCATTTTGAAATGCTATATAATGACAACGTTTAATTTTAGTATTTTCAAAGCTAATGCGTAACGTTAAAAAATGATCAAAATACAAAATTTTGTTTCCAAACAAAGACAATTGTATTAAAAAAAGAAAAGACTTTATTTATATATAACGAAGTATACAAATATGACTTTTGATGGTTCATAAATAATTTTATTTGTCTGCAACAATCATATATGGGAATGGGACAAGAACACTCAAATCTTACCAATAATGGCAAGAAAATAAATGTACTCACAAAAGAATCGTATGTGTGGAGAATCTCATAGAAACAATATTACCTCCGTTTAAAATGTTCATTTAGTTTAATTTTTTTCAAATCAAACCAGACAAACTTTGATCGTAAAAATAAATATATTTTTTTTGTATATTATTACAGAATTAATTTAACATAATAGTTTTAGAAATTTATATGTAAGACAAATTTAATATAATTGATGAATAAAGTTTGTCTAATCTGATTAAAAAAATCAAATCGCACGGAATATTTTAGAACGGAGAAAATACTTAAAATCGACTATTCATTTCGGGGGTTGGATTTGGTTTGGTTTCCGGTCGAAGTGTGCCCGAAATTAGGCCTCCCACTGGACGACTCCGGACCGGTGAGCCTTTGTTTCAGCTGGGACAACAAAGCCTGATTCTCTTGGTTCAGACGTTGAGCCATTCTTCTGAGCCTCTCGTTTTCTTGAATTATTTGATAGTTTTTCCAAATCAATTCGGAGTTTTCTTTATCCATAACTATATATCTTCTTTATTTGTATATACTATATATATATATATATATATATATATATATCTATATATTCTATGGAGTACTATATACTAACAATATTGTTATTTATATAGAATAAATAGTGTTGGATTTATATACTTCTGAGTTTTTTTATGGGCACGAGGATGGTGCTTTGAGATCGGAGCACCCAATAATGATCTACCTAGCTGTTTGTCTCTAATCTCATACAAATCATTAGATGGCAAAGAATTGAAGATGTGTAAAATTGGGTAATGCTTGAGTTCGACTTTTGGCCCCGTTTGACATCAGCATTAGAGGTTAGCGTTAACAATTTGAAAAAGCTATCCGACGTTAGCTTTTAGCATTAATGCATTCAGAATTAATATACACCGTAAAATTTTTATTCAAAATGGTAACGCTGATCGAAAATGTTGTTCCCAAACACGGCCCTTGACAACTACAATAAAGGGTATTGGGGGCAAACCAACTTTTTTATTTGTCAGATTAAGATTATAACTTAATTTATCTTTTCTAGAGAATTACAGTATCTGATTAATCCCGGAAGAGTTTTAAGGATAAGATGATATTCATTTTTTTTGGGGGAAAGCTAGGAGATGCTGAAGTAGCTTGGTATCTTAAGTGTTGGGTGATCAAAGATTTGCAGTTATGTTCTTTCCCCCACATAGATTTTGCTTTTAAAAATGAAACAGGAAAAAAGTTGGGATACTAGAAGCAAAAAGAGATGTTTCTTGATTGGCAATGAATAACACAAAGATGGCTTTTGTAACAAACCCCGCCAAGATTATGATATATAGCACGAGAAAATTGGCGAGGAATGGATTACAAAATTTGTTTCCCATCCTCAAAGTCCATAATTAGACTTTACAAATTAAAGTTCATAATTTGGCAAAAGAATTGTGGTGAATTATTGCTTTAACAAGATTAAAGTTGAATTATATTTGAGACACGCACCCAAATTTAAAGTTAAAGGAAAATGTGGACTTCTTTGCACATTATAATGCCAAGTATGAGATTTATAAGGCAACAATCAAAATGCAGAGAAATGTAAAAAGTAAATATAAGCCACAAAAGAAGAATTTCATTTAATAATAGGATTAGATCAGATCGATCTATGAAAATTTTATTTGTCAGGGTAAAATTTGACGTGTCAAAACGGTGAAAATTTAGTCAAACATGTGTTAATAATTACTTTTTAAAATACATATTCATTTAAGGGTCTGTTTGGGAATAGTGTTAGCTATTACGTTAGCGTTTTGAAAAGACTGACTCCGAGCAACGTTTAGCATTAGCGTTTTCAAAGTAATCTGCACCGTTAAAATTTTATCCAAAACACTAACACTAATCTCTAACGCTATTCCCAAACAGGCTCGTTCTAAGTATTATACAGATTGTATTTATTTATAGAATTTGTGTGATTTATTAGATTGGGTCAAAATTTCTCTCTTCCTCATTCCATGGCTTTAGATTTAAGTACAAGTGAAGAAGAGAGTGTTACATGATCAGGACATGCACTTATTAAATAAATGGAAATCTTGCTAATGAATATATACAAATTAAAATACACACTTAAATGTATTGCAGAGTCTTTTGAATTAATAATATTAATATCTGTAAGGCCTCATTGGCTAATTTTTGTTTCGGGGACTATTTCATTTGTGTGTGGGGATACATTATTCCTTGTGAAGAGAGCATGATTCCTCTCATCCTCACTCTTTGTTTTCTATTTTGATGCAGTAATGCCGCATTGTTTTTTTTTTGTCCTAAAAAAAATAGTCTTATTAATATTTGTTAGATTAGATATAAAAAAAATAAACCTATAATCATAAACTTAATTTTTTTAGCTAGGTTGAATTGGTTCATTCACAATAACTAATGTATGTATGTATAGTACGAGTGATGAGTAGTAAGTAGTAACGACACTGAATAATTAATTTTATGATAAGGACCCTCTTAGCTTGTACGTTGAAGCATCTTTCACCTTCACCCTGGCCATATCTTAAATATTGGAAAACACAAAAAAAAGGGCTAATTAACCAAAGATGTATTTATACATTCAATGATTATAATTATACGCTTGATCCATCCCTCAAAATATTTCATGTTTTGACTTTAAAGAAGTGAAACGGTAAAAGTTTGACCAAGGTTGAAACGATGACAATTGAAACGAGTAGGGTTTGGAAAATATATAAATGGATAGGACACAGATATAGTTGAGTTAGATTTAAGATAGATAAGGACGATTGAGTGAAATTTGCATTATATAGTACTAAAACATACTCCCTCCGTCCCAAAAAGTCTTTCCTGTTTCATTTTTTGCGCATCCCATAAAACACTTCTATCCCGCTTTGAATGCGAAAAAAACTTTCAAAATAACTTCTACCCACAATAAAGAAGAAATGTTGTAAATTTTAGACATTTTAGATGTCGGTAGAAGTGTTTTATGGGATGCGCAAAAAATGAAACATGAAAGACTTTTTGGGACGGAGGGAATATGTCTTTTCCTAATGTAGTACTTAAACTTTCTTATTTCCTAAATTATACTTGAATAATGTCTAGTGGCGGGAACAGTGTCCAATGATGATGATATTTAGTTTGAATAATGTCTTGTGACGGTGGATATTTACTTGAACAATGACTAGTGGACAATGACCAGTGAAACAACATTGTGAAATAAAAATATATGGTACTACATTGAAAAAGTCACTATATTTTAATACTCCATCCGTCTCGGAAAACATGAGAGTTTTGATTTTGAAGAGGGATTTAAAGGGAGTGTATTTTATTTAGTATTGAATTTCCAAAAAAGTCTTTTGATGTGATGGGTAAACGTATGATTTGATGGATAGAGTATTAGTAAAAATGTATGATGTGATAGGTAGGGTATGAAAAAATAAGGAGTAAAAGTGACTTTTTTAATAGAAATGAGAAGTGTTTTTTAGGACGGATGAAAAAAGAAAGAAAAAAGATTTTCCGGGACGGAGAGATACTATTTAACTAAATTCTCTAATATTTTATGGGATTGAGAAATTGTACGGGACAAAGGCAGCAAATAACATGGTAAATGTGGATATATACACCAATAATTTGGTTCAATGTATAACAATACTCCATCATCGATCAGTATAGCAGCACCTATTCGATCGTTCCAAGATTATTATATTATGGAGAAAGCAAATTATAATTCCATCATCATCATCATCACTATGTTCTTATTATGTCTGATAATTTCAGAGGCCGCTGCAGCAAGTAGTAGTAGTAGTCATTATGTCCTTGTGGAAGAAGGGCCAAAGAAGTTGTTTGTGTTTGGGGATAGCTATGCGGACACCGGCAATTACCCACCCACAAATGCTTCCACCCCGTGGAGGCAACCTTATGGCATCTCCTTCCCCGGCATACCCTCTGGCCGATGGTCCGATGGCCGGGTTCTCACCGACTACATCGGTATCTACCTCGTCTGATCTCTATGAATTTATTCCCTCCGTCCCATATCTTTTTCTTTTCAACACTTTATTTGATCATTAATATCTCTACGAGTATTTTTTTTATTTACTTTTCAACGCTTTTGTTAAATTGGATCAGCATCGTACTTGGGACTGGAATCCCCGCGACCTTATGCAATGTGGAAGCGGAGCGGGGAAGAAGAAGAAGACGGGGACGGGATGAACTTTGCGTACGGAGGGACGGGGGTGTTCGAGACCCGCGTGGACGGGCCGAAGATGGGGACGCAGATAAAGAGTCTGGGGCAACTCGTGAGCCGGAATGTGTACACCAGACAGGACCTCTCCTCCTCCTTGGCTCTCGTCACCTCCGTTGGGAATGACTACCTTACCTTCCTCCTTGACCACGGCAATTTAAAGGTAAGAGTTCACCCTCTTTGAGGGCCAGGATCGGATGGACACTGTTCTAATGGTGCTCCGTTTGTAAGGTTGATAGTTTCTATCATCGATAAGCTTCCTTATCCAGTCGATCCCTACTCATCTCCCTACCCACGTCAGTTGCAGACTTGCAATATACCCCTTCTATCCCTGAAAACCTTTCTCATTTCTTTTTTCATCCGTCCCAAAAAACACTTCTCATTTCTATTAAAAAGTCACTTTTACCCCTAACTTTTTCATACCCTACCTATCATATCATACCTTTTTATTAATAATCTATCCATCAAATCATACTTTTACCCATCACAGGACTTTTTTGGAAACTCAATATCAAAATGCACTCCCCTTAAATCCATTTTCAAAATCAAAACTCTCATGTTTTCCAGGACGGAGGGAGTACAAGTTTAGTCTATTTTGGGTGGGCCTGTCGGGGCCCAAACCAGATGCTCAAGCCCGTTCTTATTATATAGCGGGTTGTACCGGCTCAACCCGGATGATTTCACATAGTGGTTCATATCTGTCAAATTTTAAGGGCGGGATGGACGGATCGAACGGGCCTGCCCGAGATAGAAAAAGAAAAAATTACCCTCCAACAACTTATCCATCCAAGAAACCATAAAAACATTCCCTTACAAATTGGTTTCTTAGGAAAAAATATTTCTTTTCACAAAACAATACTTTTCGTTGTCTTCACTGTAATATTTTTTGTCATTAATATCTCTATTTATGTATAAATCTACTCCCCCTATTCCACAAAACCCTTCTTTTTTTGTTTTTTTCAATTACCTAAAACACTTTCACTCTATTAAAAAATTACTTTTACCCCCATTTTTCATAACCAACTTATCGCATCATTCTTTTTCACTAATAATCAAACTATCACATCTTACTTTTACTCATCACATCAAGGGCAAAATTGGAAAGTTAACCAAAATTACACTTTTCTTATTTTGACCCAAACTCAATATGGAAAGGGTTTAAAGGAACGGATGGAGTATATATGATACTCCGTAAAAAGTTAAATATGTCAAAAATACTTACTCCGTCCCATTAAACCTTTCTCCTTTCTTTTTTTATTCGTCCCACAAAACACTTCTCATTTCTACTAAAAAGTCACTTTTACCCCTTACCTTTTCATAACCTAACTATCACATCATACCTTTTTACTAATAATCTATCCATCAAATCATACTTTTACCCATCACATCAAAGGACATTTTTGGAAATTCAATACCAAAATACACTCCCCTTAAATTTTTCCTAAAAAGCAAAAGTCTCATGTTTCATGGGACGAGGGAGTATATTTTAAAATAAATCTATTCATATTAAATTTATATGATAAATCAGTGTCTTTTTCTGTAATTTGTGATTTGAAAGTTTAAAAAATTTCACCAAACTGACCCACAATATTAAATTTGTGGCCGGCCGGCCGGCAATGGAGACAGCAAGTGGAGGGTTTTGCAGAGAATCTAACGAGGCAACTCAGTGAAAACCTGAAACGCATTCATGAGATGGGAATCCCAAAAGTAGCAGTGACCGCTATGGAGCCTATGGGTTGCCTACCTGGCCCTGCTTCTTCTTCTTCATCAAACTGCAACAAAATTGGCAACCGCATCACCAGGTTTCACAATCAACTCCTCAGACAAAGGGTGGACCAACTCAACCACCACTACAGCAGCCGACCTTTCGTCATTCTTGATCTCTATGCCGCCTTCACCTCTGCCTTGAACATCCGGGACGACCGCCCCGGTAAGCCGCCACGGAAGACACTGCTCCTCTACAATGTTCCGTTCGTAATATTGATATTTTCTAACCCCGTAAACTCTGATCTCCAACTCCGTCTGGACCCCAACTTATTCATTCCTCCCACATACGTCAATTGCACAACATCGTAAGTTTAGTTGACTTTGAAAGTAAAAAACAATTTAAACACAAAATCAACTAAACTTGCGGGTATAATTGATGTGGGTACGAAATAGGTTGGGGTCGGGACTGGGTGTGGCATATAGACATACATAGAAGACACTAATATATGTGAATTATTGAAGCAAAATGCTTAAATAATGCAGGGAAGAGTAGCTTCGAGGAGCCATTGATGCCATGTTGCAGAGGGATGTGTGGGGTGGTTGACGAGAGGGGAAACAAGGAATACACAGTGTGTGATGATCGGAGAAAGGCATTCTTCTTCTGGGACGCCGTGCATCCGTCACAGCAAGGCTGGCTTGCCGTTTATTCCGCCCTGAAACCCTCTCTCCCCGCCCTCCTCTTCTCTCCCCACTACTACTCGCCGCCGCCGCCGCCACCTCATGCCTTCCACTATTTAATTTAGTCATGACGACGACAACCTTAATTAAACATGCAAAATAAACTGATGAGGGAATGGTTTTATTATGAACTACCTCAAGTTGGATGGATGTTCCTATGTGTTCATAATCATATCTATTATTGGGAGATAATAATTGTGGGTTAAATTATGTTCAAATCCGATTGAAAACCCCCTTCCTTACAACTTATTTTTTCTTATTCTTATTAAAATAAGATCAGATCAGATTAGACCAGATCAGATCCCATCAAGAATTATTATTATTATATCATTATTGTTGTTGTTGTTGTTATTCTTAAAAATGAAAAAAAATAAACTTTAGAAACAAGTTAACTATAAAACTGAGAAAATAATACTCCTTCCGTCCCAAAAAGTCTTTCCTGTTTAATTTTTGCGCGTCCCATAAAACACTTCGATCCCGTCTTGAATGCCAAAAAAACTTTCAAAATAACTTCTACCCACAATAAAGAAGAAATGTTGTAAATTTTAGACATTTTAGATGTCGGTAGAAGTGTTTTATAGGATGCGCAAAAAATGAAACAGGAAAAACTTTTTGGGACGGAGAGAGTACTTAATTATTAGACATCAGAAAAATTATATTTAAAATACATTGACAATGTCAATCTAATTATACTTTTAACATACATTTTTATTGCTACCTATAATTTGAGTTTCTAAAGTTTTGATTTTTTATAAGGATGAGATATTTTAATAAAAATAATATCTTTCTATATATTGATTATCTAAATTTAATTACTTTTTAATGTATATATAAAGTAAATATTTATTCTAATGTATATATGAAGTAATTATTAAAATATAAAATTAATATTCTAATTTCACAAAAAAATAATCATAAAATTAAAAATATTATTACATTATAATATGAATGATTATTCTAAGATATGAATTAACTAGTTTTATTTTATTAAAAAAGAATCATAAAATAAAAAATATTGATTATATTATAATATGAAGTATAATTACACTTTTCAAACTTTATTATAAAGTCAAATCAAATTATTGATTTGAATTTTAAATCAAATCATAATTAATCATATCAGAACATATCAGATCAGATCCAATTAGAGCATATCAGATGAGATCCAATCAGATCAGATCGGATCACACCAGACCCGATCAGAACTACAAAAAATCAGATCAAAAAAAATAAGTTGAATGGAACGGAACCTAAGTGACCCTTTCATGTGTAATATAAAAAAACTTCTTATTAAGTTATTATTATTTTTATATATATCCACGAGGTTTAATTTTGAAAAAATTAAAATTTGCACTGAATAAGACTAAAACATAAGTCATTTTCCATTGTATGACTTAAACTTTTTTATTCCTTAAATAGGACTTAATAATGACTAGTGAAAAGAATAATGTCTAAGTGATGCTGGACATTTAGTTGAATAATGACTACTAGATAATGACCAATGATCCTACATTGGAAAATAAAAATATATGGTTCTATATTGAGAAAGTCATTATGTTTTAGTCCTATTTAGGTAAATTACCCAAAAAAAATGCTTCGAGTATATTACGGAGTATTGGGAATATTAGATATACTCCAGGAAATATAATATTATTATATATTATCTTCCTTATTTTATTATTTCCTTATTGTATTGTTAAAATAATTCTCATCCTACTATCGTCGATTAGAATTCTAATCCCTATATAAATAATGTATCCTTCAATATTTTATAAGACTAATTATCATCAAATTGTATCATCGTATCAGAGCTAAGATTCTCAAAAATCTAGTTCTCCTTTTTCGGCCGAATACATCGTCGGTCTCTATTCACAACCGTTGATCGTCTGACAGTATATATGGCGTCACCGACCAATCTCGGCGAGCGTGTCCAACCGTCGCCATCTATTATCCCTCTCTTTCTCTAAAAAAATCAATTATTTCTCTCTTCCAAAAAATGATGAGTGTGATCGAAGAAAAAGAAAGGTTCATTTGTTTGTGTTTTTTAGATACCGAGAGCATGAAAAACGATAGAGAAGCAAACAACGGCCCAAAAGGAGAAAAAAATAGAAACCGCTCGCCATCGCTGCAATCGCCAACATTCTCACCGGAAAAAAACTCAACAAGATTAATCTCAAGTTTCTTCGTCATGCAACAAAGATCTGGCTCTCTACTTCTAGAGGCTATCCTCACAAAACTACTTCTGCCGGCTCAATTCCAGTACATGTGCTCCAAGCTGCCCTCGTTACCGATGATCAACTTGGGAGGGAATATTAGAAGCGTGAAATGTCAATTTTTTATAATTTATAAAGGATTTCGGTGTAGGGACGCCCCCAAGTACCTGACCGGCTGACCGAGGATATTTCGAGGACAGGAAGCGTAGCATGTTTGAAGAATAGGTGCAACATAGATGCTAACTCGTAAACTAAAAAAAATGATCACCAATTTACCGTGAGCATAGAGCTTTTGTATTTCATACAGAGAACATATTATATTACTCTCTCGGTCCTTAAAAACACGGAAGGTTTTGATTCTTAAAAGATTTAAGGAGAATGCATTTTGGTGTATGTTGAGTTTTCCAAAAAAACATTTTAAATGTGATGGCTAAAAATAGAATTTGATGGGTAGATTAATAGTGAATATATGTGACGTGATATGTAGATTAAGAATTAATATGGATAAAAATAACTTTTTAATAAAAATGAGAAAAATTATTTGGACGGACGCAAAAAGAAAGGAGAAAAGTTTTCAGTGAGGGAGAGAGTATTTGTAATAAATTTTTCTTTTCTTATAAATGTCTTTTTTTGTGCTTAATTTAATAGCCAACCACACTCCAACCATATTTTAGCGGAATTAATAAAAAAAATGTTAAACTTATTCAAAAAATATATAAACTTTTCACTTATGGATTTGAGTTTTTATTTTATTTTTTTTACTGAATTATGCTGGAATAACATTTTATTAAGGATTTAACCGAAAGAGTTTTACACCCACGCACAAGTTCAACCAATGTCTAAGTTCACATTTGAAACCCTAAAATAGTTTCTCTGAGCAGAAAATACAGTAACAAATTAAAGAAGAAGATGAGACATGGAACAAGGTTCAGGCCAGCCGGTCCGGTCCGGTCCGCTAGATTCACCTCATGGAGCCGGTCCCGCTCC
Source organism: Cuscuta australis (assembly GCA_003260385.1). Lineage (NCBI taxonomy): Eukaryota > Viridiplantae > Streptophyta > Magnoliopsida > Solanales > Convolvulaceae > Cuscuta > Cuscuta australis. Next base: position 4,602,492 of record NQVE01000054.1, on the reverse strand, counting down.
TACAGATCAGAAACGTATTGATCAGATCAGATAGGGGCAATAAAAGGAAAGTAATTAAAGATTAAAAGCGCATTTAATTAATCACAGCTCACTAACCATTCATAATGCATGCATTTGTGTGTTTTACTGCCTCCGTAGTAGGTCGATAATTTCGTGCTCCACCTGAGACATAAAATAGTATTCGTTTTATGATGTTTGACTGAAATTGTAATTAAATAATACTCCATCCGTTTCTAAATAAAGTTCTATTTTTGACTTTTTTAGGATTTAAGGTAGGGATATTTTGGTGTTGACTTTCCAAAAATACCCTTGATGTGACGTGTTAAAATAAGATGTGATAGGTAGATTATTAGTAAAAAGGTATGATGTGATAGGTATGGTATGAAAAAGTAAGGGGTAAAAGGGATTTTTTAAGGAAAAAGAGAAGTTTATTTAGGGACAAAGAAAAAATGAAAGAGGAACTTTATTTAGGGACGGAGGGAGTATTCGCTTTATTAGATGCTACGCCGTATTTTATTGTGTGGAGTACTTGTGTTTTAAAATTGGCATTTCATGACTGCTAATGCAAAATTTGGAGTGTATTTAGTATATAAGGAGTATATATTTATACATTTCAAAACCTAATTTTAAGAATATTAGATATACTCATCAAGAACCACGAGCCTCCAAAATATCGCATTCTATAGCTACAAAATTGGGGGTCGTCGGGTGCGTGCGTGCGTGCGTACCTTCATTATATTTTCCATTTTGGATTCGAATGTATTCTTTTCCCTCTTGAGATGTTCCACTAACTCCGTGCAGCTGATAGATATATATATATATATATATAGAACATATCGTGAATCGTGAGAATTCAAGAATGAAATCAAAACGAGAATGAGACGACAAACTATACGTTTAATTTATGCATACACTTGGAGATTTATTGGTACGATTTGACATAATAATTAATAAACGTTTTAAAAATATTAACGTTTAAGTTATTCTATTGGAAACGAAAAAAAGTCAATCTATAGGGACTCGTTTCACGACATAGTAGTAAGTAAGTACTTTGTTAGATAGTCGCAACGCAATTTCGCGCGAATTTAGAAATTAATTAATACTTCCTACATCCTTGATTAAAAATTAGGGAGGGATTTACGTGGTAAAATGACATTCTCTCAATTTATTTAATTTGAAAATTAGTTTTAGAGTTAAAAAAAAAACTTCCGTGATTAAATTAAATGTTATAAAAATTTCTACAAAAGAGCTCTATGTAAAAAAAATCATTTACAAATAGACAAAAAAAACTAAATACAAAAGATGGGATAAAAGAAATAAAAAGATTCCTTACTCTCTCTTGGACTTCTTAAGAATGGCTTGAATTAATTTGCAGCAAGCTGAAGTCATCCGGCAAGCCCCAATGCTGCATATATATTTGTATGTACAACGCACAATACTATAATTTAATTTTATTTAATTTAATGAGTGTACCAAATTATATTTAAATTAATAAGAAAAAGAAATGATAGAATAATACTTAATAATTTACCAGGCAGAACTTCCTTTGAGCTTGATGCAAAGCTCGTGCAATTTTTCATAGTCAAGAATTGGATATTCTCTATAATAAATCAAGTGGTGAATCAAAAAATATATGTGTGTTCTTGTGTGTGTAACATTTTAAAACCACAAACAAACACATTGAGTACTACTTCATGACAGTTTCACGCATTTACATAATATCGATCATATCATCCAGAGTAGAACCACTGTCCGTGAGAAAAGTAGCAATCAATTCGACGAAGAATGTCACACCAGAAGTGTACTTCAAAGAATGGCACATCTTGAAGTAGGAATCAACATAGCCCTTCACCCACATTAATTATCATCACCATTCCAAACATTATAAATAAATAAAACCCTAACTATATGTTCAACCTTTTTAACTAATAAAGAAAAAAACAATGAGATTATGAAAAAGTACCGAAAGCAAAAACAAAAAAAAGCTTTTTAACTAACTTGAACAAGCGAATAGGAATGAAGAGAATTATTAATACTTGATGAAAGATTATCAGAGGAAATTAAATAAAACTTGGAATGAAGATGAATTAATTTTAATAAATAAATTAATTACTTGTTGAACCAAAGCATCAATGTGAGTATTAAGCTCTTGATTAAGGATATGGAGGTCCATCTCCCCTCTCATGAGGACACCCGGCATATAAGTGGATGGGGTTACTAATTAAAAAAAGATAGAGAAAGAGAGTAAATTAAAGTTCATATATATAGTGTGTGTTTTGTGGTGTTTTCCTATGGGATGGTTCTCTTCGTTCTAATTTAATGAATTGTGTGTGTGTGTGTGTGTGTGTGTGTGTGTGTGTGTGTGTGTGTGTATAGGTCTATATAAAGATGGGTATTTTTTGGGTTGTCTAATTAAGAGAGATAAAGGAAGACATTAGACATGCATTATATACCTCACGAATAATTATTGTAATCTCTGTCCGTTAATCTTAGTGTTTTTTTGAGTGATACTAACTTTAACGTTAAACTTTAGCATTTGAAAAGTTATCTAGCAATAGGGAGGAGTTTGTTTGTTTTGCACCAAAGTTTATACTTGGCAATAGAGTTTTAAATTATGTTACACATCATTGCTTTGTGCTAAACACTTAAGGCGATGTCAACTCTTCTAAAATAAATTGGTGTTACAAGATGCAGATGTATACCTTAGCTAGTCTTATAGACCATTCAACACGCACGAGCATCCACGGCACTCGAGTGTGACTTGGCTTACATAGGCTTCGTCACGTGACGACAAGTGTTGCACACATTGCCAAAAATCACCCCTCAGCAATTGCTCCCGCTAGGACTTGTCACCTTGGCTCTGATACCACTTGTAAGACCTTAGCTCTACCAACTCTTCTAAAATAAATTGGTTCTAGGAGATGCGCGTACCCTAGACTTATAGAACATTCATCACACACAAGCGTCCACGTCATTCGAGTGTGACTTGAGTTTCATAGCCTTCGCCATGAGAAAATTAATGCACAAAAAATGCCAACAAACATTAGCTACCAGTGTGTCACATTATATAACACATGTCTATTTGGAGATCTTACGGTGCTTCATGGTCATTTCCAAATCCCACTCCCATAACCCCCCGGGTGGTAATCCACACTCACAATCTTGGTAGTGAATTAATTTTCATTTAAACCGAGTGAAGAGAGTTAGACGAGATTTGATTTACTTTATAATATATTCATCAAATCATACTTTTACCCATCACATCAAAGGACATTTTTAGAAATTCAATACCAAAATACACTCCTCTTAAATCTCTCTCCAAAACCAAAACTCCCATGTTTTCCGAGACGGAGGGAGTATATTTTACTCCAGCCGAACTAACATTACCGTTCTAGTTTGATTTTTTAAGTTGGTAACTCTAACTCTAAAATTAATGTAAATCTAATTAATCGAATTAAATTGTAAACTTAATATAATTAACTAGGGTCTTTTTTAGATATAATTTTGAAATATCAAGCTTAATTTTTATTTTATTTATTAACTTATAACTATATTTAATTTATAATGAAATATATCAAAAGAGTCAAACTATGACGGTAATTTTAGAAAGGATGGACTAGTCTTATCTAAGAAAAATTACATTATATTCTAAAAAAGGATGAGCCCCATTCCGAGGGTCCCCTCAGATCCAGCCAGACAGTCACTGAGATGAGGTAAATTGGATTTTAATCGCAGATTAGTGGAAAGGAGTGGAGTCTGGTACTTGCATAGACCTTATACTTGGCATAGTTGCCTCTCAGTGCAGTTGACAGGAATCGAGCTCAGGTTTCACTTCCTTGACACCTCTTATCTTTGCCAACTGTGCAACGCCCACCGACAAATAAATTAGGGGGTACATTCTAAAATGGGATTGTGGGGGTGGGTGTAATCATTGTAAATTTAACTCTTGGTTGGATGCAACCGTGAAAAATATCATGCTACCTAAAAATGGAAATGATGATAAAGAAAATGAGTTTCTCATTTGTCATGCATGCAGTAAAAAAATGTGATGTGAGAAGAATGCTACGAGTAATAATCTGTCGGTTTAATGTGATAATTAGTATAATTATCCCGCGCGACCGTAAAAGAAAAAAAAAGGTGAAATTTGCACTGAATAGGATTAAAACATAAGTCATTTTTCAATATAGGACTTAAACTTTTTTATTTCCTAAATAGGACTTAATAATGACTAGTAGGAAGAATAATGTCCATGTGATGCTAGACATTTAGTTGAATAATGGCTAATAGATAATGACCAATGGTTCTACATTAGAAAATAAAAACATATGGTCCTATATTAAGAAAGTCATTATGTTTTAGTCCTATTTAAGTAAATACCCGATCAATGCAACAACTGCAGTCGTTAACAAGCAATATTCGAGTTATTGCTTTTAGATCATCTGTGTCAAAAAATGATATAGTTGAACACTCTTTATTCAAATCCCTAGTACCAAAAACGATTTCTTCCCAAACCTTTTAATTCATTTTGCTCTATTTTTGTCCTTTAAAACAATATAATCATCTACCCCTTCGTTAAAATAATAATCATAATAATTACTGCGTACAATTTAACTTAATTTTCTTAATCAAATATTACAATCTTAGATCACTAATTCTAGAAAAAAGTATATTAAGGGGCTGTTTGTTTCAGCCTCTTAATGGTTCAGATGTCTGAATGGTTCAGCACTTAATGGTTCAGACTGTTTGTTTCAGCCTCTTAATGGTTCACATGTCTGAATGGTTAAGAGATTTGCCTCTGAATAGTTAAGTATTATACAGAGTCTGAATGGTTAAGACCTCTTATCTGAATTGATCAGACATTTGCCTCTGAATAGTTAAGAAATATACTAGCTCTTAATAGTTCAGACCTCTTACTGGTTCAGCACTTAATGGTTCAGACATCTTACTGGTTCAGCACTTACCGATTCAGAAGTTGCCAAACATCACCTAAATCTTGATAAATTTAGTACGTAGGGCGCAGTTAAAAGTAATTTTGTTTTGAGTAAAAAAAATGATAAATGGCCCATGCAGGTTTCGAACCTGCGACCTTCGCGTTATTAGCACGACACTCCAACCAACTGAGCTAATAGGCCAGTTGTGTGTCACGACATGCTTTTTTATATACGGAGTATATCATTTAACACTCATTAGTTGGACTCCCCATTTTACCAGCGGCGGGCCTTGTACAAAAGATTTCTTTTTCGAAACTCTGATAAATTATCTTCTAGTTGAGTATTTATAGGGTCAAATTTTTCACTTTATTGTCATATTTTTGTTATACATTTAATAGAATAATATAGTCTCACCACATCTAGTTTTATAGATCTTTTAATGTAGTTTTTAAATATACAATTTTTGTTTTTTAATTCCATACCATTTTTTATATAAAATGATTTAAAAATAATTTCAGCCAAACATCATAATGTCCAACGAAAAGAAAAAACTTTTCGATGAAGGGGGTACAATTTTAATTCTTTAGAAAAAGAATATGGTTGGTAATGTTAGGGCTACTTCATTTATACACCAAAGGATTTACACACAGATACAAACACTCAACGTTTGTACAATGCAGAGACATTGAGTATTTCTGTGTCTTTGAAGCTTTGGTGTACAAATGTGGTATCCCACTTGGGGTACATCTAGCATTATCCAAAGAATATTTGTGTAATGTCCCTATGTCCGTCCCTTTAAAAACTTTAGAATTGATTTTCGGGATAGATGAGGTAAAAATACTTTTTAGTCCACTCCAAACTAGTTATCTGACTTCTTTACTTTCTAATAAAGTCAATAACATGTAATGAACAATATTTCAATTTCCTCTTATCAGATTTTAACCTTTAATTGTTTACTTTTCAATTTTTCTTTGTAAATTTTGTAAAGTCAATTAAATTTGAACACTTAATTTGAAATGGAGGAAGTACTCATTTTTTTGGGGGTGTCTTAAAAAGATAAGTATAAAGTAATTTTTTGAGTATTAAATGGTCAACTATAGTAATTAGTAGTATTCCAAATACCTCATTCGATCATATTCAATTTATCCAGTTTTCCTTATGAAGCCCTTCATCGAAATTAATTTTTTACTTAATCAACACACTCCGTTTTTAGTAAATTAAGTATTGGAAACTACGGAGTATAAATGTATAATCTAAACAGCATACTATTATCCTTCTCACCAATGAATGACAAATTTATATTAAAAGAACATTTTATTATTTGGGGGTGGCTCATGGGATGATCGAGGGTTCAATTCCACCCCAATGAATGACAAATTTATATTAAAAGAACATTTTATATTAACGATGCCCCGTTAATAAAATAGATGATTCCTACTTCAATTCCACCCCCATCCCGCCATGACACGACCCCGCTCAATTCCACCATCCAAGTTTATTTGACTTTGGAGGGTGCAATCAAAGGAGTTGGTGGTGGGATCGGGTCGGGGAGAGTTTGCCGTGGGGGCGGAACGGGGGTAGGAACCCTCAAACCATTACACATTACACAAACCATTTAAAACAAACAAACAAAAAAATTGGTGTATACTAACAGTATTGTAAATTAAAGGTTTTCTATTTAGAAAACTAGATGTTAAAAATAAAAAAATAAATAAACCAAGCCAAAGGGTAGATGTACAATAGCTACAAGTATCTTTTACTATTTCTTTTTAATTTCAATACAAACTTTTACATTACTTTTGTTGAGTGTAGAGTTGATGCATCAGGAATGAATTCATCTTATACATACATTGTAGTATTAATTTACTCCCACATTGGGTAGTTGCCTGTATTCTTCAAGCAAGTGTGGAATATCATCCATCCGCAACTGAAATTCATCCAGAAAATATCATATAAATATACAAGAATAAAACGACGAGGAGCGAGTTGACAAATGCCAAGACACTCAGGCTCCGTTTGGTACACGGAATTGGAATTCGGGACTTCAATTCCAATTCTGCTGTTTGGTAACACAAAAATATGTGGATTTGGAATTGGTAATGCAAAAAATGAATCAGAATTGAAGAATTCAATTCCATCCAATTCAATCTCATAGAATTTCAATTCCAATTTAGTCAGTTCCATGTACCAAACGGACCCTCGTATATCTAAAACTCATTATGTCACTACGGGCGAGTTCTATTTGATTTAAGGCTGGAAGTACAAGTAGATATAACACAATGCCATTTTGATTGCACGAGGAATAGGAAGCCATAAAAAAACACTTACCTGATGAACATCTCTGATGTGATAAAATCGATAGATCTCCTTTCTGAGAAGGCCGGGATCCAGCAACTGTAAAAAAGATTCAACATTTTGTCTGCACAACGAAAGACAGAAAGTGGGCTCTACGAATCAGTAGAGCTCAGCAAAGTCTTATCATTTTTTGGCTAGAAACACGATTTTGAAATCAAGACAAAGCTGTTTAGCTAGGGCCTGTTTGAATGGAGGGGTTTGGAGAGAAATGCTTTGGATGGTGTGGTTTATATAAACAACAACCCAGTAGGAGACGTTTTCTCTTACTTTTGACTTAAGGCAACCAGCCGCTGATAATCTCTTAGTAATGGGCCAAGTTCCTTCAATTGAATTGATTTTGGCAAAGCATTCCTCCAGTGCTCGCGAAGTACTTGTGTAGCCTTCAACCAGAAAGATACTAATACTGAAAATAGAATCAAGTGAATGTGTTGTGTACAAGTCTGTACACATATATGCCATGCACTGAGAATATTTAGAAACTCATGGCCATTAAACGAAGAAGGTGAACCTGTTTGCCGTCTAGAGCCCCTCCAACCATCTGAGATGCTAGTTCAATAAATTCCCTATCCTCTGCCACATCGACCATTCTCTTTGGATTTGAAAGTGAAACAGAAAGTTGTAGCCTTTTCTGCAATTCTAAGACAGAAGATTCTCCCCTGCGGCTTTCCTGCAGAGTACATAGAAAAACAGGAAAAAAATTATTTTTTGGTATTAAAAGCCCTCCCATTTACATAGATCTTCAAAGGACACAAAACGGCACCTATCCTTCTATAAAGTTATTATCTCCTCCAAGAAATCATAACATTCTGAGTGAAGATAGGTTCAAGTAACATCACATATAAGATAGAATACTTTCATGCAGAAAAGAAAATGTTTGTTTCTTTTCAACAATGTAATACTCCTCCGTCCGGATTTGGTTGTCCACTATCTTATTTGACATTTTAACTCATTCCTTAAAAATAATATTTTTTTAGAAAGTGGACAACTAAATCTGGACGGAAGAAGTATTTATTTACACTAAATAATGGCTATAGGAGAACATATGGCTTGATTGAGTTGATTCTGAGAACAAGACAATTTACGAAGACAAAATAACTGAGGCAAAAATCTTCAATACCTTGTTGTCTTCTGAAGGGAATTGACTTCGCGACACGGCAACAAATTCGTTTTCGGTGTCATGCCTAGAAGGAGATGTTACCTGCTTTGCAATTGGATCCTCTACAACAAAGGGATAAACATGTAGAGAAGCTTAATTCCAGGGTAGACAAGTACACATCAATTCTTGAAGGGTATGTTTGGATCTTGAAAAATGGTGGGGAAAGAAAAACATTGCTATGAAGAGTTTAATTTCTCGTGTCTAGTTTTACCACTGAAAATGCAAAGAAAATGAAATATGATTATGTTTCAGATTGTTTGGATATGAACCAAAGTTTTACTTTCCGAATATTTTCTCTTTCAAAATATCCCCTATGTTTTAGGTCCTACTTTCTTGCCTTGGCATTCTCTGAGTTCCAGGCAGGCCCAAGAGAAGTGGAAAAATGAAAAATAATCAGAAATCTATGAGTGGGGTAAAACTGTAAAAGTATTGTGTCATTAATTTCCAATACAAGCCATAGCTCTTCAGACACCATTTGTGGTACATCCACAAAGTTTAGCTACTTCTTTAGTTCTTATCAAGGTGTGCCTACTGCCTAAGCACTTGACTGGGCATCTATTGATGTTATAATGGGCATCTTTTCAAGTCTCAAATTTCTTTTACAACAAAAAAAAATTGTACAGTTGTGTGGTACATAAGTACATTCCACCAATATATATATATATATATATATATATATATATATATATATATATATATATATATATATATATATATATATATATATATATATATAGAACACAGTTGTGTGGTCCATTCCAGAACAAAGTGACTAGTGAATTGGGGATGAAATGCAGTTTCAGAAGAAAACACAATTTTGCAGCAAGATAATCAGTAAGCATACTTATACTTTAAACTCAACCCTGTAAATGGTTAGGTTGACGAGAATGTATAATAAACCTAAGTTACCTAACTACTGGCATAATTCATATGGTTTCGTGTAAAGCAACTCCTTCCAACCCAAGTTGTTGTGCGTGTTTTCCTTTTCGATCTGTCCCAATTTATTGTGCATGGTTCCATTTACAGACTTACAGAGAGTATTTTGTGGTATTGTGGTTCATAGTATATCGTCTCCTCTACATAAATCTCAACCACAGCATTTTTGTTGCATATTTCTAACTACAAGGAGGTTGAGAGAAGAGCTAAGACAACCATAAGAAGTTTCTAGAAGATACAATGAGAGAAGCAGTTAACTTTTGAATACTTTAAAGCATTACATATCATTAACACTGATAGTAATAAAGAGAATGCATTATCAAGTATAGGGTTCATATAATACCGTGGAGAGAAATTTATTCATTGTTGACTATAGAAAAGAAGAAAGCAGCATGTATTATCTAACAGACAATCAAGCCACTAGAAAAATGATGAGTACCTTCTGGAACTAACCACCACAAATCACCGAAAGTTGATTTCCCATCAAAACCACCAAATAATAAAAACCGGGATCCAATGGATGTCATTGAATGGTAAGCTCGAGCATCAGGGGGATCGTTGTTCGTCGATAGGCGTCTCCATTGTACAGACACTGCATTCACATAAAAAGTTATTGCAAGAAGTGGTTCATAACAACTCCAAGCCATAACCTAAAACCTTGATAACGAAACTTTTGAGTTACATCCATTCATACATAGACAACAATAGGAGTAATTCATTTGTGAATTATAGCTCATAAGTGTGAGAAAACCCATATTGTAGTATTGATCCATTTCGCTCCTTTATGTCATATTCTTGTGATTTTAAGTCACTTTTCAAGCTAAGGGTGTTGCCACTTTTTACGGCCCTTGGAAGACTACTACTATTGGGGTTGAGCTATTCACTACACCAGTTGCTTGTTTATGACCCAGTGCAGTCCCCATCTTTTGTCATATAAACCCAGATCCAAATGAAGAAAATGCATTTACTTGACGAAATGCCTCTGTCAGCTCTGTTGATTTAGGCTGACCAATCGACTCCAAGTACACACCACTGCAACCATTTGCTGAGGGGGGAATTCTTATGTGGTCCATATCTCCACAATCATTTTATAGACATTATCACATAAACAACAACAACAACAACAACAACCCAGTTAAATCCCACAAGAGTAGGGTCTGGGGAGGGTGTGTGTACGCAGACCTTGCCCCTACTTGAAAGTAGAGAGGCTGTTTCCAAAGAGACCCCCGGCTCAACATCGAAAGTTGCATTGCTTGACTAACTGCTACTTCATTAATTAAAGAAGCGCAGATAGTTTAGAGATCCATTTTGATTTATTCCATCACACCCCAAAGCCAAAAAATGGTGATATTTTGGCTCCATCGGAGCATTATCACATAAACAACATGAAAAAATTTGGCTTTTACAAAATGGAAATGATCTACTTGTAAACCCATGTAAAGTGTGAGAAGATCTACATTTCTCATGTCAACCTTAAGACCACAGAGCACAACTTTTGTTGAGCAGGTTAACTTGGCATATACTTGCAACCACTTTAAATAATGTTCCTCATGGATTTGATACTCTCACCTTACAACTTTAACCACTTTCCCTTGCATCATGTCATCTGTATAGCTGGTTTGCAATCAAAGGCCTAATCGGTTAATCATCTATGAACGGGCCAATGATAGCATTCACATATATGAGTAGCACATCATGAAAATTTCCAAGTTTTGTCGACTGCGTAACTTGTTGGTGATTTTAGTGTCTTCGGACAATTTGGCGCAATTGGATTTACTTAAGGTACGAGTTAGGAGGTGTGAAGTACACACTCATTCGATAATGTTATGACTTCAAAACCAAGGAGCAGGGGGTGTGGGGGCAGCCCGAGGTGGCGGGGTCCAGGGGGCAGAGCCCATGGCTGGGGTTGAGCTGCTAGCCCGGAAAATTTTAATTTTGGTTAGTGTTGCCTTACGGAAATTCGTCAGTTTTTTAAACGGCTTCCAAAAGGTACATGAAAAAAACAGAGTATTCGAATACTAAAAATTAGTATTCGGAGTGTAACTTCCAGCAACTTTAAATGAAACAATGCCAGTATTGGACTACAACATTGAGTATTTGAATAATAAATTTGCAGAAACATTGCTAGAGGTTCTTTGACCCTTAAACATTCGAATAATTTGCCAAAAACAATTCTGGCAGGTCGGGGGCACCTTAAGTATTCGAATACTATAAGGTAGTATTTGAAGGGCTAATAATGATACTTACCTCTGTCCAGGACAATACAATCATTGTAATAAATGTCATAACGACTCAACCACCCACCAGTTCCATGCCCTCCAAATAACAAAAGCTGCATGAAGAAAACATTTCAAAATATTATTAGAAAGAGAACATGTTTGAGCATCACTTATAACTGAAAAACACAAATGGAAGTACAGAATTAAAATTTAGACTCCAAACTATCACAAAACATAGAGCAATAAAATTTAGAGGGTAGGGAATGCACTAACCACAAAGTAACGATTAAAGAGAACATATTTTAACTTAAAATGAGAATCCATACTCAAATTCAGAAAGTTTTTTGAATCACTGTGGATGTACTACAAGATGTCTACCCCAAATACGTGCCTGTTCTTATGCTCAAGCGCGTGCATGTTGATAAGTGTTTTTTCTATTTGAAAACTAATACACAATTCACAAAATCACCAAAAAGCAATGCATCAGCTCAATGTTATTGTTCTTAACGCTTGCTAAGACTTTAGCCTGTATTGGATCTTGGAATGAAATTAGGGTGAATTAAAATCGAATTACATTGTGCCCTCTAGATGTAACAGTATGGCCACAGCGAGGTGTTGGAGCTTGCCCTGGAAGTTTCAGTTGGGTCCATCCAGGTGTTTCACTATCTTCCATCAACACATGAGCATATACAAAACAAACATCAATCATCAGAACAAAAAGCAAATGTGCACGTAGAGAAATTTTAAGGGGAGTGGAGAAAACCTAAGATGATAGAATTTTTTGGATGGCATCTCATTATTCCTTCATTAGAGGGCTGTGACAAAGAAGGCCATCCAGTGTAAAACTTTATACCTTTTTTTTCATGAATTTATAGTGTTACCTAATTTTAGACAATTAATTGACGATATAAATTTCATGTCATCAACCCCAATATAGTTGGGAGTAAGGCGGTGATGATGAGAATTAAGGGTCTATGAGAGAATAGAATGAAAAAGGCATTATTTGGGACCAATGTTTTGAAAGGCGAAAACTAGCCTCAAGGCGGTGGAGCAAAATACCTTGAGGGGGAAGCCTCGAGGCGGAACGAGGCGTAAGCCTCGGTTCAATATGAAAAAAATAATACTAAAATATGTACACCGAGGTAAAACGAAATGCATAATCCATTTTCATGTTAAATAAATAATAAAATCCTAATTCCTGAATTTTACAAAAAAATGATACCCTATCTAATTCTTAAAACACAAAAAAAATAGATTTATAAAAATTAAACACGGTAACATAAAACACAAATGTTTGAAACCCATCTTCAAACCTTTTTTTAACCGTATTAACTCTATTACAATGTAGTATTTGTGTATACATTCGCAACCTATTAAAGCTCGTAGAGTTATTGCCCGCACCGGAGATCGAACACATAACCTCTCATTTGAGAGAGTCATAGCGGTGCCGTCGGACTAAAAAAAAGTTACATCATTCTTTGAAGTTTGAACCGAATTTAAAAGAGGGAGAGGGATGTTGAATATGAAGGAACCGAAAAAATTAGAAGTTGAAAGAAGAAAATGAAAGAAATAGAAGATAAGCTACTAAATATGAAGCAATTGCCTTAGCGGCTACCACAAGAGTGAAGTTGTGCCACTGAAGTCTGAAGATGGATAGAAGTACGGTTGAAAACTTGAAGATGGAGAGACGAAAGTTGACACTAAAGTCTTGGAAAGAAGTGTTAAGTATCTACTAGGTTTATTAAGTTTTTCTTAAGAAACTATATAGTGCATTGGCCCAAAAGAGTTTTTGTAAAAGACGCCCAATAGCTTTTTAAAAATAACCCTTATAATTGTTGAAGTTCTTATTAAAAGTGAGACTTACGCCTCAGTTACCCCTTACCGCCTCGGTCCGCCTCAAGTCCTCAACATTGTGAGGCGTACGCCTTAGGTATCCCTACCGAGGCTTAAGCCTGAGTGGCGAAATGCAACCGACTCACCGCCTCGAGGCGGACCGCCTCAATCGCTTTTTAAAACAATGTTTGGGACCCTTTCATTGCTTATACTGCTTTTTGCTTTTACAGGGTGCAGAAGGTGGGTACTGGGTAGTAAACGTTGCTTTCAGCATCTAGTGTGCGACCTAACTAGGCTGGCCAGTTATAAAAATGAAGGTGTTCCTTGTATGTCATTATAGGAAATTAAAGTGACTCACAATAGGCTAAACTAAGCAAGGATACGTGTAAAAACATGATTACCTCCTTCAATTAGGCCCTTCAACGCCCATAAATCACCCATGATTGGCCCTCCACCTCCTGCCGAGAGTAAATAAAGTCACTGCCATAGATACAAACCTTATACAATAATCTTGAGCAAAAATTACTCCTTTTCCAACTTGTTAGATAATGCAACATTTATTTTCCAAATATTCAAAAGTTTGATTAGAAAAGAGTAAAAGATAGTGCTCTATTCTCCCCTTCAATTTGTATGAGACTGAGTGACAGAATCACAGTTTTTATTTAAGTTTTTTTAATCATGTGAAAGGCTAGGTAAAAGCGGTAAAATAGAACTCAAATTTAATTAGTACTCCGTACTAAAGAACAATGGAACTCAAATTTAATTAGTACTTTCAATCACCTTGTTATTGAAAAAAAGGGAACCCTAGATCATAATACTACTGTAGCCCTACCATGCTATAAGGCATATCTTTACTCACATAGTCATATATATGGGTGTATATCTTTCTCTAGGTACATTAATTCTGTTATATTACATTTAGGCTCCGTTTGGTACACGGAATTCAAACTATGGAATTGGAATTGGGAACAACAATTCCAATTCTGCTGTTTGGTAGCACAAAAATATGTGAATTTGGAATTGGTAGTTCCAAAAATGAATTGGAATTGGATAATCCAATTCCATCCAAATCAATTCCATATAATTTCCAATCCAATTTCTATTCCATCAATTCGTGTACCAAACGGCCCTTATTGTCTTTCCTTTTTATTGAAAAATGGGAAATAAATACATTCCAAAGCATAAACCACGGTACAAAGTTAAGGGCACACCAAATGACTACAATATAGAACTAATTGTTATTTCCTACCTACATGGCTACATCTTGCCTAAACCTAGCAACACCATCAAAAGCATACTTAACACCTCTTCTAGAGCTGGCATATGGATTAGCCTGATCCGGATTAAGTTTAGTCTTCTCGAAGATCTAGTGTGAGAGTTCCGATTTATCCAGTCCTCCATTTTGGATACATTCATAAATTCAAAAAGGTTGTTCCAGCAGCATCAGGTATGATAAGTCGCCAAACAGCTTTGGCAAGTTTACTATCTTTCCATACATGTGGGGGGGTCCATTGGGGTTGGCAAGTCACACTCTCACAGAAAGGAGAGTTGATAATTCCTCAACACCATAACAACCCTCTGCTAGGCAAGGCCCCGTGCAGAATGAGCCACGAGGTGAAGGGCGATTTCTTAGGCACCTTGAAACATTTCTTATATATTCAATATATTGTGTATTTGCGTTAACTCTCTTATATTTCCTTCCACTAACTGGGAGAAGGTGGCCATTTCAACCCACCAAACCGACAATATCTTGATATTCTCCAATCCAAAACCAATTCCTTACACCACAAAAACTTGGGAACAAAACTACTATTGAGTAAGTCACCCTCTGTGAAAGAAGCTATTGATAATTTTTCGCATATATTCATAAATGTGTATGTGCTAAGTAAAATTTCCAAATCAACAAAATAAATAAGATATAAAGCAGGATTTGCACCTTGCTACAACAATAATCAAAACATACATGGCTAGAAGAATGAATTGTGAATTGGTCCATTCCTATAGATCTTATGTTACCTCTACCACCATAGACAAGCAACCTTTTCTCGACCATAGTAGCAGAATGGCCACATCTTGGTGGAGGTAAAGCTCCTGAAATAGACAACTCTGTCCATTCAAGAGAAACTGCAGATACACAAACATAATTCAATCTGTTATATAGAGAATACTTTCTACATTTAAAGATTAAAAACACAGAAAATCAATATTTTGTAACAAAGGCAGTACTTGTATCCAGAATAAAGACATCAGACAACCACTTTTTACCATCCCAGCCACCATACCTGTACTCCATTTAAAGCTAAATAAGACATCTAGAATAACAAAATCCACTTAAACAATGGATTTTTGAAACTTACAAAACAATTTTACTATTTCCAATGGATGAAGCAGCTGCAAAATCTCTTGCTGAAGGCAGGTCACCTAAACTTGTAAGTTCAGACCATTGCCAGATATCTAGAATATATAAATAAAACATTAAAAAATGACTCGGGCATGTGACATTTAAGCAAAATAGCATCATGTTTCTTTTCTCTAAATGGCAGTAAAGAAAAAGTTGTATAAGACTTCATCTTTACCAGTATCCAGGACCCAAAAGTCGCCTAGCCTGCAAGTGAAGTACAGAAACACTTCACCAATCAGTGACATTCACATGAGTACATGACCTAGAATGATAACCTTTAGTTAACACTAAAGCAATAAAGGTTTCCAATAGCTACACACCTTTTACTGCCAGACCTCCCACCAAAAATGAACATATGACAGTCAATTGCAATAGCAACATGAAATGCTCGTGGGCAAGGCCCTACACGGCCATCAGAGCCACTGCCATAGCACTCTGGCTGAAACCAGGATTTGTTCTCTGAAACATAAAAAACTCCAGAATTTAGGAAAAACGAGAGCTTTTGACAATGAAAAACGCAAAGGATTGAGAAAAGACAGTCCCAACTCCCAATGCAACTTCTACTTCAATGAAGAAAATGCTCGTCTGGCTTATTCTAAGTCCGTTTTAGCAAACATACTACCCTTTAGGAACCAACCATACCTCTAGTAAGCAAGTGTTCTCTTGAAAGTTAGAATCTTTGAATCCCATAGTATCAAGTACATTAAATTTTAAACAGCAGCTATCGAAGGCTCCAATGGCACAAAAGATAATGTCCAAATTAACAGATAAGAAGTCAGAGGCTTCGATTTTAATTTATTGAAAAGGAGAAGAAATTACGGACGACAAAAACACGTATTAATCTTATATTGCACCCTTCTAAAAGTCCAATGGGTGCAAAATTTAACCTTGAGCATCGATGATCTAAAGTCTAAAAACTTTAAACTATAAAATGGCATGTCAATGACGACATTGGTGCACAAATTAATTTCTTTTATGATATGACAAAATGGATGACAAAACACATACACTATCGATAGCACACATTTCCGGGCTGTATTTCAAGTTTTCAACAACATCAACAAACCCAACATAACCCCACAAGTAGGGTCTCCTATAACTTCATTGTAGATAAAAAGTGTGATGATATAAAATGCTTAGATAAAAAGCAAAGAAACATGTGATTGTGCAGTTTAATTTCAGAAATTGATATGTTTTTGCAAGGGACTGTCATTAAGTGGGCGACTGAACGCCCAAACTTGGTCGTTACGATCCACGAAAAGTCCATTTAAATTACAGTAGCTGAGAACCTGACATGAACAAACAAGGAAACAAACATATAGGGAGTACACTATAGTGATGCAATTGTACCAATGTCATAAACAGTAATGTCGCTGACGAATGTCTTATCTACCAGCCCTCCAAAAATCGCCACCTTCGATTGTCTGATGTTCACCGCGGTGTGCCCACTTCAAAAATAGACAGTTCAGAGATCTCAGAACGAAGAACACGCAATCTTAAACGGATACAGATTAAAATAGAAATGCAAGTGCCATGGGAGTATTTACCTACGAGGTTGCGGAGGAACTCCGCTGGAATTTGAAGGAGATGCACGAACCCAGCAATACATCTTCTCTCCCCCCTTTCTCTCTCCCGCCTCTCTTCCCGGTGGTGTCGTTGCCGACTCCGCCGTGTGGACTGAGGTGGCGCGTTTAATGCGTTAAATCCCAAATTTTATCATTTCAATCTCTTACTTTTTATAATTTTTTATATTTTCTTCTGTTTATAGTTTCACCTGAATAAATTTTTTTGAAAATAATTTTAGTCAAATATTGTAAACTAAAATATATGATTTTAGTTGAGACGGAACTCGGGAGGAGTACAAAAAGGTAAAGTCCTTACAAAATTTACGTAATTAAAATTTAGTGTGAGAACAGAGACATAGAATAATTATTTGATCATTTTATTTCTATTCCAAGATATGACTTATAATGTTAGTGAGGTGGCGCGTTTAGTGCTTTAAATCCCAAATTTTATCTTATTTTGTTAATCATTAGTTTACATATTTTTGTTAATTATTTGATAAAATAATATAGTCATTTCAATCTCTTACTTTTTATAATTTTTAATATTGTTTTTCTGTTTTTTGTTTCACCTCGATTCTCAAATAATTTTCTTGAAAATAATTTTAGTCAAATATTATAAACCAAAATATATGATTTTAGTCGAGACATAACTCGGGAAGAGTACAAAAAGCTAAAGTCCTTACAAGATTTATGTAATTAAAAGTTACTGTGAGAAGAGATACATAGAATAATTATTTGATCATTTTGTTTCTATTCCAAGATATGACTTATAATGTTAATAATGGCATTCTCATTCATTACAAAAACCACAAAAATAATGAAGAAAAGATTTCAAGTTTAAATTCACTGTAGTTGATAATGAACATCAAGAAGACCACTATTATATTGGCTAATTGAAGAATATACTTCCTATGATAGATTGATCTAACCCTGATGAAACTCGATCATGAATTGTAAAAAAAATATGGTAGTCGATTTATGCCTGAAGGTGTAAGGAGAGAGAGGCATGCAAATGGTAAAAGTAGAAAAAAATTCATTATCCCATAGATTAATCTATATTTGATGATACTTGATGATGAACGTGTATTTTTTAATCTAAATTCGATATAACTTAGAACACCAATCTGACCCCACTCATTTCCAATTCTAAATGAAGTATAGACATTTTGGAGGCAAAAAAAAGGATTTTGGCCTAAAAAAACAACTACGCCCACCGTGGGGCCTGCGACCTTCGCGTTATTAGCACGACGCTCTAACCAACTGAGCTAATAGGCCATTGACATTTCTTCAAAACGTAGGTAACACCTGTTCGTGCTAAAACCCCAGGACCAAAAGTAAATAAACTCCATTAAGGCATCGATTGCGAAAAAAGTATGGGTTGTCACGAGCATGTCCTTTTTAATCCACACTAGTATCACTCGTGTGCGTTATACGGGTCATATTTATGTTACTATAAATTAAGATCATTTTTGAATAATTTGAATATATACTATACTTATAACGAAGGGAATTTTGCCTTGCATTTTCCCGCTCATACGTGTGAGGTACAAAAGGTAAGTGTTGAATATAGAAATACGGAATAGTAATTTGTTTAATTATGGTGTTTTCGTTAATTTTGTTACTTTTGAAACTGCAACATACAGTTTACGTAATAATAATCCAACATGCTTTCAATAAATATTTTTCCTTGTATTTAGTAATTAGCTAATCGAGTTAATATCAACCATGTACCATTACATAAACCCAAATGAATAATCAATATTTCTCAACGACATAATAGGTGTGCCTACCTTCAAAGTTAACTCGTGATTTTCTACTTCGGAAGCACGAACCTTATTTAAGAACTTAAGAGGGTAGAGTGTAAGTCATTCAAAAAAATTGAAAGAGGCTAATTATGAAAAGTGATTGAGAATGAGTGTGTTTATAATATGAAAAAACTAGCTTATTTTTCTATTTTCATGCATCTAATATTTTCCAAATAAGTTATTAATCAGTGATCGACTGTTCAATATACAAAGGTATGTATTATTCAATACATTCCATGTATTAAAGGCACACCTCTTAAAACGATGTCTCCATCAAAAGTTTGGCCCCGGATCTCTAAATGGAAGCATTATTAAATTGAAAGCTTATTTTATTAGAATTATTACACTATAATAATGACTAAGGACCCGTTCTGTTTAACTTATTTTTTCTTTTTTTTTCTTATTCTTATTAAAATCAGACTAGATCGATTCAGATCAGATCAGATACAATGAGATCAGATCAGAACAAATCAGATCAGATTAGATCCCATCAAGAATTATTATTATTATTATTATTATTATTATTATTATTATTATTATTATTATTATTATTATTATTATTATTATTATTATTTCTTAAAATGAAAAAGATTAATCTTTAGAAATAAGTTAAATAGAAAACTGAAAAAGTAATCATTAATTATTAGACATTGGAAAAATTATTTTTAAAATACATTGACAATGTCAATTTAATTTTACTTTTAATTTATTGCTACATTTTTATTGCTACCTGTAATAAAATACATGTAATATTTTATTGCTAATTATGTCTTCTATATATTGATTATCTAAATTTAATTACTTTTTAATGTATATATAAATTAAATATTTATTATAATGTGTATATGAAGTAATTAGTAAAATATTAAATTAATATTCTAATTTCACAAAAAAATAATCATAAAATAAAAAATATTATTACATTATAATATGAATGATTATTCTAATATATGAACTAACTAATTTTACTTTATTAAAAAATAATCATAAAATAAAAAATATTGATTATATTATAATATGAATTATCATTACAATTTGCAAACGTTATTATAAAGTCAAATCAAATTATGGATTTGAATTTTAAATCAAATCATAATTAATCAGATTAAATCCAATAAAATCAGATCCAATCTGATCAGACCAGATCAAATCAGATCTAATCAGATCAGTTCACACATTAATAAATTAATACTGATTAAATATGATAATTATGACTAAGTACGATAATAAATTAATAATGATTAAATATGGCAACATTATTACACAGTTTTATTATTATTGTTGTTGTTGTTGTTATAATGATTGTTATTGTCATTGTTGTTGTTGTTGTTATTATTATTATTGTTGTTGTTGTTGTTGTTACACAGTAATACACGATTCATTCTTACTCGTGCGATGCATGACTCATATTTATGCGTTATAAATGTTTATCTATGTTATTATTGAATGAAAGAATTACAATATAATGAAATATAAGGTTTTTCATTATTTTAAAGAATAAATATTTTTTAAATTGAAAATTTTAGAAAACTTCTTTATAAATTACATTACTGGTACATCTTGTGGAAAAATCCTCCGTGTCGTATAAGAGAATCTTCAAGTCATTAGAATTTATTTTTCTTTAAACCGCAACATATAGTTGTCTTGTCTATGACTTAATACTAGTTTCCGTAACAATAGTCTGATGTGCCTTAGAGATTCACCTCGACTCTTATAAGGGTTAGTCTATTTATTACCATAGATGTAATTTATATTAAAATATTTCATATAAATTATTACGAACCAATCAAAAGGATATCGTCAACCAAGGGCAACAATTGTATGTCATTGAATGACATAAATTTGCGATTTAAATTAGGAAATAATTTTGAAGATATTTTTAGAAGCTTCATCTTGCCCAAAAAATTACAGCATATAAGGATTGAGCTGAAGTTTAAACTTGGTCAAAAAACATAAACTTTGTTTTTCTTCGAGATCATCTTTGAAAGTATTGATATGCGGATCTTTTGTTTGCACATAAATCTGACCTCTCTGTAAAAGCAAGCATTAGTTTCTAATTTAATTATACTTATTTTGTTTAATACTTACACTAATTATGGATCGCAATAAAAATATAATTAACATTTTTATCATGAAATATAACATC
Source organism: Cuscuta australis (assembly GCA_003260385.1). Lineage (NCBI taxonomy): Eukaryota > Viridiplantae > Streptophyta > Magnoliopsida > Solanales > Convolvulaceae > Cuscuta > Cuscuta australis. The sequence goes on along the minus strand of NQVE01000054.1, from coordinate 4,581,145 downwards.
AAGAGATTCTGTCTTTCGAGAATGAGAAGGGATTTGATAAACCCTTAACTTATAGCTATCAATTTAATCATGAATGTGACAAAACTTTAATCAATCTTATCGAGCGTCGACCACATACCCATGCTTGTATATCTCTGTTTGTATAAAAAGTGTGAACAATATATCGCCAAGAAGTGGATATGTTTTCTCCGCAGCACGGGGTGTGTCGCTATTTGTACAAATAATTTAATTTCGTGAAGGAAACAAATTTTTATAAAAAAATTTATTTTGCAAACTTCCTTTATTTACCGTCCATTTAATTTTGAAGGCTTATGTTATTCTTACCATTTCTATTTATTTCCTTCTTTAATTTTAAAATTGTAATTATTTAATTCTTAACATGTGTTTAATTTCTTTACAGTGTGCTTTCATGTATCGGGAATCGGGATTGAAGGCATATTTAATTCTTACCATATTTATTTATTTCCTTCTTTAATTACTATAATAATGTAAGTATTTAAATTTTTTCCTTTTTTAATGCTTAATGTAATTATTTAATTCTTATTCTTACCACTTTATTTATTCCCTTATTTAACTTTAATAAAGTAAATATTTTAATTCTTACCATTTTTTTAAATTCGTTTACGGTATGGTTTCCTCTTATGCAATTGAAGGCTTATTTAATTGTTACATATTTATTTATTTATTTATTTATTTCCTCCTTTAATTTTAATCATGTAATTATTTGATTCTTAACATTTTTGTTTTTAATTCTTAACAAAATGATTTAATTCTGTTGGGAAATTTGATTAATTAATCAAAAAAAAAGAAAGAAAAGAAAAATCAAAAAGAAAAAAAAAGGATCCTGACAAAGGGAAAGCAAAAGTACTCCATGAGTGGAGTTAAAAAAGTGGAAGTATGCATGTGATTATGTTCTCTCCTGTAGCAAATTGATTGGGGCAAATAATTGTGTTCTCCTTGCCCTTTAAAATGGAGAGGCTACGGTGTATTTGTGTGTGTGGTTTACACACCAAGGTAGAGAGAGAAGATGAAGAGGGTTCTACACAAGAATATCACCGGGAAAATCCAAGTGGTCTTGGTGAGTGTGGGTGAGTGTAGGGAGTAACTGGTTTTAGTTACTCGGAAAAATACATCCGAGCATTGGATGTAGAAAGATCTGTTTATGAGTGTCTGAAATTTAGTCTTGTAAACAGGGGAGAGTTTTTTGTATATTGTCCTGAAATAGTGGAAATATAATTTTTTTCTCTCATATATTTTTCTTGTGTTTGTTCTCTCATTTTTCTAGTGTTCTCAATATTTTTCGGTATCTTACGCGCTTAAAATCCCAACAAATTCTTACCATTTTGTTAATTCTTACCATATGGTTTTCTCCCTTGCATTTGTAGGCTTATTTAATTCTTACTATATTTATTTATTTCCTCTTTTATTCTAATAATGTAATTATATACGAGTAATTAATTCCATATTCTTTAATATTTACCGTATGGTTTGTTCTTACCATTTTTATTTATTTCATCCTTTAATTTTAATAATGTAATTTTTAAAACCGCATAATTTGTCTTAATTCTTAACGTATGTTTTCCTATGTAGCAAGTGAAGGCCTATTCAATTGGTACCATATTTATTTTATCCTTTCTAATAATGTTATTATTTGATTCTTACCATTTTTCAATTCTTAATGTATTTCTTAATTCTTACATTTTTTTAATTTCTTTAATGTATGATTTCCTTGTACGTAGTTGAAGGCTTATTTGATTGTTACATATTTATTTATTGCCTCCTTTAATTATAATAATGTAATCATTTAATTCTTAGTATTTATTTTAAATTCTTAATGTTATTATTTAATTATTACCATTCTTTTAAAATTCTTAATGTATAATTCTTACCATATTTATTTATTTCCTCTTTTATTTAATTCTTTCCATTTCTATTTAATTATTATCGTAACTGTATGGTTCCTGCATTAATTCTATTCTAATAATGTAACATAATTATGCTCGAAATTGTTACCATCTTTGAATATTTGTATTCGTCAATAATATCAGCCATAGATCGAAAAAACAATCAAAGATCGACAGTTCTCAAAGAAATGCGTTGGGTGGGGAAATTTCTTTGTTTTCACTACTTAAACAGGACTAACCCATTTAACACTATATTTTAAATGCCACAAACGTTTCAATTTAATGATCTTATACTCCCTCCGTCCCTAAATAAAGTTCCATTTTTGACTTTTTGAGTATTTAAGGGAGGGATATTTTGGTGTTGACTTTCCAAAAATACCCTTGATGTAATGTGTAAAAGTAAGATGTGATAGATAGATTATTAGTAAAAAGGTATGATGTGATAGGTAGGGTATGAAAAAATAAGGGGTAAAAGAGGTTTTTTAAGGGAAAAGAGAAATTTATTTAGGGACAAAGAAAAAACGAAATAGAAACTTTATTTAGGGACGGAGGGAGTAATTGATTTGATTTTCCGTTATACTAATTGCATTGCATATGATGGGATTTATTGCATTGCATATGATTTTCCGTAATGCAAATCAAGGAACAAATTACTCAGCATTGCATATGATGGGATTTAGGCCCTGCTCCATACGCCTGATCTGATTGAATCTGATCTGAACTTTTGAAGTTCTGATCTGATTCAATCTGATCTGATCTGATTGGGTCTGGTCTGGTCTGATTGGGTCTGATCTGATTGGATCTGATTTTATCTAATTAGATCTGGTGTAAATGAATTTTAATTAGATTTAAATTAAACTTAAAATTATTACAAAATTTAATAGTTTTAAAGTATTACAACTCATATATACATAAAAAGAGTAAAATAAGAAAATCAGCTAATCATTGATATGTTTAAACTTTTTTAAAAAAATATTAAACATTATTTCAATAATTGGCATTAAAATAACCAAATATTAGAAAATATTGATGCTATTCTACAAAATATCACATTCTATATGCATATTACATAATAATATATTTTATGTTACAAATTAAAGATCATGTAAAATTTTAAACACTAATATACCTTTCACCTCTATCAATTTTTTCATAAACTCACCCTTGTGTATATTATATCATCTTAAAGTTTTTTTAAAAAAAGTCTTTTTAAGTATAAAATTTTTATGGTTTTGAAAACTAAGTTTTTGTACAATTATTTTATAAGCAAATATTTTAAAATAACTCTTTTTTAAGTATGAAAAATACAACTTTTATAGCTTTAACATTGCTTCCATGCATCATTTTTATCCTACAAGCCAAGCAATTATTAAAAATAGAAGTTTGTAGTTGAAATATAATAATAATAATAATAATAATATAATAATAATAATATAACAACAATAATAATTAAAATTATACTATTAATTAAGATTTTGGTGTGTGTAGTTTTAAATAAAGTAATAGGTTTTAATCAAATAATAGTAATTATTATTACCTCCGTCCCATTTTCTTTGTCCACTTTTGACTTTTGGAATTGTTCATCTAAGCACTTTGACTTATCAAATTCTCTCAATGTGTAAGCCTAAATATAGTCATGTGTGATCTTGTTTGATTTGTCTTAACATATAGATTATTAATATATAATTTCTATAATTTTTTAATATACAAATTACAAGATAAAATGGATTAAAGAAGTGCATTGAATGGTGTGCCAAAAGGTAAGTGGACAAAGACAGTGGGACGGAGGGAGTATTTTATACTTGAAAAATATAAATATTATTTTTATATTTTTTCTTGATTTGTCTGATTGGATTTGGTCTGATCTGATTGGATCTGATCTGATTAGATCTAGTCTAATCTTATTGGATCTGATCTGGTCTGATTTAGTCTGATCTGATCTGATTAGGTCTGATCTGATCTGATTTTAATAAGAATAAGTAATAAGTAGAAAAAATAAGTCCTACGGAATGGACCCTTATTGCGATCCTTTGAAAATCCTAATCATTTACTCACTTACTCCCAATAACAAATTATCAAAAATATTTAAGATTATGCGTTACGAGTTGTATGTATCCGCATATTCATTCAAATACACATTCTAGAGAGTATATATAAGAGGATATTGCTCTAATAGTTTATTACAAAAGTTGCAATTGCATTTCCCAAAACACCACCATGAAAACATCTACTTCTTGGGTCTCCAACAAAAAGTTTGAATATGAATTTCATATCTTCATATTCTCACTCATTTTCCTAATAGTTTCAACAGAATCTACAAATAAAGATCAGCCTCAAAGATCAATGAAGGGCAATTTACGCCACATCATTCACTACCCTGAATTGCTCATGAAGGGAGATGTGAAAAGGTTAGTACCTAAAGGTCCGGATCCAATTAAGCCACCTATTTCATCAAAGATTTTGTCTGGTCTCTTCAATCTACAAGCCTCGATCAATATGAAGATTCCACATTGGGTGGAGGAGGGAAGCATGAAGAGACTCGTGCCTTCAGGCCCAGACCCAATTGGGTCTCCTAACCCATCAAAAATCGATATAGAGATTTCACAGTCGGTGCACGAGAGAGGCATGAAAAGACTAGTGCCTTCAGGCCCAGACCCAATTGGGTCTCCTAACCCATCAAAAATCGATACAGAGATTCCACAATGGGTGCACGAGGGAGGCATGAAAAGACTGGTGTCTTCAGGCCCAAACCCAATTGAATCTCCTGACCCATCAAAAACATTATCAGACCTCTCTAGACGACAAGACTCTACCAATACAGAGATTCTACGTTGGGTGAATCCCCCCACCCATCAAACACAGCAATCCTATATTAAGATTCCTTATATGGTGTAGCTAGTTGATCTACTCCATACACAAAATATGCATAGTTTGGTGAAAGTTTGAATGTAATTAAAAGAGTATATCCTCTTGATCGAACATGTTGAGCTATCTTTACAAAAATAGAGAACCGAAAAACAAAATAAAATATACTGAAATTTTTGTCTTTATGAGGTACGGTGCACATGCATACAAAAGAATACTAAACTAATTAAATGCTCGGTAGGTCTTTGTGCATTGAAAATTCGATTGTGTTGATAAACTTGAGAATGTCATCTACATCTCAAAATAATAAAATATTGTCTCTAGTTAGAATGGATAAATTTCAATTATAAATTATACCACTAAATGATTGGCACCATCTATCAATGATGATGAAACTATCTATCAATTGTATCAAGGAATTGATAGAATTGGAATTAAAATTCCATGGGATTCAATTCTATAGAATTGAATTCACTAATTCCAATTCATTTTTTTGCACTACCAATTCCAAATTCACATAATTTTTGTGCTACCAAACATGAGAATTGGAATTGAAGTACTCAATTCCATAATTTGAATTCCATGTACCAAATGGGACCTAAAAGAAAAAGTAGAATATTCACTACTCCGTCAGCCCAAACTTGCATAGTAACCGTCCGGAAATTTGAGCTGGACTTTTTTCCGGTGGCTTTTGTAAAGAGTAAGATAAGATATCACTTCAAGTAGTAGTAGTTTTCTTCCCTGTTTACCAAAAGTCCTCTAGATTACATTTTCTTAAAAGCCGCGGCCTCACAGAATAGTGAGGAAAATAAATCATGTTATAATATTAATCTAGTCTTTTAGAAAGGCAATCCAGTGTCGGTGCGCACAAGAAACTATTACAAAAAATAAAACTCTCACACTGTAGTTGCCGAAATTCGGTCCAAAATTTTTGTGTTTCATATCCTTTCCTTGAACCAGTTAAGCTATTCATGCATGCTAGATTACATTTTTTTCTCTATTTCATTATAGCACTCTGTTGTTAGTAGGTGTTTGTGTTAATAGTTTGAAAGCAATTTCGAGTCAACTATTTATATTAATTGTTTCAGATTTTCTTCACAAGATAGAACTTTTTAATTTAATCATTTGGCGAATAAGTTAAAGATTTTTTAAGGATTCTATCAGGCATCTAAGTTAACAAAGGTGGATCCAGGAATTAAGATAGTTGGGGGTACCATTGATCAGATGTCCGGGGTAGCGCCCCTAGATTTAAAAAAAAAAATAGGTAATAAGAAATGATATAAAAATAATGAATTTCAATTCAAACATTTTATTGAAAGTGGAACTTTTTTCAATAGGCAATATAATATTTTATTTTATAAATAATTGATTATATTTAATAAAAAATACTTTATTAAAGACAATTAAATAAAAAGGTAAAAATTAATCTAAGTAGATGGAGTCTACTTAATTTTAGTTGGTGCATATGCATATATAGCCAAAAAAACTACCTTACTTCAAAAAAAAATTAGTAGGGGGGCATTGACTCCCAACTAATATATACTACATCCGCCACTATAAGTTAATACTCCTTCCGTCAACAAATAAACTTTACGTTCACTATTCACAGGGTCAAACTTTATTCACTTTGTTGGCCTATTTTCGTCACTCATTTGATAAAATAATATAGTTATGTCACCTCTAGTTTTGTAGATCTTTTGATATAGTTTTTTAATATGTAATTTTTATTTTTTAATTTTACACCATTTTTATATAAAATGATTTAAAAATAACTTCAGTCAAACATCGTAACACGAAATTTTGTATGTATTAGAAAATTAAAGGCATACACTTCTCGGAACTTGTTTCAAATCTAATTATTGATCATCGATATAATTTGTAATTGTAATGTATATTAAATACAAAAACATATAAATTCTTTAATAAATTTATTATATCTTTTCATAGTTTAAAGTACACCTCAAAACTATATTTCTTGAATGAAAGAATGAATAGTATTGTTACGACATGACTATAATTCTACATTATTATATTAAAAGATGGCCATTAACCCAAGTAATTCAGTTGATATCGGTTCTTTGAAGTGTTCTCGTGCGAGAAAGAGAGATGTTGAGACTTCTTCGGCGCTGGGTGGTTTGGGAACTCTATATACGAATCTTGTAAATATTGTATCAAGATAAAGAAGAATTTTAAGCGTCTTCAGACTCTCAAAAAGAATAGGATGAAAAAGATACTCCCTCCGTCCTAAAATTAATTTTTCATTTGACTTTTCACGGTCTCCAATGCGACACTTTGACCATCAATAGCTCAATTTTTATATAAATATATTTTATAAAAATTATAGATTTCAAAACTATGTTTCAAAATGAATCTATTTCTAATAAATTTATATGAAAATTCAATGTATTTTTTTCGTAATATACGGTCAAAGTTTAAAAAGTTTGACTACAAAAGTCAAACTGGAAAGTTAATTTTAGGACGGAGGGAGTACAAACTTTAAGTGTTTTTGAACTCTCAAAGAGAAAGAAAACTTTTGATTTGTTATTCATGATTGTTAACCTAAGGGGTACATCTCTATTTATGGAGTATAGAAAGAGAAAGAAAACTTTTAATTTGTTATTCATGATTGTTAACCTAAGGGGTACATCTCTATTTATGGAGTATAGAGAGAGGAATCTTAATTCTAACTAAACTATGAAATTTAACTCTAACTCTCTCGATTCAAAAGGTACATTGAGGCAAAGAATTGAAAAAAAAACTATTGAATGAACTTATAATTTTGTTTACCTAATAAAACTAAATTACAATAACTATCAAATAATAAATGCCAAAGTACTAACTACTCTACCATAAACACTAACCAATAAAGGTACAAGTTGTTGGCTTTCGCCCATCGATCCTTTGCAACGCTTTCAACACGAGATGTTAAGTAATCTAGCTTGTAGGGTGTCTCGTCATCTTCCATAAAAATAATACCCTCTTCATCCATGGCGTCAACCCCACGATCCACTTCATCTCTGATTTATGGTTATGCGCCTAGTCCCTTTAATTTAGATCCAATTGCATCATCCACAATAGCAGCATGGTGTATGACCACTTCTTCCATCATCTAGATAATCGAGTCTCTGCTTGTATTGAACAAACTTGGTGAAGAAAGCAGAGTGCCAATGAGATTCCTTATAGTTTCCATTTGTTCTAGAAGTTTCTAACTCCAAAGGGATTTAACTTGCTAGAATTGGAGGTTTGCGAATCAAATGATGTACTCAGGGGCGGCTCAAAGGAGGGGCAAAGTGGTCATTTGGCCAGGGCCCATTTTTGAATGGGGCCCAATTTTTGTATACCTACATGTATATATTTATTTATATAAAATAATCTTGATTTATTTTAAAAAATACAGTTCTAAGTCATTAAATCTAATAAACTATGAAGAGGTGATCAACCTATTTTCTCTCAAGAATAATAGAACAACTTCACGAGTCTTCAGTCAGGTATCACAGTTCGGAGTATATAATTGCAAACTTATAAGACTATGAGTCTGACATTTTATTATTACTACAATGTTATATATTATTAAAAAAATTAATTGATAAATTTTAATTTTTTATTAGACAATGACACATTTTCTCCGTGTCGGATAGGGTCCCTAATTTCTTGGAGACGGCCCTGGATGTACTAAGTAATTTGTAATGTATATTATTATAATCTCTAATCTCATGCCCTGGATCTTTCTAAATTTTATCTCATGATCAGTAATCTCTAATACACATTGGGAGCAATTAAAAATCAAAATTTATCAAACTTCCAAGAACTAGCTTACATCCGAAAGAGCCGTCACAGGTCCAATCACAATATATAGCTCTATCGTACGAACCTCGAAGAACAACATGCAGGGATAGAGTACGGAGCCGGCCCTTCCCTGCGCAATTCTCTGGATGCTCCAAAACCCTCCTGCAGAATTTCAAACAGCAATGAGACGCTGATATGCCGCGCCATCAATGGCTGATTAAGTTTTATACTTCTCGCCGGGATTCTCTCCTCCTTTGCGCAGGTCACCGCTCTTCACTTGCTCATCAGTTGCTCGCGTACATGTCTAGGGTTACTGGTTAGGGTTCCGTCTAACAAGGGTTAGGGAAATGTCACGCGAAGAGGACGATGATATTGCCTCGGGACGGTCTATGGCTGCCTGGATCAGAGAGCGCGGGATTGATTTGAGCTCTGACCCTTATTTGATGCATAGCCATGGTATGGAAGAAGCAGATCAATCTCAATGTTGTTTTAGGACTCCGAGTCATAGTAGGATAGGATATGAGCTCTCTGATTATAAGAACTCTAGTTTTAGGTGTGACCATGAAATCGCGGGATCTAGAGCTGCTAGATATGACAGTGTTGGGGCAGAGAGATTGTTGAGGGCTTCTGAGCATGAATATTACAGGCAAAGGTTGCAGGACAAGATGTCAGGCCGAGGAGTAGCAGAAGTGGATTTTGATTTGGATGGTCGGAGGAGTTTGGCTTCTTCGCCGCATCAGAGGTGGATTGGTCACCCGGACCCAAATCTGCTGGGCAGATTGACAGACATGGAGATGTATGGTAGGAGGGAAAGGATTGGGGTTTATTCTAAGCCCAAGGGTTTTATATCAAGTGGTGGTTTATCATTTCGAGATGATATGGATAAACTGATGGGCACTCATCGTTTGAACTCTGCAGAATTGAGAGGAAGAGTGTTTCTAGGTGAGAACAGAGAAGAGTTCAATTATGAAGATAGATGCAATTGTAGAAGGACAAAGTGCCTTGACTATTCGTACCGTTTGTCCCCCCAAGCAAGGCTTAAAGAAGATTATAGCTCTGAGTGGGTAAAAAGGAGGAGGATTTTCCCTGAATTGGGTGTTAGTCCATCTAGAGTCTTGAACACAGATAAGGAGAAGCTTGATATATACCATGCTAATCCGATTGGCTGCAGTGTTTCTGATCATTGTAATTCAGGGATGAAATTTGCTTTGAACTCTCCTTATAGAACCTTGCCTTATATTGGACATCCAGATGATATTTATCTGGACAGCAGAAATGCTCATTCCAGGAAGCAGAACTTCAGTGAAATAGAGATGCCAAATTTGTGCGTCCCACGAGAAATATTGAACCGTGAAAGTGATAATGGTGACAATGATGCATCTGGCAGGTCATTGAAGAGGAGTTCTAGTTTGGTTGATGATATGAACATGCATGGTTCTAGTGGGGATTTGTCAAGGAAATTGACTGCTACTAATGATGGAGTTCATGGCGGTAAGGATGAATATGATGGTCATATATTGTTGCCTAAGAGATTGGATCATGAGTTTGAGCAGTGCAAAAAGGTCTGTCATGCATCTGAGGAAATGTGGCCAAAACAGCTCCCTATCAAGCAAGATGAACCAAGGAAACGACATAAAGTTGGTCAGAATCCGACTTCCATTCCTAAGAATGTTTGGATAAGAGGAAATGTCGATAAACAGGTGGAGGAGGTGCATGAAAAGAAAACTGAGGAGTCAAAAGGTGCCTTGGTGTGTTATGCAAAAATAGCACAATCTGAGGATTCTTTGAAGTTTAATAAACTGGTTTATAATTTTTTCTTATTTTTCACCAAAACATTGTATAAAGATCTGCCTACTCGTAAGAGGTACATGGAACAAGGAAAGGCGGGTAGCCTTTCATGTCTTGTTTGTGGGAATAGGTATGCACTCCTTAACACTACTTATTAATTTTCCAAGTTGATCTATTAGTTTACATTTTATTCCAATTTGATTTCATATCACAACCTTTACCAGCAGTATAGACATTTCACAAGATGAATAATGTATGATAATGTCTTGATGACCAGTTATGCCTTTCCAAAATGACAAATTAGTTTTCTAATAGACAATGCAAAGTGATTAACCCTACACGTATACGCATAAATGCACACATGCAGATATCATTTTCATCTCATCTTTCATTTTATTATTGTAATTTGTATGATCCGTATATAGAATTTGTAACATATACCCCGTAGTTCCTATTTTTCTTGATTTGTGTAAATTCTAAAATTCTAAAATACTTTTCCATTTAACCAATGAAGAACATTCAAGGATACTCAAGCCCTAGGGGCACATTGCTTTATGTCACAAAAGGTTGACTTGAAAGCTAAACACTTGGGTCTTCTCACGGCAATTTGTGTCCTGATGGGATGGAACGCCGTTGTGGGTCCTAACATCACAGGACTTGCGGCATGGCAGCCACGTCAGATTCCTCATTCTGCTGCTTTGGCACAAAGAGAGGACCTTATACTCTGGCCACCCATTGTTATAGTTCAAAACTGTACCAAATTGAGCTCTGGTCCACAAGAACATCAAGTCACAAGTATAACCAGGGTAGAGGGTTGTCTGAGGGGTAAGTATATCACATTAGCACTTAACATTTGATATCTGCTATTGTTAATGCATTGTTTGATCTTGATCTGCTACCCATTTTTTCATGTATTATGAATAGCTTTAGGCCTTTTATAATAGTCAACATGTAGGGTAGTTGCCCTTTCTAATTAACAATGCCTTCAATAAACTAGGGAATGATTCTGATCTTATTCACATCTAGTGCCTAGTTGTTAGTTTCCTAAAGTATATTATTGGCAAAAAGTACAAAACCAGGCATTATCCTTGTCAAAATCAAGTCACTACTGTACTATCACAACAAAAGAAAAAACATCTTTTTATTGACCAATCATATTCCCCTATCCCCTTTAAAAAATTACCATCTTTCCTTTTTGGGTCGTCTTTAGCCATGCTTTACATGATAGAATGGTATCACAGATTAAGTATTATTAAGATTTAGGTCCAGTGTAAATACATCTAATAACGATAAGTCATAAATTATAGACTAGTAGATCTCATTGATGCAGGCAAGATATCCTGGAACTTTTACTATACACACCAGTAGGATTACACTGAATAATGATACGCCCTTCGGTCCTTATCTTGCGATTATATATATACTGACAGGCGAAGGTTTTAATACGAGTAAACTAAAGATTTGCCTTGGGAAGCCTGCAAATGGGAGCGTAGTTGTGGTGAAATTCTTGGCCACGGCTTCGGGCTTAAAAGAAGCAGAGAAGCTCCATGGGTGGTTTCTTGAGAAGGGGCATGGAAGAGAAGGCTTTAATAAGCAAACTGCTTCTGAAAAGCAGGAAAAGAACCATAAAGAACTTGATCAGGAGACGACAATGTATGGTTACATGGGGATAGTCGAGGATTTGGACCAAGTAGACAATGACACGAGTTTGAGGTGTTTGGTTAAGAGCAAGAAAGAACTTGATGATTTTGTTAATGCTCCGGTTTACAGCTAGAATCATCCGTAACGAGGCACTGCACCGGCTTTTCCATTGATGATTATGCTACAGTCACATCATAGATGACACTAATGTTTACATCACTAGTGTTTTATAGAGACTCACAGACAATGGAGACAATGATGTTGTCTTTGATGTCAACCTTGTGATTAAAGTAGCATTGCTTTTCCGCTTATTTTCCCACTACTTTTTGTTATATGTAGAACATTGAACCCTTTTCTCTCCCAACACTTATATGGAGAAATAAATGTTTTTTTGTTATCAACTCCTAGGTTAGGGGTACGTAGAAAGAGGGTTTTCAAACACAAGTGGTGTATAAAATGTTCTATGTAACAAATTGATACCCTCCCTCCTATAAAAGGCTCTTAGTTAACTTGCCTTAAATTTTAAAGAAATTGAAAATGTGTGGTTGAAATTTGAAAATGATATAGAAAAAGAGAAAGAAGAGGCTTGAGACGTTCCAAAAAGAAAATAAATTCTTTTTGGAACGGATGAAGTATTCCTTTATGTAAACAAAATAATGTTTGGTTGAAAGTAATGTGGAGTAAAAAAAATTGTCAGTCAAATTTTTTTTTAAAAAAAGGAAAAAGCTTTTTTTTGAAACACTCCAAAAAGAAAACAAAGATTTTTTAAAGATGGAGTAAAAAAGTAAAATGTACTCTCTCTCCGTCCCTTTTGATTCAGTTTGACTTTCAAAATCAATTTTATAAAATCTGATTATAAATAATAACAAAAATATGTTGAATTGTTAAATTATACTTCCCCGTCTCCTTGTATTTGTCCACATTTGACTTTTGGAACTGTTTATCTTAGCAATTTGACTCATCAAATTCTCTGAATATGTAAATCTAAATATAGTCATGTGTGATCTTGTTTGATTTGTCTTAACATATAGATTATTAATATATAATTTTTATAATTTTTTAATATACAAATTACAAGATAAAATGAATTAAAAAAGTTCATTGGATGGTGAGTACAAATTTAATATTTATAAATTTATTTTGAAATATTATATTTTTATGATATATATTTATCTAACGATATTAATGATTAAAATATTACCTATCAAGATTCAAAAGGGGCAAGGGAGGACTACAAAGAGAAGTGTTAATGTGAACATAATTGACAATTTTTATCCAATCTTAATTTTCAAAGTTAAAATTGATAGTTTTTATTATTGATTAAATAAAATACTCCGTAGATATTAGATATTAATAAAAATATTTTTAAAACATTATTCTATTTAATTAATATACTCCATATCATATTCTTCCTCCGTCCTAATTAATTCCTCAGTTTAACTTTTGTAGTTACATTTTTGAAACTTTGACTGTATATCACGAAAAAAAAATATTAAATTTTTATATAAATTTATTATGAATAGATTTATTTTGAAACATAGTTTTAAAATATATTATTTTTTGTAATATACTCCTCCGTCCCTAAATAGATTACAATTTTTTTCTCTCTTCTCGGTAACTTTTGTTTGTTTACGCGATTTCATTAAGTATTTGATAAAATAAAATATTTTTGTCAGTTCTTGTTTTGTAGAACTTTTAATGTAGGTTTTTAATATGTACTCCGTATTTTTATATCTTATTGATGTACTAATTTGTAAATAAAATAATTTCAAAAAATAGAAAATTTTACTCCGTAACCCGCAATTTGTAATCAAATGGGGGACGGAGGAGTATATTCATATAAAAATGGAGATAACAATGATTAAAGTGCCATATTAGAGACCATAAAAAATTAAATAAAAAATTAATTTTAGAACGAGTAATTTTTATTTAAATTAAGGTAAAATGATGATCTTGATTAGGATAAATTAAAAGTGAACAAACACCAAACCAAACCATGCTGTACAAAATCTTATAGTCAATTTTATTTTTTATGGCAGAAAAACATAGGAACAGACTGAAATAGTCTAGAGGAATAACAACAGAATGCCAAAAAGCATGACGCAAAACCTATCCATTTGTGCAGTAATTGAAAAGTTGATTTGAGTCGTACTCCCGCCCCGCCGCCGTCACCCTACTCCGGCAAAGCTTCATCAACTCCTCCACCGCCTCGTCGATCTCCTCCTCCCCCCTCTCACTCATTATCTTCTCGCTGAACTCCCTCGCCCGGCGCCGCAGCCGCTGCCCCGATTTCTCCGCCACCACCTTCCTCACCGCCCTCGCCACCTCCCGTCTATCCACTCTCCCCTCCCCGTCCCTCACCGCCTCCTCCCCTATCCCCGCCTCCACCACCAGCCTCGCGTTCAGCGGCTGGTCCAATTGCATCGGCATCGCGACGATCGGAACCCCGAATTTCAAGGCCTCCATCACGGAACTCCACCCGCAGTGGCTCACGAATCCCCCTATGCTCGAATTTTCCAGAATCCTCCCCTGCGGGGCCCACCCCTCAACCACTTTCCCCCTCCTCCCCACTCTCCGGAGAAATCCGTTAGGGAGCGCGTCGTCGATCGCCCGCGTTTCCTCCCACGCGCCCCCACCGCCCGGGAACCTAACTACCCACAGGAAATTGACCCGGCTGAGCTCCAGCCCTAGCGCCACCTCCTCCATCTCCGCCTCCGTCAGGAAGTACTCGCTCCCGAAAGAGACAAACACCGTCGAGCACCGCTGCTTCCCGTCCAGCCACTCCTTGATCTCCTCGTGCTCTCCCTCCGCCGCCGTGGACCGTACAAGCGGCCCCACCGGGACGCACCGTTTGTCGACCAAATCGCTCAGGTAGTCAATATACTTCCCCTCAAGCTCCCTGAACGTCTTGATGAGAATGATCCCCGACGATCCTTCCAAACACCCGTCCACCCGCTCCGTGTCGCTAATCCGGGTCCCGTCCTCTGAGTCCTCCGCCGGCTGTTCAAATATACACATGTTCCTCCTGTACTCGTGATCCCGGAGATACATCTCCGGGAAGGGGTACTCATCCACGGGGTGGCCCCTCCCGACGTGAAACAGGTACGAGGAGGAGGTAGCCCCGGGGCTGAGGAAGAGGACCGCAGGGACATCCTCCCCGCGAGCCATCGTGGGGACCCACGGCTGGAGGAAATCGTAGAGGACCAGGTCGGGTTTGAGGGTGCGGAGGAGGGTGAAGAAGCCGGGTTTGGCCATGTCCATGGCGCGCTTGAGAGTGGGCATGAGGCGGGGCGGGAGGCCGTTGGTGGTGTGGAGGTGAGGGGGGGAGATTGGGGAGGGAGGGGAGATGGAGCTCCACAAGCTTTATGGCTATGGAGTCTTTGTCTGTGAGCCTCTTCTTGATGGAGTTGAGGTTGATGGGGGGTGGAACATATGTAGATGATGAAGTTTCTTGTGGCAAGTGCTTGGGCTAGCACTAGAAATGGGCATATGTGACCATGGGCTAGCCATGGAAACATCAACACCCTTATGCTTCTCTGCCTTGTATCCATTTCTCTAACTTTGATTTTTTTTAGTAATATATATAAACATCAATAGATTGCAAATTTGCAGTGTGTTGTGCCACTTGTGCATGTATATATGTGTGTGTGTTGCATTGATATATGATGGGTATGTATGAATTGGAAGGGTGTGATGACGAAATGAAATAGAATGTACACGTGGCTATCATGAAGAGCGATGGGTACGATGAGGTGGAGGGATGCAAGGCACGTTAGTGCTGACTTGCAAAGAAATGAGATGTGATAGAAAAGCAAAAAAACTGATAGAAGAGAACGTGCAATGGTAAGAAAGCTTGCATTGCCACATTATAGCTTCTTCCACTCATATCATGGCATGACAATGCCAAAATTACCTTGCTTGGTAAAACATGAGTGTGACACTTCATACTACTTTTTTTCTTTTTTTAAAAAATAATTTTTTTTAAATTTTTTATGAAAAAAATGTACAAGAAAGTAGAATAATTTTTTAATAAAATAAATAATAAACATATTTTTTTATGTTTAAAAAACATTAAAAAATGTAAAAAAGTGATAAAAAATAATGACTTGCCATTGTAGGACTTGTCACTCCATTTACTTGTCACACGCTGACTGAACTATTTTTGATTAGTTAAAATGTTCCATTTCACCGTGTGACATTCCATTTTCGCCTTGCAATTGTTGATGCTCTAATGTTGAATTTGCTGGAAGGCCCCGATAACATGATGATGGTCAACACCATTCAGGGTCCATTGCCTACAATTTATTTGTTCTGTTTATGACTTTTTTATTAAAACTAGATTTGATGTACTCATATGAGATTCATTCAAGTTAGATCATATCTCATCAGACTAAATAATTCGAATCAGATTTTATCAGATCCAATCAGATCAAATTAAATTTAATCAGATCAGATCATATCAGATAAAAATAAAAAAATATCAAAAATAATATTAATATTTTTTGTCAATCATTAAATAATAATTAATTTTAAATTAAATCGCACCACTTTATTTAAATTTGCGTACACCTTAAATAATACGGAGTATTATGATTTTAAAATATGATTAATATTAATATTGACATCCTTATTATTATAATTTCAGGGCGGATGGAGTATTATCATCATCATAATCATCATAGGACGGATGGAGTATTATGATTATTGGAAAAATATTAAATACAAGTATTACATAATAAATGGTTAAATTTATCAATGATTAGTTATTCTGAATGATTTTTTATTTTACTTCTTCAATCTATATATGAAATGTTATTTTTGTTTCATTAAGCTACTAATTCTAAAATAAGGTTATTGATTGTATTATATGTTGACAAATTAGTTTAAAATTATATGAATGATCATTATAATATATTTTAAAATTATTAAATTATTGTAATAATTTCAAGTTCAATTTGAATTAAATTTAAATTCAATTACACCGGATTAAAACAAATCTAATCTAATAAGATCATATTAAATCTAATCATATTCCGTTAGATCAAGCATGAGGAAGAGAGTCTCAATCTCATAGTGTTAATAAAATAAATTATAGAGTAAACGAAGAATGTTTGATGAAGAGTATTGCATCATGACCCCCTGTAATTTGGTAAAAATGCACAGTTACATTTATGATTTCAAAACTTACACCGTTGTTTCTCATGGTTCTAATATTACTACGTAAATGCCCCTCTATACTAAAATATTCTTCAAATATTACATGAATAAGTCCACTGTCCTATATAGTTTTGAAAATTAGTACACACTCCCTCTTTTCTTTATTAATTTTCTCTTTTCTACTATTTTTTCATAATTCTTTTTTATTTTTTTTATAATGTTTTACTAATCAATTTTTTGTGTGTTTGCAATAAAAACCAATTAAATAACAAGAATTAATATACACTTCATTTGTCTCAAATTAAACATTTTTATTTTTTGTCCAAAGTATATTTTATTGGTTCATTTTCATGATACGAAAATCAATGAAATATTTTCAAATTAAATAACAAGAATTAACATAGACTTCATTTGTCTCGAATTAAACATTTTTTTGTCCAAAGTATATCTTTATTGGTTCATTTTCATGATACGAAAATCAATGAAATATTTCCTTTTGTTTACTAAAGCTCATTCCTCATTTTATGTTCATTAATTTTATATCATTTCTTTTATTATAATAAAAATTAAAATAAAAGAAAAAGTATAGAAAAGAAAATAAAGAAAAAGAAAAGCATATTAAAAAATACTTTTTTAGAACAAAGAAAATTAAGTCATGAAGGAAATCTTTTGCGCGTTGGTCCAAAAAATGTTATTAATATATAATAAAGTATATATTAAATAGACCTTACTCTGTATTTTTTGGTCCAGAAATATTCAAAAAGATTAAAACTTTTCTAGACAAAAAATGAAAATATCTAATTTGACAAATAAAGTATAAGTTAAATTTTTTATTTCTTACACAAACATTTTTTTAAATCTTTTTTAAAAATGTAGGTTTGAAAAAAAATTATTATTTCACACAAACATTTTTCTTGTATTTATGAAAAAAAGAATAGAAAAAAGAAAAACAGTAAAGAAAAATGAGAAGGGGCGTTGGCGCCCATTTCAAAAACTATAGGGGGCAACATAGTTATTCACCTAATATTTGAAAGATATTCTTATTCAGAGGGGCATTGACGAAACAATATTAGAACAATGAGGGGTAACAGTATATGTTTTGAAAACATGAGCTAACGTGCACATTTACTAAACCACATCAGGTGTTAGTGTAATAAACTCGTTTGATGAATATTGACAGTGAAGAGCCCCTAGGAGCCTAGCGATTTGGGTATTGTTTGGAAATAATATTTTCGATCAACATTAACATTTCGAATTGAATTTTAATGATTTTTTTTGGTGAAAACGCTAACGCTAAAACCAATGCCCTTTTTCCTTTTCCCCATCTTTCTCCCTTTCCCCTTTTTCCTCTTGGGTGGACTCAAATACCAAGATTGCGGTTTCCAACTAGAGTCAATCCAAGCAACGCCATGAGAAAGTTGAAAAGGGGAAATTCCGCAGGAGGATCTTCATCTAAAGTCAGCCATTCTACTTCATACTCCCTATTGTTATTATTATTATCGTTCTCTGTATCTACACGCAGTGCTCATATCAAATCCCCGCCTTCTCTTCCTCTCGTTCAATTATAGTTGGGTTTAATTTCTTTGACTGGAGATCCTGATCAGGGTCTTTGTTATCATTGTCTGCATTTGGATTTGTCTCTTGACAGCTGAGCGTTAAGCTATGATTTGAAATAAAAATTGTCTACTTCAGAGATTGAAGACCTAAATTCGGGGTAATCAATCAACCATCTTCCTCATCTCGCTCCCAATTTCGTTTTTTTTAACTTTCTGAGCATCTTATCCTGATCAATTTGAAGTTTGGGTAGTAAGTTATTGTTTGATGATCTGAATAATCTCCCATCTTTCTTCTTTTTATTGCTTTGAATTGAAGAAATTAAGAAGCATGACTTTTAAATTTTCATCATTGCTCAATGATTTTGGGAGTATAGAGTCATGCTTGAGCGATAAAGATTGTGTTCTTTTAAAAATCCATGCTTTTCCATAAAAATCAAATATCGTCCACATCCAATTTTGAAACTCGTTTAGTTTATATGAAGCTGGCTGGAATGGCTTCAGTTGTAGCAGAAATTTATCAAGTTTTTGATTCATCACAAAATAGCATAACGTAATAAATATAAATATTTTCTTAAAACAATATCTAAATCTAGGTTATATGTGTCATTTTCGTTCATTTCTCAAAATCGGCAGTACTACATTAAGTGAATTTAGATTTGCCAGTCTAAACTATCCATCATTATGAGACAATCCTTTGCTGTCACTCATTTGAAAACTTACCTAATGTTGGAAAGCTCTTCAGTCATTTTTAAATTAAAAAAAAGTTATTAATCTCTTCAATAATACGCATTCCCTCTCATTTTACTGCATCTACTTTGACTGGGTGCTGAGATTAGAGAGGTGAGAACTGTGAAATTGAGATTTATAATATGGAAGGAGCGACAGTGTAGACCATACAATACTTTCCGTAAATAGAAATGCATGATAAATTGGGATAAACCATAAAAGGAAAACATGCATGATAAATTGAAACAATGGGAGTATAATAAGATTTAAAAAAAACTACAAAATTGCAAAACAAGAGGATACCACAAAGATGAATCCAAGGTTGGTGGTTGTATTTTATTTTTCTGAGAGTGCAATGTAGAAGAAAAGCCTTCTCATTTCATTATTGCGATTCACATGATCAAATAATTCATGTTTAAATGGTTTCACCAGTTGACTGGACTTCAAAATCTAGGTGATACATATTGATGGTATATTTTTTGTTTGACCTCATCAAATGGGATGCTATTTCTCCTGAGGTTGTGGAAAACATTTTGATCAGGAATACTCCAGCCATGGAAGATTCATCTTCAAAGACGGTTGAATTTCTCCGGGCACGGTTATTATCTGAAAGATCGATCTCACGTACAGCAAAACAGAGAGCTGATGAACTGGCCAAGCGGGTAACTCATGTTTCATTTTCTTGCAAAATGTGTGCATCTCCATCAGGATAAAAATTTGCATGATGTGTTTTGTCATTTAGGAATAACTTGTAGAAAATGGTGTATGGGGAAATGTTTTCTTGGAAAATAAGTTTTTTGTATCAAAAATATAAGTATATAACATTTGATAAAATTGTAACTGGAAGTTATTTTCAATGCTGAAAACTGGAAAAGTAAATGTGTTCCTTTGCTAAGAAAATCTGTAATTATGTTCCAGGAATATACTTTTCTTTAAACAAACAGAGCTTTAATATTATAATACCTTTTACATATTCTTAATAAGTTAGTTTATTTTAACCATAACATCCATACATCTGTCTGTAATATGTATAAAGGTTACAGAACTGGAGAAACAGCTTAAGATTGTCTCTCTTCAAAGAAAGAAGGCTGAAAAGGCCACAGAAACTGTCCTGGCCATTTTAGAGAACCATGGTGTGGGTGATGCTTCGGATGACTTCGACTCTGTGTCTGACCAGGGTACTGCTTTGTGTGAATCAAATGTATCCGATTGTAAAGATGAGTGCAATGAAGAAGAAGCTTCAGTGAAAAGAAATATGGAGATGAGAGGTATTAGTGGAGAGGCCTACTCGAGCTCTGAGGTTGACTCTTCTCTACCTTTTGGTAGAAACTTGTCATGGAAAAGTGATAGGTCAACTCCGCATTCTTTGTCTCGGAAGAAATACATGGATTCTTCTAGAAGGTCTAGTAGCTCTGCATCAACTGCTTCTTCATCCAAAGTTGCTAAATCATGTCGCCGGATAAGACGCAGAGAAACAATGTCAGTTTCTTTTTTATTCCTTCTTTTTAATTATAATTTCCTATAAGCATATTGCACTAATACTATATTTGGAAATTTTCTGAGGAGAGGAATTTTCTGGGAATTACTCTTTTTTTTTTATTTTCAGAGAATTATTTATTTTAGAGGGAAACGAAGTTAATGTTATAACTTTACTATTTGAATCTTCATAACATACAATAAATTTTTAAGATTTAAAAGTAGGATAAAATTGTAAGTTTAATAATGAATGGTGAATTTCCCTTCCATTTTGGATGGAAGAGTTGGATGGAGAATAAGATATATTTTCTTTTACATCTTTATATCCCCTTCTTTCCCAAATGCTTCAGCTGTCCCAAAAGGAATTTCCCACTTTCCTTTTTCGTCTCCCTCTGTCCCAAATTTATTTATTCCTTTTTCTCTACCCTATAAACATTTTTCACTTTTCAAAACTTTGTTAAACTCTGTGAAGTCAAAGTCTGAAATTCTCTTTTGGGCAGAGTAAGATGAAGTATTTCAGTCTCCAATTTTACTTCCTCATATTTTTCTTGTTGAACATTATGCAAAGCTCTAGCATTCTAGTGTAGCTAACTTAAAAGATTTTGTTGTGCTTTCAAAAATATTTAAATATTAGCTGTCTTGTATTCTCAGATCAGATGTTGAGGAGTCACACAACGAGACAACTATGCAAGCTACTCAGGATAATTCAGGAATTACACATGCTCAAAATCTTCATGGAGTGACTCGCTCTGGTACTGAGTCACCAAGAGGTGACCTTACATGCCATGCTGACAATAACCAATCAGAATTCCCTGCTTTTCAAATACTTGAAAATGAAAACCAAGAAGATAATGGCAACGTAAGTAACCACACACATGAAGATGACAAAGATATGGAAAAAGCTTTGCAGCATCAATCAGAACTTATAGGTCAATATGAAGCTGAGGAGAGATTACAGAGAGAATGGGAAGAAAAATACACAGAGGATTCCAACTTTGTGCCGGTAAGATTACCTTATTGCATTAATGAATCATGCTGTCTAATATTAGAAAATTAGTAGACACTTCGGCTACAAAAATCTGGATTGACATCTTGTTGAATGTGAAGGATACCTTTTTGCATCAGTTTATAGTTTTAACTAACTTTAGAAAATTATTCGACACTATAAACTGTAAAGCTCGTGCATTTCACATTAACATAGTTGGGATTAAGGTGAAGATGTGAAGGATGAAAGTGCATTTTTCCTTATTGGGGAATTTTTTATACGAATCTTCAGCCTTAGAAGGATCTGCAGGAGTGGGGATGTAAGACAAAGTCAGCATTCAATAGTGCATGTCTGGATTCAACATCCAAAGCACTATTCACATCTGAGAAGCTGTTTGATTTAACAAAAGACGATTTTGAAAGCCTATTTAGAATACGACTGAAAGTCTCTTTCACCCATCAGAGTTTTATAGTTTCGTTTAGCTTTTCGAATTGACTGGAGAAAGTTTTAATCTATTTTTGACTTCTTGTTCTCCGGTATCATCTAAATAACTGGCTTTAGTAAATGGACACTTGGAAAATAGATTACGAGTAAAAAGTTTTAGCAAACTGAAATCCAACAGACTATATATGTCAACTTAGGTTCTCCTTGAAAAAAAAAAGAATCAGACATTCTCATAGTTTAGTAAGCCTTCTCAATTTTCAAAGTGCTACAATGGTCTACCCTTTCAAAATGCATCATGATTCACGATCCTTTCTTTCCCTGGGTTTCAGTAGTCTTGTTTATATGTGGCAGATGGTTTAGTACTGTCTTGAGAACACATTGTGCTAGAGCCTAGAGAATAATAACTTTGTCTGTGTGGGACACTACAGGATTCTTCACGCGATCTGGGAAACCATTCAGATGTGACCGAAGGAAGAGACGACATCAGAGCAGTATCTAATGATCAGTCTGCTAAGGTCACCATTTGTTCTCAAGACCTTCAAGACCATGGGAGAGTAGATGATGAAGATTCTCTGTCCCCGGCGTCACTGCTAAACACAAACTGCGACAAAATTGTTTCCCAATCATCCTCACCAGAATTTGCTTTTCCCACCATGCCCAAGGAAAATAACCCCTCAGAGCAGACTCCATCCTCTTATACTTTGCAAAAGCCCGACAACACTTCAGGAAGAAAGGGCGAACTTGCTTTGGTTTTACCCGAGACGAACAAAAATGTCAGAAATGTCCTCGAAGCACTTGAACAAGCAAAATTCTCACTGAGAGAGGAACTCAACAGTACCTCACAGATACAGGGCGGCAGGCCTGTTGGTCTTTTCAGATTACCAACAGACATAAACTTTGAGTCAACACCTCCAAGAACAGGCTATTCTTGTCCACCATTATTCAGCGTGGCCAAACATACCCCTGAAACTGCTTCTGATATATTCTCCCACGAGCATTTCTCGGAGACTAGACGCACAGATGCATGGAGGCTGCCAATGTTGGAGCCATTTCCCAATATACCCTCCTCTCCCGCAAGATTATTGAACTCTCTTGATCCTCGGCCAACCACGGGCCATACATTTCCTAATAACCACACTCTATTTTCTCCAAGTCGACTCTCTGCTACTGTTCCTGTCTGGGAAAACATGTTTTCTCCTTCTATGCGCTTCTCCCCTCATGATGATCGTATCGGACCACACACGTACAGGTATTAATAATCCTGGCACTCCCTCTCCCATCTTGGTTATGACTTGTGACTATTGATTGCAGCTGAGTTGTAGATTTATCTATATGTATGTATGTATATAGTGCTGCTGTATAATAAGTTGGTGCTGTATTATCTTCTTAAATGTGTTTTACTTTGCACCCTTGTAACGGATAGAAATGCAGTTTCTAAGCAGGTAATAAAAATAACATATTCATATATTTGGTGTTAAGAAGTTTACAATATATTGCATCTGATGAGTGGATATGGATGGTGAAAACAGCTTAATTAAATTATACACTCCTTGCATTGAAATGAATGCCCAGCTATTTAAAAACACAATCAATGCATAACTATAAACACTACTGTTAGTATGCACTAGAGATTGGTTGCTTTGTATTCTCTCTCATTCTCTCTCTGTGTGTGTAAAGTCAATGGCTCAGTTCTTTAGAGTGGGCTGATGATATGTTTATGGGAAGGACCATGCTAGGGTGCCACCACATGGGTGCTACCATGGGTGCACCCATGCTTCGCACACGATAATTGTCTGTGCGACACAGACAATTATCGTCTGTGTTTGTCTGTGCGAAGCATGTGTGCACCCATGGTAGCACCAATGTGGTGGCACCCTAGCATTTTCCTTATGGGAAAGATAAAACTCAGCGAGTCAACCCACATGCGGCTAATGTTTAGGACTTTAAAGCTATGCTTTGTGGATCGACTTATCTAAATGTATGTATAAATACTACATTTGGAGTAATTTTTTTGAACAAGCACACTCTTTTTAGCAGAAATACATTATATTTTTACCGGAGACACCTTAATTTACGAAAAAATAAAATAGTACTCCAACTCTTTTATAATAATGTTCCAGCTTTAGAATACGATGTTCAACAAAAGTTACATATAAAGTTCGGTGTAAAATTAATAAATATAATTTATTATTTAAAAGTATTTTAGAAGTTTTACCAAACAAATAGCGACATTATTATTTTATTTTATTAAATAGTCAACAAAAAAGGAAAGGATGAGCCACATTCCTGCTTGCCCTCTCAAACCCGACAAGACTGAGAGGTGGTAAATTAGACTTTTGTCATAGATTGGATGCAAAAATGAAGTTTGCACCTGGTACTTGCAAAGGCTTCGTGCTTAGCATAGTTGCCTCCAGTGTAGTTGCAAAAAATAAAACTTGGTTGTTACCTTCTTGGTACTCCATATCTTGCTAACTGTGCAACGCCCAATGTGAAGCCTCATTTGCACTCCTTGTTTTACAAGAAAATGACACACAATGACCCAATGCAATTCAAAGCCTACATTGAGACTCGAATTTAGGTAAACTTCTCAATGAATCTTGAGTGACTTTCTACCACTCAAGACAAAAAGAGAAGATCAAACCATTAATATTATATTTATATTAAAACATTTATTTTTTGCATATCATATCAAAATCAAAGTTTACTAATTTTGACAAAAAAAATCAAATAGGAAAATTAGATCTAAATACAAGGAGCATTTCTCAAGAGCAGGCCTACATTGTTTTTAATTTTCACCCTTTAATTATTATTACTATTTTGCTCTTAGCTTAGAAAATCATTTTAGATTTGTGAGAATTGAGAAATGAGAGTAATTTATTTATTCATTCTGGTTCATATTAATTACTACTCCCTTCGTCTCCATTTTGATTACAATATTATTTTTCTCTTTCTTCTCAATAATTTTTATTTATTTGTGTGTTTTCATTGATTATTTGATAAAATAAAATATTCTTATCACGTCTTATTTTGTAGAATTTTTGATGTAGTTTGTTAACATATAATTTTTATTTCTTATTTATGTACCAATTTATAAATAAAATGATTTCAAAAATCGTAAGATTTTACGTCGTAATTCCCATTTTGTAATCAAAATAGGAACGGATGGACTAATCATTATATTGAGATTTTCATCTCATTTACAATTATGTTATCGCATTTTTCAAAAGAATAAATCTACGTGTACCTTAAAGATTGTATCTCAAAATATTTTTCCAAAGGTTTACACTAATATTTTGTGTTAATATAAGTCCGAGATTGATAACTTACCTTGACATAAAATGTCATTGTAAAATTTTGCGATCGCACTAAGATTTTATAACAATGTAACCCATCAAAATGTAAGTAAGAATTTTTGGGATACGTTCCGGGATGCAATGCATAGCAAAAATAAGTAAATAACATAATTAAAATTTGAAATTGTAATTAGCAAACATGCAATTTAAATAATGACAAAATTATAAAATAATTTTCTTAGTACATCTTTAAACAACACATCATAAATGTTAACAGATGGATATAATAGAGACCGTAGTCATAATCAAAATGCCATTGCAAATTATGCCTTACCACCCCATACTAATCACTCATTAACAGATATTTTTTTAAAGGTACAAAATGGGGCAAGTAGAATTTAATATTAATTAATGACACGTGCACACATATGCCAAGTAGATTAAAACCGTAATACCCCACAAATTAATTATACCCTTTTTGCTTGCTCGATCTTGGCTCTGAGAGGGTTCTTCATCACCACAGTGAACTCCGATTTCTCGCTGAAATCCACTTGGCCGTTTTCCGGGTAAAAGGACCATTCGAATTCCTGAACCAGCCGGGCGATCATCAGGCTCACATGCAACATCGCCATATTCAACCCCGGGCAGATTCTCCGGCCGACCCCGAACGGGATCATCTTGATCCCCGTGACCCCGGTGATGTCCGCCGTCTCCCGGCCAGAGAGAAATCTCTCCGGGTCGAATTCTTCCGGGTTTGACCATATCTTCGGGTCCTCCGATACCGCCGGCAGGAAGATCTCGACGTTGCAATCCGTTGGGATGTCGTACCCGCCCAGTGTCGCCGGTTCGATCGCCGCGTGGGTCAGCGACATGTACGTCGGGGGGTGTTTCCGTAGTAGCTCCATCACGAAGGCGCTCAGGTACGGCATCTTCTTCAGATCGCTCTCGCAGACCTTTCGCTCCCCGACTGCGGTTTTTATTTCCGAGGAGAGCCTCGATTGAATCGCCGGCTTTTCGATCATCCGCGCCACCGCCCACTCGACGGCGGTTCCCGTCGTGTCGGTTCCGCCGTTTAGGAGCTCGGAGACGAGCGTCACCATCTCCACATCGGTTGGCGCCGCCTTCCTCCCTTCGATTTTGAGATCGAATAGCGTGTCCAGGTAGGAGAAGGACGACGCCGTTTCGTCCGAATTAGGGTTTCGCAGCGCGCGGCGCCGCTTCTCGATCAACGGGACGATCGTTTCGATCTGCTCTGCTCTGACCTCCATCGCCGTTCTGATCTGTTTGGAGAAGAACGGCCGTAGAGTCGGAAGGTAATCGTCCACCCGCGGATCGAGAACGATCAAGACCTTCTTCATCATCTGATCGACGGCCTCGATCGTCTCCTCGTCCATCTCGATTCCGAAACACACGGCGAGCAAGATGCAGAAAACGGCGAACCGGGCGTTTTTCAGCACCCAGACCGCTCCGCCGTTGGCCGCCGCCTCGGCCCGGATCCGGGCCACCATTTTGTCCATCGCCGCCTCCCTCGCGCGCCGGAACTCCTTCAGACGGGAGGAGCTGAGCACGTTCTGCACCATGTTCCGCCTCAGGGACCGCCAGACCGGGCCGTAGACCGCGGCGTTCACGGTGAACTTGTTGCAGCTGAAGACGGACCGGGTCGGGGTTTCCCTGGGCCGAGACGCGAAAACCTGGCCCTTCTGGATCAACGCTTCGTGGACCAGCTCGGCGCTACTGATAACGATCATGGTTCGGGTCCCCATCCGGAGAGTGAAAATGGGCCCATAAAAGGCCCTGAGGTCCCTCACGTACTGGAAAAACGGTTTCCCGGAGCGAGCCACCTGGAACAGATTCCCGACCACCGGCCAACCGGGAGGTCCGGGCGGGAGGTTGAGCTTCTTCTTTTTGGAAATCGTTTTTCTGGAGAAGAAGAAGAAGAATATTAAGGCGGAAATGAAGCAAGCGAGGGCTGGGAAGATGAGGTCATAGTTTGTGGAGGACGACAAAGGGAGAGTATCCATATGATTTCTTGTTCTGCAGTTTGGGAATGGAGTTGAAGCAAAAATAAAAGGTGGTGCATGAGATTTATGGAGAGAGTCACGGTTCGTTTCATAAATACTCCATCTCCCGTCCCAAAAAATTTACACGTTTCAAAAAAATTGCGTTCCACAATCCCTTACTCATTTCTATTAAAAAATCACTTTTACCTCTTACTTTTTCATACCTTACCTATTATGGAGTACATCATATTTTTTTCCTAATAATCTACACATCACATCATATTTTTACCCATCACATCAAGGGTATTTTTAGAAAGTCAACCCAAAATTATCTCTCCCTTAATTTCTACTTTAGTCAAAACGTATTCATCTTAATGGGATGGAGGGAGTATTTATTTCACTTTGAAAGACGATGTCAAAAATGTAATGTCACACGCTGTCGTGATAAATTGTAATCAAGGAAACATAGTCTAGTCAGTGAAGAGACGTGGGTGGAGTGGCAAACTCCGCAGTGACAAATTATTACTTTTGTCATTTTTTACATCAACTTTGATATGTTTTAATTAAAAAAATATTTTTTTATTTTATCAACAAATTATTTCTACATTCTTAGACAAAAATAATTTTTTTAAAAAAAGAAGGAAAAGAGGCTTGAATGCTTGATGTGTCAGGGTGAAGACTCTCCATGCGTGCTCAATTAGGAATTGAGAAAAAGAATAAAGTATCACTAAAACATTGAAAATATACTAAAATAGGAGTTCCATATTTTTATTCTCGAAATAAGAATTAAAATGAATTTATATTACCAATCATTACCATGTACATTACGTAAAATATACATGTACAGTATCACATTACCACAGTACGAACTCCTATATAGAAAATAAAAAACTTGTAACTCTTATTTTGATATTTTCTCTTTGTTTTAGTCCTTGTTTTTCCAAAGATTCTACGCGAGGCAAACAAAAAAATTCATTAAAAAATTATTTTTTTTCAAAAAAAAAAGAAGGAAAAGAGGCTTGAAGTGCCGCGCTAATTAAAGACTCTATGCATGCTGAATTAGAAATTGAGAAAAATACTAAATTAGGAGTAAAATATTGAAAACATACTAAAATATAAATTTTATGTTTTTATTATCAAAATAGTAGTTAAAATGTGTTTACATTACCAATCATGACCATGTACATTACGTAAAATTTACATGTATAGTGTCACATTATCATTATATGAACTACTGCGTACTATTTATAAAATAAAAACATGAAACTAATATTTTGATAATTTCTCTTTGTTTTAGTCCTGATTTCTTTTACACTATGTTTGGCTCAAGGATTTTGGAAGGAAAAGAAAGAAAAATGGTTTCTCTCATTTTCCTCACCAAAATGAAAGGAATTTGGTTTTCCCTCCACTATGTACATTTTGTCTCCTTTTTTTTCTTCCACTTTTCCTTTCTTTTCCCCTCTAACCGAATAAGAAAAATGGTTTTCCACTTCATTTTTTTTCTTTTCCCTTTCAAATTCCTTAAACCAAACATAGTGTTAGGAATTCCACGCCAGGCAAACAAAAAATTGGGATGGCTTCTGCTAAGGGTGCATGGCATGGCGCCCAATCACCACGCCATTGCCACTGCTTTCAGGAAAACTTCTATAGTTCTAATGTTTAGATTTAAAATATGCATTTTTTTATAATTTTTATGAGCTCGTGAGTATATCTTTTTTTTTCTTGTAAAAATTTCAATTCTTTAGGAATACGAGTATAATGACAGTGTGTGTTTGCCTTACTTTACTTAAAAGAGATTAAAAAAAAGGAAAGTGTAATTATGTGATTGAATGTGATGCAGAATTGAGAGAAATTATAAAAACTATGAATCTCTTTCTAATAGTAGAAAATGAAATCTTTTTTACAAAGGAGAAGTCTCAAGATAGGAGTAAAAATTTATAAAAATACCAAAATATGAATCATAACTTTTTTAAAACTAAAATAAGAGTTTACATTGTTATTGCTACACTGGCATACTATCACATTCTCACATTTTATTTGTCATACTATTACCGCCATATTGTCATCTATCGCCGCCGGCCACCAGAGTGCCGCCGTAGATCATCGACAGTTGAAAGATCGCACTGACATATTATACACTTATCACTTTTCCATCATACTGTCAACGTGTATTCTTACAATGTCATTATACGCCTATTTTTGTCTTAGAAGATTTAGAGCTCCTATATATTTTGATATTTTCATACTTTTTTGCTCATATTCAGGGAGATTTCTTTTTGTACAATGAACAAAAAATAACATGTGAAATGTTTTTATAAGACGGAGGCACGGAGCAAGTATTCTATTACTCTTTTTGTCCTAAAAATATCTTCTTAGTTACTATTAATATGGTCAAGCTTTTTTACTTTCTTTCCTTATTTTTATTAATTTGATAAAATAATATAAATACGTCACATCTAATTTTGTAATATTTTTATGTAATTTTTGGATATTTGAATTTTACTTCAAATTTTACACTATAAAAAATAAAGTTAATCAAAACTCGTAAACTGAAACGTGGATTTAATTTTAAAATAGAAGTATGATTAAGATCCTTTTTATAAGGAGTATATATATCGATATACAAACTTCACCTGTCTTTGCCTAGTTTATTTCTTTGATTCATATTGGATAAATTTTATACTTTAATTGAATAAAAAATATAATGTATCTGTACTTTTTTTCCTCCCAATATCTTTCAATTTCATGTACTCCCTCCGTCTCTAAATATTTGTCACATTTGTATTTCTGAGGCAAAATATTAAGTTTTTTCAATTCATTTTATTTACATATTGGTATAGAAATAAAAAATAAAATTTACATATAAAAAAACTACATGAAAGTTTTTCGAAATAAGAAGTGTCAAGAATATTTTATTTTATCAAATAACCAATGAAACGTAGAAATAAACAAAAGTTCAAGCGACTGCTGAAAAAGCAAACGTTGCAAATAATTTAGGACGAAGGGAGTATTACTTTAGTTCTTAACTTTTTTAAGCTTTAATCATTAATTATGGAAAAATGCATTATACTGTTAAATTCAGTACTAAGAGCACTGGGTATACTCCTCACGCCCACCGGCGTTAGGGGGCGTTTAACGCCCCAGGGGCGTGAAACACCGCCCCCCGCCGGCGTTAAAGGGACGTGAGGAGCCCTGCGTCATTCGTTTGACGTGGCGTGAATCTTCTTGGGCTCCCTCCTAATGGCTTTTTTAGTCGTTGCAGCCCATATTTCAAAAAAAAAAATCCTATAAATTCAACCCTCCCTAACCAATCTCTCACACCTTCTCTTCAATCTCTTCTTCTTTCTTATTTTTAAATTTCAAAATTCAAACCCCCCCTCCCAATTTTCAACATGAATTCTTCCGGCTCCGGCTTCTTTCCCGACGATCTCCCGCCCGTCGACGCCGCGATGTGGTATTACCAAGAGTTGGGCGATCGACCGCCGATGTACGAGACGCAATAATC
Source organism: Cuscuta australis (assembly GCA_003260385.1). Taxonomy (NCBI): domain Eukaryota; kingdom Viridiplantae; phylum Streptophyta; class Magnoliopsida; order Solanales; family Convolvulaceae; genus Cuscuta; species Cuscuta australis. The sequence goes on along the minus strand of NQVE01000054.1, from coordinate 4,550,019 downwards.
GGGTACGTTGACCGAGATTCGGTTCCGGAGACTCAACCGGAACCATCCGGATCGAAAAAAAGTACACGCCGGAGAAGCCACAAAGCCAAAAGCACGTTGACCGATGCGGCACGGTCAGTCCAAAAGAATGAGAGAGATCAAGGAGAAATATAATTTACCTTAGTTTTTTTAATTAATGTATCCTTTTTAAATTATTGACGGTTTTTATTTAATGAATGTATTTTTTTATTATTCGTGTTTCAATTTAATTAAATAATAAATTAATTACATTTTATTAATTTAATTTTAGAAGATGTATATTTAAAAATGTAAAAAATGAAGGTTTGAAGCCCCGGGGCTTCAAACACATTTCCAGTGAATTTTGGGTGTAAGTTAAAGCTGACGTGGCAGAGAAAGAAAGTTTAAAGCCCCGGTTTAAAGCCTCGGGGCTTCATAACCATTACCAGTGTTCTAATAACGAATTACTATTTCTGAAAAATAGTTCTGAAATACTCCCTCCATCCACAAATAAAATTCCCGTTGCGCGTTAAGATGTTTAACTGAAGTTATTTTCAAATCATTTTATATGAAAAATGGTGTAAAATATAAAAATAAAAATTACATATTAAAAAACTATATCAAATAATCTACAAAACTAGATGTGACATGACTATATTATTTTATCAAATGAGTGACGAAAATAGGCCAACAAAGTGAATAAAGTGTGACACTGTAAATAGTAAACGAGAAATTTATTTGTGGAAATAGAGCGTATTATTTTTTAATGTGGAGTATATGTGTATACACAAATATAATATGTCGAGATATTAATAGTCAAATATTATATTAGAAAAGGTGAAAATCAAAGTGAAAGAAAGAAATAGGATGGAATGAGTAATATGAAAATTATCTCATTAGATTTATATACATTGATTAAGATTTTAAAATTATATTTCATTTTAATAATGTACAATAGAATTGAAAGTAATTAACGATTAGAGTTTGTTCAGTTTGACAAAATGGACAAATACACTTGGAAAGAAGGGAATATATTATAAAAAAGTGATATTTAAAAATCGGGTTTCGAAATGCATATATTGATTATTAAAATTAGTTACTCCCCCGTCCCTAAATATTTGCCACACTTGTATTCCCGAGGCAAAATATCAAGTTTTTTCAATTCATTTTATTTACATATTGGTATAGAAATAAAAAAATAAAATTTACATATAAAAAGCTATATGAAAAGCTCTTCGAAATAAGAGGTGTTAAGAATATTTTATTTTATCAAATAACCAATGAAAACATAGAATTAAACAAAAGTTCTTGCGACTGCTGAAAAAGCAAACGTTGCAAATAATTAGGGAGGAGGGAGTACAATAACTCCAAAAAAAATTAAATAAACGAATATAGTGACAAGTGTAACGAAACGGTGGTGCGACCCTAAAAAAGCAAAAAACGGTGGTGGTGGAGAACATGGATTTACAGGTGGGTATCAAATTTCAATTAATGCAATTCATTCATTCACAGAAGACCTTCCATTCGCACTTCATTTGTTGCTGCAATATTTTTACCTACTGCCTACCGCAATTAATACAACTACCTGGGGATATTTCTTTATACTCCATCCGTCGCTGTGGGCGTTGTGCAGTTGGCAAGGTAAGGCATGCTAAGGGGTAAGACCCGAGTTCGATTCTTGACAACTGTGCATGGAGACAATTATACTAAACATAGAGCCCCTGCAATTACCATATGCAAGCTCTGCTCTTTGCCACCAATCTGCGATTAAAATCTAATTTACCTCTTCTCAGTGACCGTCCGGTCGGGTATGAGGGGACCTTCGGGGATGGGGCTCATCCCTTTTTTATACTTCATCCGTCCCAGAAAGATATAGAAATATTGACTAATGTGATAAAATAAGGGAGAAATAATTTTGTGTTGATTTTATAAAAATATATTTGATGTGATGGGTATAAATAGGATGCGATTTGTAAATTATAAGGAAAAAGATATAATGTGATAGGTAGTACATGAAAAAGTAATGGGCAAATGTGATTTTTTTAATAGAAACAAAAAAGATTTTTTGGGACATGAGTTTTTTAAAATGTGAAGAACTTTTTGGGACGGAAGGAGTATTATTTAAAAAAAATTCAATCATATTCAAACAAAGGCCTTGTTTTTAGAGGGAGGGTGTATAAATTTTAAGTGACCTTTGTATGACTATTTTCGAAGACTTGGTCCGGAAAAAGCCACCAAATTAAAGTATGGGACAACTTAGGTAGCGATCCGTTCAATTTATTTTTTTCTGCTTTGTATTTATTCCTATTAAAATTAGATCAGACCATATAAGGTCTAATCAGATTAGATCTAAACAAAAATGATATTATTATTTTTATATTACTATTACTATTCTTTTTATTAACATTATTATTATATTATTATTACTATTACTATTCATATTATAATTATAATTATTATTACCATTGTTATTATTTTCATTATTACTATTATTATTATTATTATTACCATTATAATTATTATTACTATTACTATTATTATTATATAGGGCCTTATTAAATACGAGTACTTTGAATAATTTTGAAGTCCTGGGGACCTTGGGAATAATAAGTATGAGGCCGAGACATATTGGGCTAGCACCACGACGGAGGCCAACAATGTATGTGAAGTAGAACTATAAATGGGCAGGTCCAAATTTGATTAACATGTCCATCTATCTATATACATTAAACATATAGAAAAATTTGCACTAAATAGGATTAAAATATAAGTAATTTTCCAATGTTGGACTTAAATTTTTTTATTTCTTAATTAGTATTTAATAATGTCCAGTGATGATGAACATTTACTTGAATAATGACTAATGGATAATGACCAATGGTCCTACATTAAGAAATAAAAATTTATGGTCCTATATTGATAAAGTCAGTATGTTTTAGTCTCATTTCAATAAATTCTCCAAAACACATATGCATTTTTTAAGTATGTTATTATTTGTATCCAATTAAATATATTTAATTGGTAAGCGGATGTGAATATAGGATTGTGCATCATAGTCCAGAAAAGAAGAGTAATTTACCTAATTAGGACTAAAACATGATAACGTTCTCAATATAGGACCATGTGTTTTTATTTTCCAATGTAGGATCTTTGGTCATTATCTATTAGTCTTTATTCAACTAAATGTCCAAAATCACTTGGACATTATCCTTCTCACTAGACATTATTAAGTCCTATTTAGAGAATAAAAAAGTTTAAGTCCTACATTGGGAAATGACTTATGTTTTAATCCTATTCAGTGCAAATTTCACATAAAAGAATACTATTTATAATCAAGGGAAAATATTCTCTATATTTTTTACGTAGTATTTCATCCGTCCTCAAAAAAATTTCTAGTCGCGAGTTTTGTAGAACTTTTGATGCAGTTCATTCTAGAGTATTATAATTTTTTTTATTTTCTATTAATTTTTATTTAACTAATTTGAAAATAACTTGAGTCAAATATGTTAAAACAAACAAGAGCCTTATTTTGAGAACGGAATGAAGTATTAATTAATACTGAGTAGTACTAAATTAAATCTTATAAATAAAATAAGTTAGGTTTATATATATATATATATATATATATATATATATATATATATATATATATATATATATATATATATATATATATATATATATATATATATATATGCTTGGGCTTGGGTGAATAGAAATCTCACAACAATGTCAATATTTCATGGCATGCACTTGGCACAGTACATATGGAGAACATATTGGCTCAATAATATATATATATATATATATATATATATATATATATATATATATATATATAATTAAAGAGATTTATAATGGTATAAATAAAGGGCAAGCTCAACAATGACAAGCACAGCGACAAAGGCATTCATCAGGCCACTTCCGAGGGTCAGCGGTGGCGGCGGCATTGGTTGCGCCGCCGCCTTGTCTCTCTTATTATCGGCGGCACTGTTTTCATGATCTCTTGTCGAGTCATCAGCTGGCAACAGTGAATGCTTCTCACGGATGCTCCCATCAATGGCCGCCGCCGCCGCTTCTCCACCACCATCATCAATTGCTGTGGGTTTCTGCAGGGTTTCTTCTTCTTCTTCTTCTTCTTCTTCTCTTCTGTTGGGATAATATTTAATTGGGATGTTAATGGTGAGGATGGCGAATGATCCGGGAGAAATAAGTGTCATCGAGATAAATTCTGTCCATGTCTACACAATCCTTTGGAATTTCTAAAACCCGTTCGAACCGAAGCCACACATCTTTATACTCCCCTTTCCCTTCTCCTACAACACTCACTCTCCCCTTCTCTTTGTCTATTTCCATTTTTATCTTCTCCCTCTTATAAACACCTGCATGCATGTCCTCTCCATCAAAACCACATATAATTCAACAAATATATAATTCTATAATTAATCCTTTATAAAAAAAAAGAGTTTTTAATATTTATATTTAGATCTCTGTTATCATATACTTCATCCGTTCCTTACACTCTTTCCTGTTTCTTTTTCTTCTTGCATGTCCCACATACTTCTTCCTTTGTCTATTAAAACCCCACTTTCACCCCTTATTTTTTTATATCATACATATTCTATTACATCCTACTTTTTTTACTAATAACCTATCCATTACATCTTATTTTTACCATCACATCAAAGATATTTCTGGAAAGTCAACACAAAAATATCTCTCCTTTAAATATTTATAAAGTCAATAAGGGAACATATTTCAGGGACGGAGCTCGAGGAAGTATTAGGTTTGTGGTTCTTTTTTATATGGACGCCTTTTCATGGATATGGAAGTCTTTTTTTGTTAGGGGTGAACAAATACCGAACCGATACTGAAATTTCCCGAAAAACCTGAGAATACCGAACCGAAAAAGTACCGAGACGGAACCGTACCGTACCAAACCGAATGGTCGATATGATATTCGGGAACGGTATGAGGTGACGTCCCATACCAAAAATAGTGTACCGAAAATATATATACTAAAATATTATAAAAATAATACTTCGGAGTAATATTTTTATATATTCCTTCACTAAATTATAATTTTTAAAAAAAAATTGGTTCAAGTTTCACAAAGATTCAAAATACTCTTTTGTTGTCATTCATTTTTTTAGTTTGTGAAATATAAACCAAGTTTTTGATACGCATCTCTTGCATTTAAATATTATATTTTTTATTTTTCATGTTTTTTATTTAAATTCACTTTTAATTTTCAAAAATAAAAGGATATTGTTAAATTTTAACGTGTAAATTAAAGTATGTACGTATCTTCATCCCGATTTGCACCGAAACCGACACCGAACCATACCGAACTGATATTTCAGGATCGGTACGGAGTAAAATCTCATACCGTACCGAAATATTTGGTACGGTATCGGTACGAGCTAAATACTGTACCATGCTCACCCCTATTTTTTGTCATGTTAGTGTGGAATAGAAGGCTAAAAATATAATTTCACACCGATCCTATGTCCGGTGATGATATATTGTGTTGTCGGCTTGACTGAACAAAAATGTTAGGATTTTTCTATGGTGCCCTTGCTAATCTATCGACTATCGGCAATGATGCCCCTCCACTTAAAAATTAACATGTGGATCCATTTTTAACCTACATGATGTTAGAAATATCAAACAAAAATAAATATTTGATTAAGATATTATGTAAATCATATCCTTGATTGAGAATCAAATAATCAATCAAAGATATTGATTAGCTTCTACCCACCTTCCTTAATTGTCTCTTAATTACATATTGTAATAATGTAATATATATTGACACCATTCTTGGTGTAGTGAAATAAGAAGAAATCCTGTGAATTTTATTTTATAGTTCTAATATGGTATCAAAGCCTTCATTCGATCCAACGATTGAATGAAACGCAGGTTTCTTCATCTACCATAAAAAAATATGTCTCACCAAACTCCAGAAAGCTCCACCTTCACAGGGGAGTCTGATCCAATGAAGCAGCCTGTCAATCTTGCACAAATTCTAGAAATTCTCCAAAATTTCCAGAATTTAGCACCCAAGGCAGATCCTATCGAGAGCTCCTCCAATCAGCTGTTAAATTTGGTGGAAAAGCTCAACGATAAAAACTACGCCATTTGGGCACGCAAGATGAGCTTTGCGCTTGACGGAATGGGACGGCTCAAACACATCACTGCCGCACCCCTCAAAAATGTTGATTCCAAATATATCAAATGGAGGCAACCAGATTCAACGGTGATAACGTGCATACTGGAAAATATAGAATCGGATATTGTAAATCAATATATCGATTATCCTACTGCCTGGGATTTATGGAAGGGATTCGAAGCCACATATGGCTCCGGAAAATATCCCCTTCAAATCTACGATTTAATGGTCAAAGCCAGTGAGATCAAACAAGGAGCACAACCTCTTGAAAAAATTTATAGCCAACTTCAAGTTGTTTGGAAGGAAATCGACAGACACCGACCCAACCCAATGAAATGTCCAGAGGATATGACGATTTTTACACAAATTCAACAACAAAATCGTCTATATCAATCTCTACAAGCAGTCAATGAAGAATTTGATGCAGAAAAAAGAGATTTACTCAAAACCGAACCACTCCCTCGGTAAAAGAGGCGTACGCCCAAATCCAAAGGGAGGCAGCAAGAAAAGGTATCATGAAAGGAGAACGAGGAGGGCCATCATCGGGAGAGACTCCCTCAGGGATCGGCGGTGGCCTTGCGGCCACACGAGTGGCGGTGCGATCAGAGAATCGACAATCGTCATCTCGCACCTATGAAGAAAAATCGCACTTAAAGTGTACCTACTGCGGCGGAATAAAACACACGGCCGAAGGGTGCTTCAAGCGGATTGGGTATCCGGAATGGTGGCCGGATAGTCGGAAAAGGGGGAAGAAACCGTCTGGGGTAGCTGGGGCAGCAGTGGGCAATCCAGAGACCACCAGCACCGTCGCCGACCATATCTCCGCCGGTGTCACCACGGGAAAAACAAGAGACGCAAAGCTCAGTGGTCTGCGAATTGATGAAACAGGCGGCGCAAATGAAAGAAAAGGAACGGGTAGGGTTAGGGAGGAAGAAGGGAAGGGGTTTTATATTTTAAAACCCAGCCCACCAAATAAGCCCAATACCCACTCAATTAAAAATACCCAATGGATTTTTGATTGTGGAGCAACTGACACGATGTCTTATGACCGTTCTGATTTTAATTCCTTAAATTGGTCTAACAAAACCCATATTCAAACGGCCAATGGGGATCATTCTCTTGTTGAGGACGCCAGTCCAATATCTATCTCGACATCTATCCAACTTGACAATTGCCTATATTTTCCCACACTGTCTCATAAATTGTTGTCCATAAGCCATGTCACCAAACAATTAAATTGCACTGTCCTAATGCATTCCACTTTTTGCTTATTACAGGATATTCAGACAGGGAAGATCATTGGGCGTGGTTCTGAGCGTCATGGTCTGTACTATGTTGATGAAGTTGATCACTATGGAACAGCTACACTTGCTCATGGGACAGTGGACACGCAGGCATGGACGTGGCATCGTCGTTTGGGCCATCCATCTTGGGGGTATCTTTTCCAAAATTATTCCATAAACCATGTTTTTTTCATTGCAACAGTTGTATTCTAGCCAAAAGTCATAAACATTCTTATCCATTAAATAATATTGTTGCATCACAACCTTTTTCATTAATCCATTCCAATGTGTGGGGTCCATCTCCAGAACCGAGTGCAAATGGGTATCAATATTTTCTGCTGTTTATTGATGATTGTACCCGTATGACATGGGTGTATTTTCTTAAACACAAATCTGAGGTTTTTGAAAAAATCACTTCATTTTACAAATTGATCCACACACAATATCAAAAAGAGATTTGTATTCTTCGATCTGATAATGGAGGAGAATACATAAATCATCCCATGGAAAATTTCTGTAAGGAAAAAGGTCTTATCCATCAAACCACTTGTCCTGATACCCCTCAACAAAATGGCATTGCTGAACGTAAGAATCGGATCATACTCGAAATCACTAGAGCTCTTATGATTGAGTCCAATATTTCGATTTATTACTGGCCTGAAGCAATTGCAACCACCATTTATCTCATTAATCGTCTTCCGACAAAAATCCTAAATCACAAAACACCCATCGATACACTTGCGAGATTTTCCCCTGTCCCTACCTCCTTGACTCTCACTCCTTGTGTATTTGGTTGCACTGTATATGTACATATTCCAAAAGTCAAACGGACAAAATTTGATCCTTGTGTTGTCCGATGTGTCTTTGTTGGATATGGGGTTCACAAAAAGGGATAGAGATGTTATGATCATATCTCTCGTAGAATATACACAACAATGGATTGTAACTTTCAGGAAACTGAATACTATTTTCACAACCACTCTATCAGTAAGGGGGAGAGAGCTACGAATGACTCTCTAGAGTGGTTACACATAGCCCATTCTTACCACCTAGCCCAGCCTTGCATCTCGAAATTGAAACTGTCCTAACCAAGGAAGTGAGTCGTTCTGTGGGATCATGTTTTGATAACAATGAACAGTCCAACAACTCAGAACCCATGTCTGATTCTACTCCGCTTGAAGCTCCTGAGGTTAGTATTTCTCCCACTCCTGATAATTATATTGATAAATCTAATGATACTGTGGGAGAAATGCCAACTAGATATGTTCTTCCACCATGAAGAAATCGAGGGATTCCTCCTGTCAGATATGAACCAGAATATACTCCTCGGAACTCAAGATATCCCGTTGCTGATCTAGTCAGGGGGAGCGTACCACATGTTTTTCACACATCTAGTCATGAGGTTCATAGAATAGTTGACGAAGCCTTACAAGTGCCAGAATGGAGAAAAGCAATGGAAGAAGAGATGAAGGCACTAGAGAAAAACAATACATGGGAGAAATTTCAACTTTGCCCAGGAAAGAAACCAGTTGGATGTCGATGGATATTTACAATCAAACATAAACATAAAGCTGATGGCACAATCAAAAGATATAAGGCTAGGTTGGTAGCTAAAGGATATACTCAAACTTATGGTGTTGACTACTCCGAAACTTTCTCACCAGTAGCCAAAATTGATACATTTCGAGTATTATTCTCTGTAGCAGCTAATCTGGATTGGCCCTTATATCAGTTTGATGTGAAAAATGCTTTCCTCCACGGTGAACTAAAAGACGAAGTATATATGGAAGCTCCACCCGGATTCTCATCTGATTTCAGGAACGACGAAGGTTGTAGATTGCGAAAATATTTGTATGGTCTAAAACAATCTCCACGTGCATGGTTTGGCAGGTTCACGATAGCCATGAAGAAATATGGATATCATCATAGCAACTCTGATCATACTCTGTTTCTAAAAAGGCGGGGGAAGTTTATAACATGTTTGATCATCTATGTGGATGATATGATAATTACTGGCAGTGACGTAGCAGAGATGGCGGCATTAAAGGATAAACTATTCCAGGAATTCGACATGAAGGATCTTGGAGAACTCAATTTTTTTCTAGGCATTGAAGTTCTCAAGTCTCAAGATGGGATCTTTATTTGTCAGAAAAAGTATATCCTTGACCTTTTAGTTGAAACTGGACTAGTGGATTGTAAACTAGCTGCTACTCCGATAATGGTTAATCATGGATTACAAATCACCGAAGGGGGAGTTCAGGCTGATCAAGATCAATACCGAAGACTCATAGGCAAACTTATATACCTTGCACTCACAAGACCTGATATTGCATATGCAGTCGGGGTGGTTAGCCAGTTCATGCACAAGCCACAAAAGGAACACTGGGATGCCGCTATCCGAATTGTGAGATATCTTAAGGGGACCATTAATTTAGGAGTAACATTCCAAAAACATGGTCACTTAGATATCCAAGCTTATACAGATGCTGACTGGGCAGGGAATCCAAATGATCGGAGGTCCACTTCGGGATATTTTACCTTTGTTGTAGGGAACCTGGTCACATGGAAAAGCAAAAAAAACAAAAGGTGGTTGCACTATCAAGTGCAGAAGCTGAATTTAGAGGTATTGCTCGAGGAGTTACTGGAGTTCTCTGGCTGAGAAAACTCGTTAAAGATTTGGGGTATCCGCCGAAGGGTAAGTGTAGATTGATGTGTGATAATACCGCGGCTATCAGTATATCTGAAAATCCAGTACAACATGATCGTACCAAACACATCGAGATTAATCGTCACTTTATCAAAGAGAAACTTGAGGCTGATATCATTAGTCTTTCGTATGTTCGATCTGAAGATCAGTTGGCAGATATTCTAACAAAAGCCGTATCCACTGGAGTCTTTCAAGCAACATTGGGCAAGTTGAACATCCAAAACGGATATTTGATTAAGATATTATGTAAATCATATCCTTGATTGAGAATCAAATAATCAATCAAAGATATTGATTAGCTTCCACCCACCTTCCTTAATTGTCTCTTAATTATATATTGTAATATATATTGACACCATTCTTGGTATAATGAAATAAGAAGAAATCCTGTGAATTTTATTTTATAGTTATAATACCTTATTGTAATGTAGATTAATAAAGATTCATTAATGGGAGAAATACCAATGTAGGACTAAAATATTGAAAATATTTTAAAATAAAACTTTCATGTTTTTATTCCCAAAATAAGATTTACATTACCGACCATAGTCATGTAGATTACCAAAAAAGTATATTAATGTGCACATGTACAGTCCCACATTACCACAGTGCAAAGTCCTATTTCAGGAAAAAAACATGAAAGTCTTATTTTGATACTTTTCTGTATGTTTTAGTCCTATTTGAAATGATTTCAATTCCTTAATACTTTAATTTTCAAAAATTAGAGCATGGTTCGCTTCTCTTTCACTCCCTTTACATTTGATCCATTTTTTTAAAGCTCTAATTTTTTGATCAATTACTCTGTATTAATTTATAAATTTAATAAATTATTTTTTCATTATGCCATTCTATATTCACTTGTATTTTAAGTTTCAAAAGGTAGAGTTTTTTTATTCACAATTATTATTGCTTTTTCCTATATTTTTTACATTAATTTTAATAATACTTATTTCTTAATTTGCATGTCACAATTCCATGTTCTAAAAAAAAGTAAGACAAAGAGAATATTTTTATTAATCTTAAATAAAATGACGAATTTACATAAATAAGCCATTTTTCTTTTTCATCTGGCGCAAATTTTCACTCATTTCTCTTTGTTTGTTCCAAAAAAATGATTTTTTTTTATTTTTCAATGTTTTTCTTGAAATTCTTGGAAATCAAATGCAGAAGTTTTTATGAACCGAAGTAGTATATATTGACATAATCCGACATACACATATTTAAAAATTAACCAATAAGCACATCGTCATGAAGTATATAATTATTTGGAGGGAAAGGAAAAAAGATCATTCAATATTTAGTGGATTTCAATAATAAGAGCACGGTCAATGACAAGGCAGAAAATGGAATGCCACACGTTGACGTGTAATATTTCAACAAATAAAAAATAGTGCAGTCATCGTGTGGTAAGATGGTGGAGTGGCATGCAATACAGTGGTAAGTCATTATCTTTGTCATTTTTTTATATTTTTATGTATTTAATTACGGAGTATTAAAATTTAATTTATTTACTTTTTTCGTAAAAATAATGCTACATTGTTTTTTTTTTGAAACAATTCTACATTGTTTATACTCTCTCCGTTTCCAAAAATGATGTAGTTACAATTTTTGATTTTTGATAATATTTTTTGTGCTTACCTTTTTCATGGTATATTTAATAAAATAAATTATTCTTATCGCTGCTGATTTTGTAAAATATTGTTATTAGTTTTAAACACGGTGCTTTTAATAATTTTTTTCTTACTAATTTGTATATATAAAATTAGTTTAAAAAAGATAATACTCCGTATCACATTATAAAAGAGAACAAATACTTAGGGATTAAGTTATGAATGGAAAAAAAAGAGAGAAAAAAATGGGTGTCATTGCCTCGCACATGGCTTGTAATGCATGTCATATTTCATTTGCCAAAATACTCTCTTTCATTTTTTCTCTTCCACCAATATATTTCCACTTTATATTAAAAAACCACTTTTACTTATTTTTTTGATCCTACTAATCACATCATACTTTTTCTTTAATGATATATCAATCGCGTAATATTTTTACTCATCACATCAAAGACAAAATTGGAAATTAACAACAATTTAATACTTCCTTATTTTGGTACTTAGTCAAAATGAGAAGTGTTTTCAATAACCGATTGAGTATATTATAAGTGTAGAGAAAACAACAAATTAGATCACGACATATTTAGTACTGATGGTCTCGTATTTTTAAAAACTCTGGTAGCGTAATTTTAAAATTTCAGTTAATATACTCCCCTGTCTAAAAAAGAATGCCATATTTTCTTTTTCAACGATCACGAGAACTTTTATTTATTTGTATATTTTTATTGATTATTTGATAAAATAAAATATTCTTGACATCTCTCATTTTGAAAATTTTTTTCATGTAATTTTTAAATATGTAAATTTTATTTTTTATTTCTATACTAATATTTAAATAAAACGAATTTAAAAACTTGATAATTTCTCCCATTTTATGAAATGTGGCAAACTTCTTGGGACGGATGAGTATAATTTAAGCAACCCCGCTTAGCTAAAATGCATACTCCGTATATTGTTCGTAATTTAAAATTTTATAAAGTGTAATGGTAACTAGATTACTTTGCAAAATTACAAACAAATTAAGTTCTTATCATTTAATAAAGTAATTAAGAAGTTAAAATTTACTGCAAGTTAATGTCATTTCAAAGAAACATAATTATAGAATATTCCAAAATCATAATCTAAAAAAAGTCTATTTTTATTTATGTCAGGCTTTTTTAAAGTTTAATAGTAAATAGATTATAACTCGGGAGTATATAAAAAAAGAAATAAATTAGTTTTCTTACATTTAATAGAGTAATTAAGAAACTAAAATTCAGTGCAAGTTAATGTTGTTTTAAAGAAACATAAATATAGAATATTGAAAATTTACATTAGAAAAACAAGTCCATTCTACATATGCCAATTTTTCATATTATTTTAAATTTATGTAAAATATTCATTTTATTTGAGATGTTAAGGAACCGACTCAACCAAAAGTTTTAGCATATAGGTAATATTATGCTAAGAAACTCACTTAACCAAAAGTTCAAGCTATTGATTATGGCCCAGGAAAGACTTTTATATTCTAACATAAGATAAATAAAAATATTAATCTAATTGTTCTACTTTTTTTGGAACATTGACTGGTGACATGTAAATTAAAAAATAGAAAATTACATTAATATGAAAACATTTAAGAAAAAATAATAATATGTGTGAGTCATAAAAAATATATATCTATTTGTTTTGAAACTTAAAGTTATCGAGAATATTTAGGAAGGTAGGATGGCATAATAAAAAGATAATATATTAAATTAATAAATTAATACGGAGTAATTGATCAAAAGTAAATAAATCGTTTTAAAAAATTGATAAATAATATGGAGTAATGCAGAGTAAAAAGGAAGTGACCATATTTTAAATTTTTTAAACTTAAAGTAATAAAGAATCTTTATTAATTTACATGGAAACAAAATAAACAAGAATCCACGTGTCAATCTATACTTTATTTAAAAAGACATGGAGTCAATATTGTGTTTTCCCGCCCAAAGACTATGGTCATTACTTATGGTAATGTGAAGTTAAAATGGTAAGTGTATGAAATTATAGTAATATAAAATTAATGTTTTATAAGTATAATTATTATATTATATTTATAATAATTACCTGTCATAATTATTTAAAATTACCATTTTTAAAGTAAGGAAATAAAAATCCAGAAATTACCATTTTTAAAAATTTCTCCTATAATGATAAAAATATAAAAGTATCTATACTTTATTTAAAAAGACATGGAGTCAATATTGCGTTTTCCCGCCCAAAGACCATGGCTATTACATGTAATGTGAAGTTAAAATGGTAAGTATCTGAAATTATAGTAATATAAAATTTACGTTTTATAAGTATAATTATTATATTATATTTATAATAATTAACTGTCATAATTATTTAAAATTACCATTTTTAAAGTAAGGAAATAAAAATCTGGAAATTACCATTTTTAAAATTTTTCTCCTTTAATGATAAAAATTTAAAAGTATTATGTTTAATAAGACTGATTATTATTAAAAATGGTAATAATGTAGACCGACATAATTATGCATTAAATAAAAAAGGTAATTCATTAAGACTTATTATTATTAATAGGCAAAAATTATTTATAAAAAATATTTATAAACTTTAATACACGCCAATCAATGTTATTAAAAACGTGTGTATGATTATTATTACCATAATTATATGATTATATGATTATCGTGTGATTAGGTTATATAAAAATGTGTGTATGATTATAGTATAATATAATTATGGTAAGAATAATTATACACATAGTTTTGAAAAAAAAACTAATATGGTAAAACCCTTTAAATATATATATTTATATTTATGTTTAATAGCAAGAAAGGTAATAACCAAAAAATGTAATAATTATTAGTCCGTGCAATTATTACCTATATAAATGGTAAGTATCCGAAATTATAGTATCCATTTTTAACCAATGCACGAAGTATGTTCTTTACATATAGTAATTGTGAAGTTAAAATGGTAAGTGTCCGAAACTATAGTAACATAAAATGATAATTGTTAAGTTAATATAATTATATTTCATAACAATTAACTGTCATTTTTAAAGTGTCCGAAATTATACTAGCAATAAAGGTAAGTTATAAAATTGGAAAACGTAAGTTTTTATTAAAATTGGAATCTTACGTGCGATTTTAATTATGGTAATTTTAATTAAAATTGGAGCAATGCTATGTTCAGAAACAGAATACTCACAAATTTTACAAACTTACTATTTATGGTTTAAATTTTCATTTTAAAATTACTTTAGACCATTTAATTTTTTTTATCGAAGTTACCAAATAGTAAGTTTGTGAAGTTTGTGAAAATTGTGTTTGTGAACCAAGAATTTTCCTTAAAATTGTATGTTACGTGTGATTATCATGTCAAATTAATTATAGTAATTAAATTTTAATTACCGTGTCAAATTAATTATAGTAATACGTGTGATTATTGTGTCAAATTAATTATAGTAATTAAATGTTAATTACTCTGTGAAATTAATTGTAGTAATTTTAATTATAGTAATTTTAATTAAAATTGTATATTACGCTATTATTGAAATCTAATATTACGTGTGACTACATAATTGTATATTAATTACCATGTCAAATTAATTATAGTAATTTTAATTATAATAATTTTATAATAGTAATTTTATAATGACTATATTTTAATTATATTGGCTATATTTTATAATGGCTATATTTTACTATATTTCAATTATAGTAATTTTAATCAAAAAAGTAATAATTAACCAAGGTATTAATTATATAACTGTGTGACTACATAATTGTATACTTTGTATTAATTACTGTGTCATTTTAATTATAGTAATTTTAAATATAATAATTTAAATAATTTAAATATAGTAATAGTAATTGTTAAATATTTAAAGATGGTAAGAATTTAAAGTGTCCGAAATTATAGTAATATAAAATGGACTATAACTACTGTAAGAATTAATTATCCTTTAAGTATATATATTTACGTTTAATAGCGAGAAAGGTAATAACCAAGAAAGGTAATAATTAATTGTCATTTTTAAAGTGTCCGAAATTATACTAGCAAGAAAGGTAATAATAAAAAAAGATAATAATTGACCAAGGTATTAATTATATAACCGTGTGACTGCATAATTGTATATTAATTACCGTGTCAAATTAATTATAGTAATTTTATAATAGTAATTTTTCAATGGCTATATTTTAATTATAGTGGCTATATTTTACTATATTTTAATTATAGTAATTTTAATCAAAAAAGGTAATACTTAACTAAGTTATTAAATATATAACCATGTGACTAGATAATTGTATACTCCGTATTAATTACCGTGTCATTTTAACTATAGTAATTTTAAATATAATAAATTAAATAATTTAAATATAGTAATAGTAATTTAAATTTGTTATAGCACTTTGAAAAATGAATAATTTTTTGAACCCCGTATGCAAAAATCATATTATAAATACATATATTACAAGGCTTTCATAGTCATTACATTCATGATGAAGCTACGAGCAGTTAGAGTTTATCACAGGTTTCCATAAGAATAATCCAACATGTTTTAGTCATGGATAACTCTATGTTGCAGTTTAAAGAGTAACTAATCGTTGTGGGTTGAAGATTCTGATATGGAATGAAGACAATATTTCTACAAATTTACAAATAATGTAGTCTATAAAGAAGTCTTTCGAAATTTGTAAAGTAGTGATGTTTTGTACCTTAAACTAATATAATCTCTATATTCTATTGCATCTCATTTTTTATCATTGAAAAATGATTTGAATTTAATAACATAAAAATGGCCCGTGCAACGCACGGGTGTGATACTAGTTTTAGATAGAATGACATTCATGCCCATAGATTAGTAAGGGCACGGTAGAAAGCCCAAAACATTATTAAACTCTTTTGTACATTATATCTGTCTCGTAAAAAACATACGGAGTATAATTTAACTTTTAAAACTTTAAAAAAGGTGTTTAACAATTAAATTGTTTATTCGAACTTCTAGATGAGAAAGCAATTATGGAGTTTCATCGGTCCAAAAGGTGGAATCGCCCACCCCAGGCGCCCCCACCCCCTTGCCCGACAGGAATGGTGGAGGATGTAAATCATGGTGGCTCAGTCGGCCAAGAACGCTAGACCCGTGCCCACCGCGCACAAGGAGCCTCCTCACCCTTTATGAGATTTTTGGATAGCTCTCACACTGCCGCTTGCGAGATTCGATCCCTGGTCATCGGTCCAAGATTTCACGCTCTTGACCAATTGAGCTACCCATGCGTGCAACTATGGAGTTTCATATTTATTAGGGTGGGCGTGAAATCCATTCTCTTTGGACCGTTCCGAAAAATCCTGGATCCGTTTTGTAATTGTACACATATATATAAGGACACATTTTTTTTATCTCGAACCCGTTCCATTCCAATATCAAATGGGACATGAGCGGAACAGCTTAAATTTATATTGATCCGTTCCATTTGTCTCGTTTTATCTACTCTACTAATATATAACACTAATTCTAGTCCAAAATCCAAATACACTCATTATTTAATTAATTAGTTATTTAATTAAGTTAACTTAATAGACTTGAAATTTATTTGGACCTGTTCTACTCATTGTTTTTTGTAGGATGATTAGATGTTTCTTTTTTTGAATGAAATGTCACCCTCTCCCCCTTATTATATTTGCGATTAGGACAAAGTAGGACGACCTGAATCCGTCTCGATTTATCCGATCCCGAATTTTATGGGACAAACTAGGATAAGATTGTAATCCGAACCGTTTATATATAACGGGACAAGACGTGAGACAACATAAAATCCAGACAGTCCCGATCTGTGTTCACCCCTAGTATGGGCCAAGAGGCCGGGGTATTGTTTAGGAAAGCGACTACGGAGTAATTAACACACCCAGCAAAATTTATTAAGGAAAAATCATTCCTATTGTATCTAATTTGGGACGAAGGGAGTATGACATTAGATCAATTCAAATTTGCACTGGATAAGCGTGTGATTAACACACTTCTGAACATGGCACGGATAGACCATTGGTGTAACATTTTTCAAAGTTTAGGGAGCAACTTACTTCTAAACCCGGCACGCACGACCGAACTTATAAACAGAATATGATAAACTTGCCTGGTAAACCGCTAAGGAACGTCAGATATATTTTATGCATTCCAAATTGCCTCTCTTGGTGGGCAAACGGTTCAGTTTCATCCTTGATGTAATAACCACCGCCTTCCCTTGGCCACATAATAATTAATTAATTAGAGTTCTAATTGAATTGAAAGAAAGAGGAGTTGTGGTGTTCTTCACATGCCCCAAAAGGCCATATATATATATATATATATATATATATATATATATATATATATACTTGCCCCCATACGTTTCTAAGTCCTATTTTTGGAAGAAAAGCATGAAAGTCTTATTTTGATATCTTTTTTATGTTTTAGTCTTATTTAGAGTGATTTCTAATTAAGAAAGACTAGCACTGGTAGAGTTGTAGTTTGTTATTTTTAAACTTATTTGTTTATTCATATTTAGGGATTTGTTCCTTTATTTAAATATTTTAAATATTGATACAGGCTTAAACTAATTTTTGCATAAATAATTAAATAAAAATAAAATAATTTAAATTTATACGGAGAGTTATTTAAGAAAATATTTACCATCCAAAAAAATTAAATTTATTAAGGGGTATGTCTTATTTACGATAATGGCATGCGTGCATGTAAAGTGTTTCCTTCACATATATGGAAGTTATTCCAATTTCTTTTCTTCTTTGATAGGAAAGCCTAATACGGAGTATTAGTTCAACAAATTAAATCACCTTAAAATTCTTTTTGAGTTAGGTCATGTTCTGTTCAACTTATTTTTTCTTATTCTTATTAAAATCAGATCAGACCAGACCAGATCAGACCAGATTAGAACAAATCAGATCAGCTCAGATCCAATCAGATCAGATGAGACCAGATCCAATCAGATCAGATCAAATCCAATCAAATCAGATCCAATCATATCAGATCAGACCAGACCAGATCCCATAAATAATAATAATTATTATTAGTAGTACTATTATTGTTGTTGTTGTTATGGTTATTATTATTATTATTATTCTTTAAAATGAAAAGAGTAAACTTTAGAAACAAGTTAAATAAAAAACTGAGAAATTAATCCTTAATTATTAGACTTTGAAAAAATTATTTTTAAAATACATTGATAAAGTCAATCTAATTCTACTTTTAAAATACATTTTTATTGCTACCTGTAATTTGAGTTTCTAAAGTTTTAATCTTTTATAAGGATGTGATATTTTAATAAAAATACTATCTCTTCTCTATATTGATTATATATAAATTAAATATTTATTCTAATGTATATATGAACTAATTATTAAAATATTAAATCAATATTCTTATTTCATAAACAATAATCATCAAATAAAAAAATAGTACTCCCTCCGTTTCTCAAAACAGTTCCTCTTTTGACTTTGGGGGGAAATAAGGAAGTGTTAAATTATAGTTGACTTTCCAATTTTGCCCTTGATGTGATGGATAAAAGTAAGATGTGATAGTTTAGTTGTTAGTGAAAAAGTATGATGTGATAGGTAGGGTATGAAAAAGTAGGGGTAAAAGTGGTTTTTTAATAGAAAAGGGAAGTGCTTTAAGAAAAACAAAAAAAAAATGAAAGAGGAAGGGTTTTAAGAAACGGAGGGAGTATTACTTTAAAATATGAATGATTATTCTAATATACTCCCTCCGTCCCGCTATATTCGTCCACTTTTAACTTTTGGAACTGTTCATCTAAGCACTTTGACTCATCAAATTCTCTCAATGTTTAAGCCTAAATATAGTCATGTGTAATCTTGTTTGATTTGTCTTAACATATAGATTATTAATATATAATTTCTATAATTTTTTAATATACAAATTACAAGAGAAAATGGATTAAAGAAGTGCATTGGATGGTGTGTAAAAATGAAAGTGGACAAATACTCTGGGACGGAGGGAGTATAAATTAACTAATTTTATTTTATTAAAAAAATTATAAAATAAAAAATATTGTTTATATTATAGTATGAATTATCATTACAATTCTCAAACGTTATTATAAACTCAAATCAAATTATTGATTTGATTTGAATTTTAAATCGAATCATAATTAATCAGATAAGATCCAATCCGATAAAATCAGATCTAATCAGATCAGACCACATCAGACCAGATCCAATCAGATAAGATCAGATCGAATCAAATTAGATGAGATCCAATCAGATCAGACCAGATCAGAACTACAAAAAATCAGATCAGATCAGAAAAATAAGTTGAACGGAACAGAGCCTTAGTCCTATTAATTATTATAGGGCAATCCATACTTTATTTAAAAAGACATGGAGTCAACCTTTTTTTCCTGCCCATGCGTTATTACATTAACAAATGGCAATTGTTCACTTAAAATGGTAAGTTTCCGAAAATATAATAATAAATATTAAAAACTTACGCTTGTTTACTTAAATAACACTTAAACATAGGCCAAATAGCGTCGATACCCCTTGTGGTTTGCAAAACAAGCACCAATACCCCCTCTGTTTTCAAACCTCATTTCTAATGTTCATGTGGTTTCAAAATGCTGCACCCGTGCCCCTCTAATCATTTTCCGGCCATTTTTCCGGCGAAGAAAGGGGCATTGGTGCATATTTTTTAAATCATAGGGGGTATCAGTGCTGATTTTTATTTCTCGCATTTTTTTCCATTTTTTCCTTTTTTGTTTCATTTATTAATAAAGGTTTTTTTAAAATTATTTTTCTAATGTTCTTAAAATTTAAAGTTATTTTTGTTTGAAAAATTTAACATATAATGTATATGTACTTCTTAAATTAACAATTTTTGTTTATTCTAAAAAAAGTAATTTTTTTTGAGAACTTCAAAAACGTGAGGAATAAAATAAGAAACAAATTAATACAAAAATAAAAATGAATACCCTTTTTGGATATCTTAATTCTAAGAACTTTTTTAGGCGTGTCCAATTTTTTTTGTATAAGATTTTTTTTTGCGTATTTTAATTTTTTCATATCGTTTTTCTATACTTTTTTTTTATTCTTTGTTTTTTGAACTTTCCAAAAAAGTATTCTAAATAGCAAAAGATGAAAATGTTTAATTTGAGATAGATGTAATGTATGTTAAATTTTTTTATTTTAATTTCAAACACAAAGAATTTGAAAATTTTTGAAACATTATAAAAAATTGAAAATATATTTAAAAAAATCTAGGAAAAGGAAAAAGAGATAGAAAATATTTTTTAAAAAGGAAGAATAATAAACAAAAATAAGAAATGAGCACGATTGCCCCCTATGGTATAGAAATTATGCGCCAATGCCCCCTCTTCGCCGGAAAATGTCCAGAAAATGATCAGAGGGGGTGTGGGTGCAACGTTTTGAAACCACGGGAACTTTAGAAATAAGTTTTGAAAACAGATGGGGTATTGCTGCCAATATTCCCAACCACATGGGGTACAGGAGCTATTTGGCCCTTAAACATATCACTTTTTTCTAAATAGGATCAGTCATATCTACTCTAACATTTGATAATAGAAAGTTCTAAAATATTATGCTTTTGAGAAAAATGACCAATCACGCAATTCAAAATTTTAAGTAGAATAAGACATTATTAAAACTAGTATCACACCTGTGCGTTAGACGAGTCATATTTAAGGTACTAAATTATATTAACATCATTTTTGAATGTTACAAATTAGTATAAATGGAATATAGCGATTTCATTTTTTTAAGTTACAAAAGTTAAATGATTTACACTATTTGAAAGACTACTTTATAATTCACATTACTCGTATAAATTTAAGAAAATACTGTCTTCGTACGTTGCATATTAGAATCTTCAAGTAAGTACATATGATTTATAACTCTTTAAATTACAACATACATTTGTCCATGACTAAAATATAAATAACATTAATCAAAACTCCGGTTAAAAAATTTGTTCAGTGTTAATTGTGTTTTTTTATATCATTTTTTTAAATTACTAATAAAGTGGAGATCTATATACTCTATAAAAACAAAGGAGCATTTATAAAAAGAAACTGGATTTTTTTGCAGTGATTCGTTACGAAAAGCAATACATGTAGTATCTCTGTTTCATGTCATTTTTTGTTGGCATTTTACTCCCTTTTTATTAACAATGAAAACAATATTTTTTTATTGAGTAAAATAAACAATTATCTTACTCTCGTTAGACCTTTAAATATTTGTGTAACCGAGATTCGTTCTAAACTATAAAAAACACTCGTTAGACAATTAAATGTTTGAGTCCAATTTTTTTAATGTTAGATTTCACCATTTGCATCACCGGAATTTGAGGCGGTGATGCCACTTTTTTGAGACCATCAATCACCAGATAAACATTAAAAAATAAAAATAAAAGATTTGTGATTCTCAAAGTAGAATTATTCATACATCATATTCATAATTTATGATTCAATTTAAATACATTATAAAGAGACTTTTATTCGGGTAATTATTTTTTTCATTTAACGATAAAAGTGAACTTTTATAGAAAACTTCTATTTTTGTTATTTTATTCATTTCTTTTCATATTATCAAAAATAGTTAGTGTTTTGGAAATTTTATTCCAAGTGTATCTCATTACCCGTGCAATAAAATAAAAAATACAAGTGTACGTTATTATTTTTACACTTAGATCAAAATGGTAATAATAAGTTTTAATTTTAAACTTGGAAAAAAATGGTAATAACTATTTTAAATAAAGTTTTAAATAAATGAAAATTTTAAACATACAAAATGGTAATAAGTTTTATATAAATATGGACATTTTTTTAATGCTCATACAAAAACAGTAATTTTTTTATAAAAATAGAAACGTATTCTCCTTTACCATATAATTATTAATTAATAGAATCCAAAATTACCCTAGCAACACTTACCATTAACTTGCGTAGCATTTAAATAAAAACAGAAACACATTCACCATTTCGAATTATTGTTTTCGGTGTTATAAAAAATAAAACATATTAATGTATTTAAATAAAAATAAAAACATTTTTAATGCTCATACAAAACATAATTTTTTAATTTAACATTTTTTTAATGTAATAATTCATTACATATTAATAATTTATTACATCTTTTAGTAAATATAACCTCCAATGATTCCTGCCCCCGAGAATGAGCAGGAACATATAAATTCTTACCGCTCTTAGTTTCAACATCAATAGTCCTGACCTCCCATCAACATTTTTTTAAACAGTTATGATCCCCATGTTCGTACAAAAAGAAATATTGAAGCACCAAATTAAAACACACGTTGATTAATCTTACTACCTTGGCCTGGAAAAGTACCGTATTTATAGTATAAATAATTGTAATAGGCTATAAATCATTGATTTCATTTTTATTAAAAACTTACGCTTTGCAATTTTATAACTTACCTTTTTAAATTATTTCCAATTTTCAATACATTAATTATTATAAATATAATAATTATATTAAAGTCACGCTTATGATTTTATATTACTCACATTAATTATCATAAAAATAATAGCTATATTAACTTAACACTTACACAAAAAAGGGTTAAAATGACAATTACTTATTCATAGCATATAATACATTGATTCCATTTTTATTAAAATCTTACACTTTGCAATTTTATAACTTACCTTTTTTAATTATTTCCAATTTTCACAATTATTAACTTACCTTTCTTTAATTATTATAAATATAATAATTATAATAATTATTACTATAATTCCGGGCATTTACCATTTTAATTCTACAATTGTCATTTGTAATTATATTACTCACGTTAATTATTATAAAAATATTATCTATATTAACTTCACACTTACACAAAAAAGGTTAGAAATGACAGTTACTTATTTTTAGCAGTTACTTATTTCCAATTTATATTACTCACGTTAATTATTATGACTTACCATTTTTAATTATTTCCAATTATCGTTTTTGCGAAATTGGGTGTATAATTGTATAACTTACCTTTTTTAATTATTTTCATTTTTTTTGCGAAATTGGGTGTATAATTGTATAACTTACCTTTTGTAATTATTTCCAGTTGGTTAACTTCACGATTACCATTTTATATTACTCATGTTAATTATTATAAAAATAATAGATATATTAACTTCACGCTTACATAAAAAAGTTTCGGACATTTGTAATTAAAAACTTAGCATATAATTCATTGATTCCATTTTTATTAAAAACTTACGCTTTGCCATTTTATAACTTACCTTTTTTAATTATTTCCAATTTTCAATACTCACGTTAATTATTATAAATATAATAATTATAACTTTACAATTTCGGCCACTTACCATTAAAAATTCACAATTATTAACTTACCATTTGGCCATTTTAACTTACCTTTCTTTAATTATTATCAATATAATAATTATAATAATTATTACTATAATTTCGGCCACTTACCATTTTAATTTCACAATTGACATTTGTAATTGTCATACTTTTTGGGCGGAAAAAACATATGTTGACTCCATATCTTTTTAAATTAAGTATAGAAGTATAGATGATTTGAATAGTCATTGAAATAATAAGTAATTATTTAATACTTATTGTTAATGTCCACGTTCGTAGAGTCATTCATATATCTAATGACCTCATTCGTATAGCCATTCATGTAAGTAGTCGTTATCCAATACTTCTTACTAATGAGGGCATATATATGACAGATCATATAGAATTATGTGTCATAAAAGCAATAAAACACACTTAGTCATATTTAGAGAAATGCACTATCTTTTAGTCCTATACAGAACAAAATTTTCATTATTATGGTGTTAAGGTTTACATGTAAAATGGGGCAGATCTTCTCAAATATCGATCGAGGTCATAGCTGGATTATTTTCTTATTTTACAAGGGCAAATACATATAATTATCAAATGCCTTAAGATCTATAAAATAATTATGAATTTAAAAATCACAGGAAAATTTGTCATTCTTTTTACCTTTCAAAACATGGAGTTTAACAAGAAGGTAATTTGTTGTCCTATAAAAAATATGGATTTATTTCCATAATGTATAAAAGATAATTCATCTGTCCCACAAAAATATTCTACGATTTTTTCGTTTGTTTAAAAAAAAGTTACAATCTCCATTTACGAAAAACTTGTTGTGGTTTATAATATGTTGAATATAACAGCGGGAAAATAAAAATAAAATAATCCGAACTTATAAAACATTCGGATTTTACAAAAAAATAAAAGAAAATAAAACTAGAGTCTTCGGAAGCTCGAACACGAACGGACAGCAAGGCAGTGACTTCGGACGAAGGTTGTGAGTCGCCGGAGCAGTTTCTCGAAGTGAAGGTTAGGAAAGCGGAGTCGCCAAAGCTTTCCTTAAGGTAGTATTGCCCGCCTCCCACACTGGCCAAATGTGGGCAATCTCCTCTCAGGATAAAATCGCAATGTGCTAAGTCTAAAGCGGTAGAGCATAGCATCGGCGAACGAGAATGACGGAGAGCTATTGCCGGAGAAGATGATCGGAATTTGGGGATTCGCTGGAAACTTTTACTGCAGAGAGAGAGAGAGAGAGAGAGAGAGAGAGAGAGAGAGAGAGAGAGAGAGAGAGAGAGAGAGAGAGAGAGAGAGAGAGAGAGAGAGAGAGAGAGAGAGAGAGAGAGAGAGAGAGAGAGAGAGAGAGAGAGTTTTCGAGAGTGTTTCCTCTCCCTGCAACCAACCCCTCCTTTTATAGGAGGGAAGTTGGCTCTTCGCTTGGACTGGACGGAAATTAGCGTCTCTTCGGTCTCAAATGCATGCATGCTTGTTTGAACTGCACTTCGTTAATCACAAAGTGTCCACGCGTGTTTGATTCGGTCTCGTATTTGTAATTGGAGGAGTATTACAAAGGTCATGTAGATTTAAAGGTGTTCAATTAAGATGAAAGAAATAATGGCCAACTGCGTAATTTTATAGTGAATAAACAAAATTTTGAGATTCTTGAGGCTTGACCACTACACACCATTGACAAAGAAAAACTTAACTACCTAAGAGTTTCAGGTCGTGTTACTTTCGCGAAAGTTTTAATTTCTTTCACGGAATTTCAACATCTTTATGTCTCTTAGCTCATATTCAAAATTTAGACTTGGGAGCAAACACAAAATCTGCACTAGGCAATTTAGCAATTACAGTATTTCATCAAACCTAAATAAATGTTGATAAAGGAAGAAAAATAATGGAAAAAACTCTTGGAAGGTAATAATATTAAGTTTAATTTGAATTGAATTTAAACTAAATATAATCAGATCATATCAAACCAAATCAAATTAACACTATGTTTGATTAAAAGAATTTGAGAGAGAAGGGAAAAAAATAAAAATAAAAATATTTTTCTTGTTTAGTTAAGGATAAAAAAGAATAGAAAAATGAAAGAAAAAGAAATTAGAAGACAAATATATTAAAAAGAATGAAAATTCAATTCTTTGAAGACAAATATATTCAAAACTTCCAAGAATACGGAACACGGCGTAAGTAGAGGAGAAGAAGCTTATCTTGGTTGGAGAAGTAATTTTCTTTCTAGAAAATCGGCAGTCTTAATCCTTCCGTAGCCTTGGGAAATGCAGGGGTTTTGTAATGTTGGCCGTCTGGCTAGGGTTCTAAGAGATAGATCTTCAATCCTGTTCAATCCTGAACAATTTCACGCCATTGGCGTTTCTTGTTTCTCGCTGCAATGGCGTTCCTCTCACACGAATCTGGTTTCCTCCTCCTGCTCAGGTTTGGTTTCCCTTGTATACGTTTGTTGCTATCTGATGGGTCATGTTTCAATTAGTCACTTTTGTTGTTAAATCGAGAGTATATACGGGAGTGCAATTGGAAGACAAGATTGCAGACATTTATTGCGGATTTTATTTGCAAATGGCTGAATGGTTTATCAGGATTTAAACTTCACTAGAAAGAAATGATAATTCTGTTCGCTGTCTTGATACTATTATACTAAAGTCTGAGTGTAAATCCAATAAAAGGCTTATTTGTTTCTTAATTTCCTGTTGGATATTGCGGTTTAGAAAATGAATTTGAATATAATGGTTAATATACTCAAAGTAACAATCAGTGTGTTGCTTAAATATGGAAATTAACTTCATATTAAACTTCATATTAAGCAGCACAAAGTCGACAAATACTATGTTTTCCTGTTCTTGTTCACGGTCCACATCTCACAATGGCCATTCTCTGTTTAATTTATTTTCTGCAGCCTGTAGTCACATTTTTCTTGCATTATATTCTCTAGAGCATCCATCTCAAAAGAAATCTTATTAAGAGTAGAAATACCAAATACTAAAAATTAAGAATGCTTACGGTGGAAGAAACTGAAATGATCAAGAACAAACAAGAGTTTCCCAGGAGACCCTCTAGCAAGATAACATTCACAGTAGAATTATTCTACACAGTAGCTACGATATTCTTATCCAAAACCCTTCCTCGTTCTTTCTCTGAGAGGGCTTCTATCATAATCTTAAAACATCAAAAAAGAAGGCAATTAATATATTAAATATCAATAAAGGTATTGTAAGATCTCTAAATTATGCTAAGAAGATTCTAAATCCATGCTAACGATATCTTCAATTTGCTCCCTTGTTTACCTGATTAACTTTCCTCGTTTGGTATCGTTACCACCCACTTCTTAGCAACCTTGTCCCCACAGCTGGAGGTTTGTGATTTGCCAGAGGAGTCTGAGAAATCATATTTTGTCTTCTTACCCTTATCAAATAGTTTGAATCTCGAAGTTGATTGTCTCATGATTGTGCTGGGTAAGCAATATATTGCTAAATTTTATAGATGTCCAGAATGTACACATGATTATCGGCTGTATTTGAACTTCTATTTCTTTCTCTAACCGACTAACCTTTCTCTAATATGTCGGGTTTGATGTGGAGGTGGTGAAGAATATTGAAGAATCTGTTTTGAGGGGCTGGTAGTCTTAGTGTTGGGGTGGGGGTGGTAGCATTTGTGTTGGGAGTGACAATGTAAATGATAGGGATTGTTGTGGTGGAGTTTCGGCATTGAAGGTTGAGGTATTGGTGTAATGGTGGTGTCACGGATTGAAGCGTCTGTGGCAGATTTGTGAAAGCAATCTTTATTACTTCGGCATTGGCAAAGTCTGTCTAAAGTGAAACATCCAGTATAGATATCTTGACCTTGGAGTGCATGTTTTGCTACCATTGCATCCAAAATAGATTCAAACCATATCAAAACTTGAAATGTTTGCAAATTATCTTTCAATATTAGAAGGCATTGCTCCTTTTTTGTGTAGAAAAAAAAGTTTATATAATTTGAAATTGTCTACAAGACACCTCAAATGATGAAGCACTACCAATAGAACTTGATGTGCCGTTTTTGGGGGTAAAAAATTGATTTTTTTACTTATTTAATGGGATAAGCCTTGGTTGTTGTTGTTGTTGTTGTATCTCCGTATCTCCGTAACAAAGAATCATGATTCTAAAGAGCAAGACAGAAAGGGGCTAGTTGGACCACTTGATAGAGTATAAAGAGTAGAAATACCATATACTAAGAAATACAAAAGCTTGTATTGGCGGTGGAAAGAAGTTGAAATAAAAAAATCAAGATGGGTCCAATATTTTTCCTATTCCTAATCCTAACCAGAATCCTCTTCTCTTCCTCATAGATGGGTTTTATTTATAGCCATAAAGCATAAATTGAATAAGGTTTGCAATGAAGTAGTAAGTATCAACCAGAGAATTATTATATATCTAAAGTTATGCTCTGAAGATCCACAATGCATGCCGATGAGATTCCCAATTCGCCCCTAATTTCTGTTATTTACTTTCCTTTTCTATCAAAATATATGGTGCAATAAGATTTACTAAAGTTGGCAATGTGGGACAAACAGCTTTGTATGGGAATCCAATGCAAATGGAATCAAAATGTCAAAGAGTAGTGTCATCTTTGAAATGCCATGTGTCGCAGAGGTCGTCGTATTCTTCCAAAGCAATTGATGTTGGAAGTGGCTCTACAGGTAATAATTGTGTCATGAATGGTTCTTTTTTGTTGAAGAATAGTTTGTTTAGGCCATTCAGATGGTAGTGTTCCAAATGCAGAAACTGTGAAGGAAATATATGAAAAGATTCTGAAATCTATTGTGGACCAAAAGACGGCTCCTCCAAATGCTTATTTATGGTCACTAATCGCAAAATGTGCAAACGAAGATGATATTAAGCTCCTATTTGATATCCTGCAGAGACTTCGAATTTTTGTTAGTTACTCTTCCATTACTTGTAATTTGACTGGTGCCTCTACCTTCGGGTCCAATTGACATTTCAATACTATGCTCATGCAGAGACTTTCAAATCTTCGTATCCATGAAAATTTCAATTGTGCACTCTGCCAGGAAGTTACCAAGGCATGCATACGTGTTGGTGCCATTACGTTTGGTATGAATATCCGCATGTAAAGTTATGCCTTTAGCCATGAACCCTAGGGCTCTGTTTGAACTTATGAAATTTTTATTGAATAATCATGTCTAACTTTGTGGTGTGCAGGTCAAAAAGCATTGTATAAGCACAATCTCTATGGATTAACTCCTAATGTTGGATCTGCTCACCATTTGTTGGTATTTAAGGACATTTGCTTCTATGATATTTCATATTCTATGTGCATTATGTAAAAATAAATTATCTACAAATAGCTCAAGCTTTGTTGTTTGAATGTACGTACGTATTAAGGCACATCTATTTAATTATTTATTGATTTATTTAATGTGATTGTAGCTCAAAAAATCCGTGCAAATTTGTTGTTTATCTGTACATAGTTAGATTTGGTTTATGTGACTGCAGATGTTTGCTAAAAAGCATAATGATGTTGATCTAATGGTCGATATTATGAAACTCGTGTCGAAGAATGAATTACCTCTACAGCCCGGGACAGCAGATTTGGTTTTTAGGTACATAACAATAATTCATGCTTCCAAGTGTTCCAACCTCCATGCCCATCTTTCCTATTCTGTTGGTGCTCAAAGCTCTTCATCTTTATTTCTATATATAGTTGCGACTCACGAAGGTGGCCACTTTTTTAATTTTGTGGTGTAAATGGACTTTGCTAAATTTATACCTCTCCATTTGTTACATGTGGAGCAAAATGAAAGTGGATTAGTGGAACATATTAAGTTACAAAGAATGCTCAAGACTCATAGTTTACCCTGTTGGATATGTCTATTTGCAGCATTTGCTACCACAATGATAACTGGGAGTTAATGTGTAAGTATGGAAAAATGTTTGTCAAGGGAGGTGCAAGGTTGCGTCAGGGTTCCTTTGACTTGTGGATGGAATTTGCTGCTAAAATGGGTACTTGCAACCTCAATGCATATAATTTACCAGTCTTGTGCATCTTTCATGAAGTGGGTTGTTGATATGTTCATATAATAAATATCTTTACTGTCCTCTCTGTAGGAGATGTTGATTCACTTTGGAAAATTGAGAAGATAAGATCAGAATCTATGAATCATCACACTATTTCCAGTGCCTTTTCATGTGCTAAGGTAGTTACTTATCCACCATCATCCCTAATCCAACTTGTATCATATGTCCTCTCTACATGCTTCCTCCTTTTTTTTCATTTTCTGAAAGGATATGTAAATAAATTGCTTCATAAGTGCACACTATTTATGTATTTCACAGGCATTGTTGATTGAATCCAAATCTGAAGAAGCTGCTGCGATCATTCAAGTATTTTATGAGGTACCTAAATACATCTGAATGTTTTTTAGGAAAATTGTCGCCTTGCTTCTTGTTCTGCTCAAATTTTCTCAATAGTTTCAACATATTTCCTTGTAACTCAATGTGAATGGTAGTTGTTGCTAATCTCTTTATTCGATTTTTCCCCCCAACATATTCTTACAATGCTGTTATGAACACGGCAGAATTTACCTGTCTCTAAGAGGCAAAACATTACAGCAGAACTTCAGAAGCTAGTAAATGAGTGGCCTGTAGAAGTTATAAAGCGTCAAAAAGAGGAGAGCAGAAAGGTATACCTGCTTAATATGTGATTCGGCAAAATCATTTGTTTCTTTTAGCAGACTTGGCAAATCTGGTCTCATGGAAATGCCATATTGTTCTGGTGTCCTCCAGGAATTGGCGAGAACTCTACAAAACGGCATTTCAACCATGATCGATGCACTATCAAGCATAGGCGCAAAGATGGATGTAAATGTGGAGAGGGTTACCATAGGTGTGTAGACTTACAGGTAGAGGAAGTCTCAAATTCAAGGTCATACAAAATCAATGAACCAGATAAGCTTCTAGTTATGACATGCCTTTTGGGTCAAGCAATTAGGGCATTGGCAGGGGCTCTAGGAGGTTCAATAGGGTCCCTTGCCATTCACTTCTCATAAAACATGAAATGTATGGATAATTATACATTGCATGCATTTTCCTTCATAGTATAGTTGCTGTTGCACAACTCTATTTAGTCTTAAGACTAAATAATTTTGGATTTTGCTATCAGATCCAAGTATGACCCACCCTTTTTTTCTTCTTCACACACGCTAACCGTGCTTGTGAGATCATGTTCGTGAGAACAAGAAAGATGATGGACATATTTTGTGGGTGATTTTAGTATCGACTATTTTATGTAATTTGGTTTACTTAGAACGGACTTGATTTTTAATAGACGTTAACAAGTTTGGAGATGTGGGGCCATGCTTGTTCGACGATATGAGATCCAAAGCAGTATACATTCGAATGTATAAAATTCGAATGTATAGTTCATCTTTGGAATTCCTTTTGAAATGACATGTAACATTTGAATAGTTTGAATCGAGCATTCGAATGTTTCATGATTGGACGTGACAATTTGCGCACAGGAAATCATTGGTTTCCTAATTGCTGCAAAACATTCGAATGTTTTAGCCTAAATATTTGAATGATACTCGTCAAGTCATTTTGCTTCGTACAAAAGACACGTCCGTTTAGATTTTGCTCCGTATATATGAAGTACAGGTGATGTTTGAAATATGATAGAAATTCCGTATCCATTATAGATATTTACGTCTTATCCAATTAAAATATTTGTATATACTTTAAAAGAACTTTTATTTTAGGGCAATGCTAGGGGTACACCAACATGGGGTACCCCAAGTGTACACCAAGCCAACACAGACACACACAGACACAAAATGTCTGTGCAACGCAGACACTTTGTGTCTGTGTTGGCTTTGGGGTACACTTGGGGTACCCATGTTGGTGTAACCCTAGCTTAATTCTTTATTTTATGTTACTCAATTCCCCTCTAAAGTCTCTCTACGTTCTTAAATCATTCTATCCCTTACGTTCCAACTCGTTTTGGGTATGACAAAGAGTTCGAGGGATTGACAGCTCTAGCCTCCACTGGCGGAGTATCCTGCAATGGTATGGCACCTCAGGAATCGAAGAGGTAGGGGTAATTCCGGAAAATGAAAGTGGATGCAAAAAGCTATCAGAATCAATCGTCGCCGGTGAGAACAGACAGAAACGCGAATCCAATGGTAGCCTTGGCATCATTTTCCACCC
This sequence comes from Cuscuta australis, assembly GCA_003260385.1. Classification (NCBI taxonomy): domain Eukaryota; kingdom Viridiplantae; phylum Streptophyta; class Magnoliopsida; order Solanales; family Convolvulaceae; genus Cuscuta; species Cuscuta australis. Next base: position 4,517,686 of record NQVE01000054.1, on the reverse strand, counting down.
TCATCCCGCCGGCGCTGCCGCTTCCGGCGGCATCCATCTCGAATCTCCCGTCCACCAACAAGATCCCCTTCCACGGATTCAAATCCCGCAAACTGTTCCTCCACAAATCTCGAATCGCAGCGGGGAGCAACGGCGGCGGAGAAGCGAGAAGTGCGGAGTGGAAGAGGGCGGAGAAGCGCGATGTCCGGGCGAGGTTGAACGTGAGGTGGTCTGAATTGCTAGATCCGGATCCGGAAAACATGGCGGCGGTTGCGTTGACGGGCGTGCTGGCGTGGGCGAGCCTGCAGATCCTGTGGCAGCTGTTCCTCATTTCCTTGGCGATTTTGGCAGCTGCTCTCAAGTATTCTTTCATAGCCGCCCTCCTCATCTTCATCCTCATCACTCTTCTTTGATTGCAGGAATGAATCTATCATCAACCCCTCCAGTTTTATCATTTCTTCGCCCCGTTTTGTCTGGTTCATCATCATTTTGCGTTTCGATGATCATTTCTCTGTAATTTATGCTACCAAACTGTAATCTATCCATGGTTATGCATGATTTGCCTTATATAAGTATGTTGGCCATGATACCTTAATCAACAAATGAACCATATAGTTGTCTCCCAGGATTGTTGAGAATCCAATTCGAGTATTAACACTCCTTACCTTATGAAGTGCGGAATACCGATAATCAAAACAATATAACATCATATCTACTTGTCTTATAATATTCTCCCTTCCTTTCTTTTTAAAGTTTGGTTCTTTCCATCCAAACATACAAATGAAATATTGATGACTATAGAGAGGGATAAACAAAAAAGTTAAGCCTTCATTTCTCAATAATTCAGTGGTTGAGTTATCCCAAATGATATGTGGATACTATGTCTTCAAGGGAGGAAGATTATCCATTTGGTTAGATAGAGGTGCTCTTTCTTCATCATTTATTGCTCTCATTTAGACTTAGGTTCCGTTTGGCATTAGCGTCAGAGATTAGTGTTAGAGTTTTAAAAAAGCTATCCGACGGTAGCCTTTAGTGTTAGCGTTTTCAGAATTAATCTGCACCGTTAAAATTTTATCCAAAACGCTAACGCTAATTAAAAACGCTGTTACCAAACAAAGCCATATTCTCGTTTTGAATAACGTTTTCCAAGATAATTTTTCCCCAACAAATGAATTGAAATTATCAAACAAAAGAGTTGTTAGATCTACATTTAGAAGACTCTTGGTTTTGGATTGACGTGTTAGTTTGATTTTAAAACTAATTTATTTAGACATTAAGTAGTACTACCTCCGTCTCATTTTAAATTGCTTGTTTGCCTTTTTTCTCTATCCCAAAATAAGTTGCATGTTAGTTATTTTCGTAAACTTTTAAGAGTAAAATGCCTAAACTACCTCTAAAATAAGTCACTCTTCTCCATATTACATATATTCTCATTCATCATGATCACTCCTAAAAAGTACTGACAATTTCGAAAAATCAACTCTATTTTTTATTTTTCTTAAATATACTCAAAAGTCAAAACATGCGATTTAAAACGGGACGGGGGGAGTAGCATACAGTGGAGAATTACACTGAAATTTGTATATTTGAAAATTATTTATAAAACAAGTGGCGTGAACTCGATTAGTTTATTGTTACAAATGATTAAGGTAAATAAGTAAATAAAAGAAAATAAGTTGTCTTTGTGAAATAATCCAATCATTTCACCTTTGTACTATGTATCCTTTTCACATATAGCTCACCAAGAATTTATCATGAAATAATGCTGAATATAGAAAACTACAAACACAATATTTTAGAATACACGACTATGGATAAAAAATCTCAATTTACAAAGTTTGTTGAGACATGAATGAAATTTATGGAGTAACATTGTTCAATGTAATCATGAAGAATAATGTTGTTGTTGTGGAATTGCTGATTCTGTGCTCAAACTTGGCTCGAGATAATCGTACTTGGAAGGAATTTCATCACAAGAAGGCCGGCCCAACACCCGAACTTTGATGTATTAATATGCAATACAAATTAAAAATTATCGAAGTTAAAAGTTCATTGAACTTAACTCAAAAAATGTCAAACTGGATGAATACATTGAGGTGAAAGGGTAATAATTTTATTTATGAAGTACTCGAGTAATAACTAAATTACGACTTTGAAACAGAAAAAATCATCGAAATAATTGTACAAGAAAAGCCAAAATTTTATAAGTATCTTTCCATAAATAGTTTTTTTATATTCTGTCATGTTAGTGTTAATTTGATGACTAAAAGTGTAATTTTACAATGATTGTACATATATCTTTTGTCATACTCAATTCTAGAGGCCGCTTCTGACTAATCGTTTGTGAATTGCATTTTCGTTTTAACTAATATTATAATCTATAGATTTGGTCTTTCGTCGAAATTCTAATCAACAATTATAGTCATTATTGTTGTGTTGACCGTCTAACCAACATCAGAATATGTTACTGGACATAAGATTGATATCAAATTATACTTTTATTTCTAAAATTAACACCAACGTGATAGAAGATAAAAAATGATTGTTTATCAAAAAGTATCCTTAAAAAAAGCGATACAAAGATAATATTTAATAACAGAAGACTAAATATAGAAAATCTCATATTATAAAGAATCAATTATAGTGTTTATATTTACTTGTTATAGAATTAGTAATGGTTATATTGAGAGAAGTATATATTGTTCTTTAATGAACACATGACAATTGACAACTATCCAATTTATAGGTACTATAAATCGGGCGATAGTTTAATTTCAAAAAAGCAAATATGATTTACTTTTTTATAATTTAATCAATAATTTAATCACTTTTTCCATAATTTAATCAATCCCAAATACCCTCTAAATTGTGTTATGATTTCCCCTCCATTCATTCCTTCTGAGTTCTCTCCCGAATTCGTCCCTGTCAATTATTCTAACTCCTTAACATTGAAGAGATGTACAGAAGTAGGTCTGCACGATCTTCCTCCTACCATGACACAGCCATTAGGCTCTCGGATTCGGAGAAGATTGAAGGTGCCGGTAGCTGGGACGCCATTGAATGGACCAAAATTGAAGTAATTTCCTAATCTGTTCTTTTCAATTCTAGGGTTTCCGGCTTCATTTTTCTTCGACTGTGTTTGTATGATTATTTATGGAAGCGCGGGGTAACATTGCTGATTTTACGTGTGCATTCTCTTAATTTTCTTTTTGTTCGAATGCTTGGCAGCCTATTTCAAGGTCTGTGTCGCAGGGAGTTAAAAAGTTCTTGCTCCAGGCTGAGAAGGTCATCGTGGAGGTGTGTTTTTACCATTTTTTTTCACATGTAGTGTGAAATATATGAAGTTGGACAAATTGGTCTGCTATTTTTTACAGCTGCATATATATTTTAAAAAATTAGCTTTTACTGAAGGTATGGCATCCACTGAGTTCAAAGTGAAACATTCAAATACCCCACAATTGTTTGAAATGTTGGGAATATTGGTGACCTAAATCACTATGAGATTTGTTTTAAAATTTAAATTAGCAATATAGGTTACACCACGTTCATTTCAATTTTTGAACTTAAATATGCATATTATATAAGAGTTCGTTTGTTCTTGAAAAAGAATAGAGAGGGGATGCAGTTTAAATTTAATGGTTAATGAATAATGAGGGAATTAATTCTATCATTTGGTAGGATGAAATAAAATTGACTGGAATAATAGTTTGGTATGTAATGGAGTTGCAAGGGAATGAGTAGTATGGTAGACCAAAAAAGTGGGCTAGGGGAATTATATTCTAAAGGGAGAAATCATTCAACACACCAAACCACATAATTGTTCACTTTTATGGAATTAGGAGGGATAGGAATTGCGCCCCCCATACCCCCCAAACCTCCATGGGTTGTATTTGTTACATTGACGAGCCGCTTGATTGCTTTTAGTACTTGACTTAATATAGACTGAATATGAGCAATGGTAGATTTGTTGTAAGGTGGTAGACACAGATGTTTGATGGTGCATATTAGTGATGGTGATAGTGAGTAGAACTGAGAAAATGTGTCAGTTATCTGTGGTGCAATGATATGGAATACTTTTTAGTGTATAAACTTATTTTTTTTAAATGAGTATATTATAGTATTATTTTTATCACATTATATTTCAAACTAAAGTACATGAATTTGAAAATATCTTACCTTAGCGGGTTGGTCAAGTTGGTTTTGGGTTCTGTTGGATTTTACCCATTTTTAGCGGGTCATTTCGGGTTTAATTAACAAAATATCTGTTCAAAACTCACCATTTTCGGGTCGGGTCTCCAGTCAAAAACAAGTTAGGGCATTTTTTTTCATTGGAATACAAATGAAAAAATTGTTTCCATTTTTAAAGATTTTGTTTCACACTAGCTTTAGCATTTTCTAAAAGTCACTCAATGTAGCATTTAGCTTTAGCACTTTTAAAGTTCAAAGTATTAAAAGTTCTAATGTCGTTACAAATGATGTTCCCAAACCCCAATTGAAAACAACAGATCCATTAAAATCCATGAGTGGGGTCTGGGTCTCCGGGGTGGATGTATGCATACTCTACCCTTGCCTAAAAACAGGTAAAGCAGTTGTTTCCGTCTTTCCAAAAGACCCACCGGCATCAAAATTAGTGAGAATCGAGTTGGGATTCAAAAATCAAACCATAGACCTCTTAAAGAAGGTTCGACAATTAATTCATGGAGACTACAATCCTATCTGTTCCCAAGCAGACCCTAAAGAATTTAGGAAACCCTATTTTTGAAATTATTCAAACTTCCCTATAAGGTACCCACATCACTAACCTTTTGGCACCATCACTTCCACCAACAACTACCATTCGTACTACAGTTCATTAATAATAATCTGCCTGTTTTCACTTATCATAAGAACCATTGCTACTAATTATCTAAGATCCTCATTTTTTCATCTTCAGAACTATCAATTACTATTCATTTTGATTGTATATGCCACCATCCATGCCAATTGGCGTGATCCACTTCAAACCATTCACTGAAGGGGGCGGGATATGCGTTACTTAGAGAACATGAAATTAAGATATGCCCCATCTAAATTTATAAAATGTGAAGTTTGGTTATATTAGACTTTTATTTTTGTAGTAGCTTTTATGGTATTCAAAATAGTTTTAGGTCACTTCACGATCAGAATTAGAAGTCAGTCTGACCCCAAACTGGCAACCTGAACCTGAAATAACAATATACTCTGAAAATGTTATGTTTTTTTAGGAACGTAAATGCTATGTTTTTTGAGGAACGTAAATGTTATGTTTAATATGGAGTATATGAACTCCAAAAAAAACTGAAGCTCAAAATTCATCAGCAGTTGAATCAGTCCTATGACTTTTATACAATCCAATTTTAAATAGAAATTTACTATCCCCATTTGTGTTTTTAATTTTTAATTTAACATTATAAGTCAAATTTAATTCATGCCAAAAATTTCCTGAATTGTACAATAGTACTTCGGGATGCACTTACAAAAAAATTTAAATGCTTGCCTCAGGAAAATGGCGTTGTTCTTGTTAACACAGATGAAGCCGGAACACTCTTTGTTACAAATTTTCGTCTTCTTTTTTTGGTAAGTAAATAACTTACCCTTTTCCATCATTAAATTCTCTTTATTCACTTTTATTGCTACATAATCTTTTTTAGGCCTCCCATGTAGTGACTTATACCCTTTTATATTTAAACATTATCATGAGAGTGATTTTTCAGGATTGTGCTCAAGTTTTATCTAATTAATATATTAGACCATGTATGCATGGTTTTTTGTTATCAAAATAACTATATCTTGTTTATAAGCCTCCCATGTAGTGAATTTATACTTTCATTTGGAAACTCAACCATGACAGTGAATTTTCAGGGTAGTGCTAAAGTTTTAGAAGTTGTAAGCATGATCTTTTGCTTGTCGAATTTATGATTTGGTTTTTAATTATAGAACTTTGGTTACAGATCTTTTGTTTATTGTTGCAAGTCGTACTTAGTTTCTTTTTCTTTTTTTTTTCGGTACTACCTAGAGTGAAGGATCAAGGGACATCATTGCACTGGGCACTATACCACTGGCAACAATTGAGAAGTTTAACAAAACTGTAAGTATATTTTCCTTTCTCTCTTTTTGATTGAGAAATGCAACTATTGGTAGGTGTTGATTGCATTTTAATTTTTTTTACATTTCAAACGTCTCATTTTTCAGCATCGAACTTTGTCATATTGTACTCGTGTTCATGTGCAGTTGCAATAGCGTTTTGCGTTTTAAAACTATACTAGTGAAACACAACACATTGTTTATGTCAAGCAAAATCTGAAGTTTTCATGCATGTGCCTACTTGGTTAGATTGAAAATCTCTAACAGTGTTTGTATTTTGTTTTCTCTACTGGAAATCAGGTTTTGAAGCCTCCATCAGCAGCTCGTCAGTCTGACAAGAACCCATCCCAACGACTGCTTCAGGTCATAGGTATTCCATTAAAGGTGTTTCTTTTTAACATCATACCATTGGAGCTTGTTATCAGATGAGACTAATGACACTATATACAGTGTACACATTGCTAGGCTCACTTGATTTTACATTTTTTGCAGGCAAAGATATGAGAATTATTGTTTTTGGTTTTAGGCCTCGAACGAAGCAGGTGTTTACACTTTATTATTCTGCCATCAATTATTACATTGTGCAATATTGTTTGTGGTGAGAAGTGAGAAATTCTAGCATTGTTCACGTACACAGCTGATCGTTATGAAATATGAATGTATAAACTATTTCAATGTTTTTTTACTTTAGGAACTATATCTTGGCTACTACCTAGGGCATTACTGAAGCATTTTCTATAGGATCCCTAAAAATCACGAGTCATTTGACCTTTTTCCCTCTTGAAATAGGTGGCAAATTAATCAATTATATCATCACTAATGAAATCAAGAGTAGAAGAGACAAACCCAAAGTACTCATGTTAAACTTTTGTGATATTTCATGGCTGCGTTTAAATGATAAATTTGTCACTATTGTTATTTGTAGAGACGTGCAGTATACAATGCATTGTTGAAGTTCACAAAGCCCACAAGACTTTGGGATCTCTTTGCTTTTGTTTCTGGCCCTTCCATGTTTGTTAACGGAGATCCAAATGTTCGATTACTAAATGAGTACTTTCGGCTCTTGGGGTTACGATCATATCATGCTTCACTTAGAACCATTGAAGATGGGTCTTTCACATTGTCTAACGAGTGGTGGAGAATAAGCAATGTGAACTTTAATTATTCACTTTGCTCGACCTATCCATTTGCCTTGCTGGTTCCAAAATCTATTAGGTGGCATAATTGATCGTAATCTGGTATCTTTTCTGTGAAGAAGTAATTATTCCATCCTCATATTTTATCATCATGCACCATGTTTTTATTTCAGTGATGATGAAATCCAGCAAGCCTGTACATTTCGCGCACGTTGTAGGCTTCCAGTAATTTCATGGACTCATCATGGTATGCTTCAATTTCAAGTTTAATGCTTAATACTCTTGTTTCCATTAACCCTTTCCAGTTGTTGCTTATATCTTCATATAATTGGTTAACCTTTAGGAACTGGGGCTGTTCTGGCACGCTCATCTCAACCCCTTGTTGGTCTCATGATGAATCTTAGAAGGTAACATAAACAACCTAGTTAATGCTACAAACAATAGTTTGTTTATGTTTTTTTCCCATTCTCATCCATCAAACCTCTCTATGAAATGGTGTCCATATATATGGAGTTGTCTACTTTTCTTTACTCATTTTTATTGTTGAGAAAAAGCCTACTTCTTATTTGATCAACACACTTACATTCTTCTGCAGCAACGCCGATGAAAAGCTTGTTGCTGCACTCTGCTCTCAATTTGCCGGAGGACAACAGAGGTTATTACTACCCTGATTCCATTTTACTGTAGTATTTAATTTATTTTTCCAGGGTGTTTCTTCTTCAAATCCAAGTGGTTAGCTTCTTCTTTCTTAGGCATTGCAACAACCCTTCGTGTTTTCTGCTTTTTAATTGCTTTTCTCATTTTAACTTTTGACATAGTTTCACCTATTGTAATGGTGTTTGATTATTTATACTTCACAATTTTTGTCTCTTTAAAATTAATTGTTTTTGCTCCTAGGAAACTATACATCGCTGATGCAAGACCTAGAAAAAATGCTCTTGCAAATGGAGCAATGGGAGGTGGATCTGAGTCGTCTTCTAATTATTTTCAATCAGAGGTTTTATTTTTTGTGAATCCATAGTGTTAAAATATTCATTGATTTCCTTCATTATCTGGCTCTCACATACACTCATGTATTTCTTTTATTATATTTATCTCTAGATCGTTTTCTTTGGAATAGACAATATACATGCAATGAGAGAGAGCCTAGCTCGGCTTAGAGACTACTTGGATACTCATGGGACCACCTCATCAGATGGAATGTCATCATTTTTGGTATGCCATCAATTCTTTCCAAAAAGTCTGGTTTTCATTTTTTCTTAATGTATAAAAGCTAAATTCTTGTTTATTTGGTACTCCATCCATTTGAAATTAGTGGTCACATTCACTATTCACATAGTCAAACCATATCTTCTTTCTTTACTTATTTTCTTTAATCATTTGTTTTAATAACATAGTCAAGCCACCTTTGTTTGCAATGCTTGTCTGAATTTATTTTCAATTTTAATTTATAAAATATTGGTGTAAACTGTAAAGTAAAAAACACAAACTTTATATATTTGAAACTACATCGAAAGCTCTTTAAAACGGGACTAGTAATTTGGAACGTAGTATAGTAGGTTAGTTGAGCAAGGTTTGAAATATCCCTCCTAAAGACTTGATTATTCATGCTAGTAAAGCTTTTTTTTAGCATATAAATTCATAATATTCAGTATCTATTGTCTTGTTTGAGACTGGTACTCAATTCCATGAAAAACATGATTGGACATGCATTTACCTTGGTTCTATATCGTTGCAATAAGGACAAGAACTCCGGAGGTCATGTTTTAGACTTATAAATATCTTCTTTTGGTTGTTGTTATCATCATTATCAACATATCTTGTTTTCAGAGGCATGGCGGGTGGACATGGGGAGGTGGTAACCTCAGCAGTATGTCTGCTTCAGTTTCAACTCTTGGAGATACTGGTTGGTTAATACATATTCAAAGTGTCCTAGCTGGTTCTGCTTGGATTGCTGCACGTGTTGCACTGGAATCAGCTTCAGTGCTTGTCCATTGCAGGTTCAGTCCCTTTCAAATTTTGTGGTATTAATAATAAGTCAATAACAACTCAATATAATCCCAACTCCATTAGGGTCTGGCCGTCTGGGGGAGTCGATATATGCAGTCTTACCCACCCACTATTTGGGGGGGGGGGAGGTATATGCAGTGTTACCCCTTTTTAGTGAGGCTGTTTCTGTTAGAATCCTTTGATCTATTACGATGGAACAAAATTTGCCAAAACCCTAATAAGTGATATTGAAGTTCTTACTGCATGAAACATAAAATAAAGCTACCGGTTTGCAGCCGAATGACTCTAAGAAAGATGGATGTATGTTACAGCCTGATGTGAGAAAGAAATGAGATGTTTAATATTTCATTTGTGTTGCGACTGTTGCCAATATGGACTATTTTGATGGTATAGACTGTTGATTAGCTTCTTCAACCTCCATCTGTCCCTTGAATAATGGAAACACATGTCAGCTTGTCTATAATATCTTTGTCATGTTGAAGGTACATGACAGCCAAAGTTCATAGTCAGTACAAAATTCTTACCAGTTATTCCATCGTATTTTCACACGTGATCTAATATCTTCCATTGTATACGTCCAATACTGCTTTACCTGTTGCTTTTATTCTAAATCATAAAAATTGCTTTCTTCAGCGATGGATGGGACAGAACAACACAACTGGTATCACTTGCCAGCTTGTTGCTTGATCCATATTACCGGACAATCAAAGGATTCCAGGTATCAAGCAGATATTTCTTCACTTTTTTACTTTTTGTATGGTTCTGTCTTTTTTCCTCCAACTATTGTGTCCCTAACCTTTTAAAGAACATCTAATTTCTTGCTACCATGAATGTGCATAACTTTCTGCTTTTTGAAAAATGTGACATTTCTTCTTTATGCATGTTAAGAAGCACACATAGCCTGCATGGCTGCATGGAAAAATTGATGAAAATGGAACCTATATATTTAACAGGGAACTCCTGCTCAAGTAGATGTATTTTATTTTGATGGGGTTATTTCCATATTTGATCCTTCTGTTCTGTTGCAGGTACTCATAGAAAAGGATTGGCTTGCATTTGGTCATCCATTTTCAGATCGTGCTGGATTGCCAGCTTTATCTGGAAGTGGGGACATGCCGTCTGAGTTAACTAGACAGGTTTCGGTTGGGAGCTCGTCTCCCCTTCGCCAATCGTCGGGCATGTCTGCATCTCTGAATCCAAATTCTTCACACGGCCATAACAATTGTTCCCCTATTTTCTTACAGGTATGCAGAAGCAGTTCATGCTTATTTTACTTTCGAGCATGAGCTGAATAGCCATTTTCTTGTTGCCATGGTATTGCATCAGAAATGGTATTGACATGTTCATTTTTTGGGTTAAGAAAAATAAATCATTCACATCTTTAAGCTCTATTTGGACCTTGTGCTCCTTTGTTTTGCTATATGGTGATGGTATCATGGTACTATACTACCATTATTGGGAAAAAGTTTGTTTGTGTTGAGTTTCAATATCATTTAATGACTAACAAATTAACTACTATCTCAATTTATTTTACTCCCTCCGTCCAAGTTGAAACTTCCCGGTTTGACTTGGCACGGGTTTTAATGTAAGATGAAAAATGTATTGACTTTCCACAATTGCCCTTCCTCTTCACATCATACTCTCCCTGCTACCCACTTCTTGCCTCTGAATTTTCATCTTTTTCAATCACCCCATCTCTACTTCAATTCACAATCAAATTACATAATGAAATCAAAACTTCAAAACCAAATCAAAATTGATTCTTTTCACACTCAAGAAAATCAAATTTAGAGTTGTGACTAATACAAAGAGGTGAAGAGCCGATGAAGAAATAAAAAAAACAGATCTACGATTGTTACTCAATCGCCCCCTCTGTTCGTCTCCCGCGCTGTTGTCGCCCCTTTTTGTCTCTCACCATCGCCACCCCGGAACAAATCTAGCCTTCTTGAACAGATCTATCAAAAGCTTCTTGCGATTTGATCAATTAGCTTTGCAATTTGACAAAAATTAGGAAAAAACAAGGTCGGGAAGGGGTGTGGCGAAGAAGAACGAAGGAACGTAGAAGCTAGGGTAGAAGAAGAAAATAAAAAGAAGAAGAAGAAGAAAAGAAAAGGAAGAAGAAGAAGAAGCAGATCGAAGAAAGAAAGAAGGGGAGGTGTGTTTTACGGAAGAAAAAACACAAAATGAAATGGGGGAAGAAACAGATCGAAGAAAGAATGAATAGAAAGAAAAAGAAAGAAAAAGAAGGGGGGGTGGAGTGGGTGGGCCGTGGGTGGGGCTGGTCTGATTGGTCTCAAATAAGAGAAGATGAAGAAGGGTAAATTAGTCTTTTTAATAAATTTTATTTGCCAAATAAGGAAACGGGAAGAATCAAATGGGACGGCCCGAAAAGGAAAGTGAGAAGAAAGATATGGGACGGAGGGAGTGTTATTCCTTCAGAAGGTTGTGACATGAAGGACATCCTGCTTAAAATTTTCCCCTATATTTTTGCATGGATCTGTAGTACATAGTATTAGATATTTTAATTGATTGGCCCAATTCATTGGGCTTAAGGTGATGATGACTGACACTATAAATTCATGTTACTACAATGTAAATGAGATGAAGGTGGTCTGAGTGGGTGGGGGGGGGGGGTGATTTTACATGTAATTGTGCATATCATCCACCACATTTTCAATGTGCACTTTTCTTCCAATGCAGAATTCAAATATACTATGTCTGTAATCCAACCTGATATTAAAAAAAAACGACATAGATTCTTAATTATGATTTATATTGTTATTAACATAGTGACTTCGTGGTTAAACCTAAACTATACAAAATTCAAAAAGATTTAACAGTGACAGTTTGATCTGCCAATGAGAAAAGAAGTGAATAAATCCAAGGCAGCTAATAAATTAGATGCAGTTGTATGTTGCCTGTCATTTTCCCCTTTCACTATGCCCTCATGCTGATGCACTTCTCAATTCATTTGCAGTGGATCGATTGTGTTTCACAGCTTTTGCGGATGTATCCTTCTTCCTTTGAGTTCTCCTCTGTGAGTCTCTTCTTCTGAAAATGCATAGTTGAAATTTAATAAAGCTGGTCTAATTTTGCAAATGATTAGCTTACTGGCTTTATTCTCAACAACACAGGCATTTCTGGTAGATGTATTGGATTGCATGCTTTCTTGTCGGTTCGGAAACTTTTTGTGCAATAGGTAAATGTATTGATATATGTTGTTATTATATGCTTCATTTTCTTTTCCACCCGGCTCCCTCATTCAAGATTGTTTCTCATTTCGATACTATCTGCAAACTTCGCCACTCCAGACTTTCAGAGAGAATACTTAGTTTGTGGGATTAAAGTAACATATGCAGAAACTGCAACATTAGTTCTCTCTTAAGGAAAAACAAAATGATGTCCTCATTATGGATTTTTGTCTTCTTTTTTTAAATAATGAATCAGTGAGAGAGAAAGGCAACAAGCTGGTATTGCTGATGCATGTGGATGTTTATGGGCATATTTGGATGATTTACGGTCTATAGAAGGAAGTTCACACATACATTACAATGTTTTCTATGATCCGTTGAAACAGGGAGGGGCATTGCTACCTCCAGCTGCAGCTTTAGCTCCCACACTTTGGCCTCAATTCCATCTTCGATGGGCTTGCCCTTCAGAGGCTCAAGGTGGTGATGTGGAAGCACAGTGCCGAATCCTCACTAGGAAATTCTCTGATATGCAAAAGGTAAACTCTAGTTTTAGTGACTATGTTTGGAGATTATTAAGTGCTTCTTTGGTAAGAACCTATTTTTTTCTGCTTATCAGCAATTTTTTACTAACTCACAGCTAAAACTAAAACTTGGGTACAACTTACTTTTCTTTGGGTGAAATGAGAGGAAGGGATGTTTGCTTTTTCCAAATGGAAATGACATTTTCACCTGAAATGAAATGACACGTCCTCATCTTAAATATTATTTTCTTGATTTATAAATACGCAGTCCCTTTGTCACTAAATGTTCTCATATTCTTTTTTTTCTCGCAAAATAAGGAATTGAAATAGTGTGTGCTTTTTTCTTTTCTTTTTTTTTTTTTTCAAACTGAAATTGTGTTTGGAAGAAAAAAAATTGATTCCAACTGCACAATCATTTACATTAAGGAGATGAGAAGAGGTTTTTGGGATAATAGGAAAGTGGGAAGAACATTTAGTAATTGGGCTGGGGATAGGGAAGGATATATTTCAACCCAATTCATTCCATTCAATAACTTCAGTCATTTCAACCAAAATAAGTTGTCAATTTCTAGTCTATGACTAGTTAAACAGCCAGTCCTATCATTTTCCTGCCTTGAGAGTGTGTCAAAGTTATTGCCATGTTTCTCAGGCAAAGGAAGTTGCAGAAACAAGAATCAAAGAAATGGCAGCAAACACAAAACATCTCTCTGCCGAGTTGCAAAACGAGAAACTCGTGAGTAGCTCAGCCATTGACTCGGCAAAGAGAGCCAACAGGGATCGTGTTGCCATAACACGTGCCGTACAATCACTGGGCTGCAAAGTACACATCTCAGCAGATGGTGAGTGTAGCATTGACATCGAGAACAACCCTAATCAAGTTCCTCAAAACTCTCTTCACTCTCCCTCAAGAAATGAAAAACACCTGAGTTATGGTGATGATGAGGTCAGCCCGGATGACCCACCGAGCGACCCATTTGGCCGAATATGTGAATCGTTATGCCCGATGCGCACGAAAGAGGGAGGGTGCAGGTGGCCCGATGCTGGGTGCACTCAGTTCGGGAGCCAATGTGTTGGTTTTAAAGCAAATTTTGAAGCGTTTGACCGGCTTTCTATATTCGACACTTATTTCGAGTCCTAACAGATGATGATATAATCAGAGGGCAGTGGGTTTTGCTTTTGAGGCTGTAAATACGAAAGGTGTCTGAGTTGTAGGGAGATTTGTGGATGCTGAGATTCTAAAACAAGACAAGATGCTAACAATGGAAGGTAGGCAATACACAGTATTGAGTTAGGGACATAGTTTCTTTTGGGTTGTAAAAAGTTGTGTAGATATAAATAAGGACACTCCATTTTGTTCTGTGAACTTCTGAAGGAGAATTATTTTTTAAAAATAAAATCCGAATAAAAGCATTATTTTTTCATTTCAACCCCACCTCTTTAGGTAGCTTTGGAGGTAAAATTATTTTCGATATGCTTTAGTTTTGTTTTAATAAAACACTAATAACATTATTCAAACCTGAGTACGTCTCACAAGTATGTGCCAGAGGAACATGAACTCACTTCACCCAATTAGACTTAAGATCAAACGCCCGAGCAAGCATATTAGCTACTTGGTTCGTTGATCTTCTAACAACTGACAAGGGGAGAGATTCAAAGTCTTGATTTCTTACAATCATAAACAAAACCCATAAAGTAAGAAGAAACCTCCACATTGTCTTGGAATGCCATGAAAATAATTTTGCTATCGATCTCCACCACAAGTTCATGATGACTGAAAGTCATCCTCAACCACTTTAATGCCTCGTGAAACCCTTTTGCTTCAGCTATTTGAGCATCCTCTAACTGACCTAGTCTAATATGTGCCCCTGAACAAAAAGGCCATGCGCATCGCGAACCATGATCCTAGCATTCCCTATCCTTGTTTGCGGGTGAAAACTTGTGTCAACACTGCATTTAAGCACATGTTCCCTCGGGGCCTGCCATGTATCCACCTATTGATCTAGCCCCTTCTCACTCCTCCACACATTACCCTGAATCATCTGTCATTCCTGCAATTCTCGAATTGCCTTGGTCATAAGTGTTTTTGGCGCCATGCGTTTATCCTTCCAGACAAGTTGGTTACGCTGCTAAACCTCCCACAACACCATGATTTAATAAAAAAAATGTAGACTTTTAAAGATTATACTCCATACGTCCAAATTAATCTTCCTAGATAACTTATTTTAGTATGAATGTTTTTATTAATTATGTGATAAAATAAAATATTTTTTGTTATCTCTATTTTGTAAAACTTTTAATGTAGTAATGAATATTACAATTTGTACTTTTTATTTCTATATCAATTTATGGATAAATTCATTTTAAAATACATAAAATTAACACGTTTTTCCAAATAAAGGGAGTATATTTGACAATTGCACAAGTGTTTTTACATACACATGGTAGTTTGACTAATGTATTTCATTCTATTATATGACATCCATAATTCAAATATTTAACTTAAAACACAACTTTGTATTAAAAAATTAAAAATAGAGCACAACTTTGTTAAATAAAAAAGAGCCTAAAAGTTTAAGTGGTTATTATTGCAAAACAAAAGATAACTAGTCTACATTTTGAAAACGATGGCTTTTTCCCAATAAAACAATACTTCATAGGTATTTAATCATTAATGAGTATAAAAAATAAAAAAAATAATCATTAAAATAATATTCTGTAGTAAGTTTAATGAAAAAAAAATCATTTAAAAACACACTAAATAATTCGATAGCATTTTGGTTCAATTTTTTTTTCTTTTGTCTACTCGGATTAGAAATTAAACTCAAAGTGTGTTTGGTTGGAAATGAAGGAAACGATCAAACAAACAACTATAGAAAAACTTTGGATCCACTGCAAACATTTCCAAGTCTTTACAATTTTATCCATCAAAGAGACGAACTTATGCGCATATCATAGAAAGGAATATGTAAGCTTTTTCATTATCTGAAAAAAAAACATATCTTCTTCAACTTCTTCTCAAGAAAAAAATGGATCAAAGCGCAAATCTACCGTATTATGATTGCTCCTCCTGAGCAGGCGGAGATGTTTCTTCATTGGATGGCTTCTTCTTCAAATTCCTCTCATTCCATCTAGTCCACGCCCATTTCAACACTAAGTAACCACCAATCGCATAAACCTAAAATTATGCACAAATGCATCTCTATTACTGAAGATTTACGGAGTAGAATGAACGAAATGAGATCTTCGATCTGTTAGAGGAAATGAAAACCCTAGTTTCGATTCGATAACATATTTACAGTACCTGCCACAGGACCGCAGGCTTAGTGTCGGTCTCAGATTCGTGAGATTCGAGTTTCAGAGAGGGCAATTCCGCCCTAGGGAACTTCACCACAGACGGCTTCTCTTTGTCCTCGGCGACTTCTGGCTTCGGATTGCCCGGCTGAGCCTCGTCGGCGACGGGGGCGGACTTCGGCTGCGGCGGTTTGAAGAGCTGAAGGAAGGCCGAGAGCAGGGAGAGGAGCGGGTTACTAGGATTGTTTCGCCGGTCGTCTTCGCTCGACGTTGAGCCGCCTCTTGCGGCTGAGGCGGTAAACTGCTCCGACATCCTCCCGCTCGGTGGAGCGCGATTTCTGGTCTAATTTGGAATCGCGGCGGCGATTTCGAAGTATGTGAAAGGTTGAACACGCTATGGGAGGGGGAGAGTATTTGAACTGTAGAATTTCTTTGAATATACCGTATACGGACGTTTCTCGAACAAATTTGTTACTCGGGTAATCCAATAATTGTACCAATTTGTGCATCAAAGACAAACACAGACATTTTATGTCTCTGATAATTACGAGTATGTCTATGTCTATGCTTGAGATACCTCTAGCATTGTTCTAAAAATTAGACTAGTATTCGTGCAATGCACCGTTGTTAATTTACATATAATTAGTCAATGTTTAGAATAATGAAAAATATTACAAAACTTAAGACTTTACATAATTTAATACAATTGTAAAAAAAGGGAGTATATAGTACTCCCTCCGTCCTAAAACTTTCTTTCCGTTGTGCAAAACGAAGAAAAATTTCAAATTTTTTCAATCTATTTTATTTAAATATTGGCATAGAAATAAAAAATAAAACATACATATTTAAAAAATACATCAAAAGTTCAACAAAACAAGTGGTGACAATAATATTTTATTTTATCATATAGGTCATGAAAAAACATAAATAAATATAAATTCTCGTGAAGTTGAAATAGTGCTCTGGGAAGAAAGTTTTAGGACGGAGGTAGTAATGACCAAAGTCAATATGAAATATTATAAGTTTTGGAACATTTCATTTTACTCGAACTAATATCACACCAGTACGTTGCACGGGTCATATTTACGTTACAAATTTAAGATCATTTTTGAATGATAGAAAATCAAATCTAATAGAATACAAAGTTTTTATTATTTTAAGGAAAAAAAGTTTTTTTTGCATTACTAATTTCGAAAACTTCTTTATGAACTACATTATTCGTACAATTTTTGATAATATTGTCTTCGTTACATATTAGAATCTTCAAACACTATGATTTGTTACTCTTGTAACTGTAACATACAATTGCGAAAGTGTTTGCAATTGACCCTATTCACACTATGAATTTTTTTGCTTATTCTCATATTTACGTTACAAATTTAAGATCATTTTTAAATGATAGAAAATCAAATCTAATAGAATACAGAGATTTTATGATTTTAATGCAAAATTTGTTTGCTTTACTAGTTTCGAAAGATTTCTTTATAATCTACATTATTCGTAGAATTTTTGATAACATTGTTTTCGTTACATATCAGAATCTTCAAGCACTATGGTTTATTACTCTTGAAACTGCATCATACAATTGCGAAAGTGTTTGCAATTAGCCCTATTTACACTGAAAAATTCTTTTTGCTTATTCTAATTTCCTTTTCAGATTTTTTTAAATACAATGTGTATAAGGCAATTTTTTTGCTTACCTATTCCTTATAACGGTCAATTGTTTTCAACATTTTGTTATTGTTTTTATACACATGTTACATCTTAATTTATAAATATACATTATGTTTTTGGTGTTACATATCATTTCAACATTTAAATTTATTACACACCGTTTTAGCTTTACGTACAATTTCAAAATTTTATTTTATTACATATGTAATAAAATAAGAAAATTATTTTATTTATTTCATAGGTACTAACAGTGTATTTATTATTCATTCTTACCAAACAATGTATAAGATAATTATTTTTATTTAAAATCATTGTATTTAAAATACGTATGAAGTTAAAACGAAACACAGTACCGTGTTAATTAGTTTTTTTATAACACCGTATCATAAATTTAATATATCTTTAATTACATTTGTATACACACTTTACAGCATCTTAATTTCTAAATATATGTTAATTAAGAAAATAAAAAATAATAAAAACATTTCATTTCATCGCATTAGAGATTAGTATAGCGTTTTGTAAAGACTATCTGAACACATCTGTATAGTTCTCAAAATTAATAAAATTTTTATCTTTAATGCTAAACTAATCCAAAAACCGTTCTAAAACAAAGTCTTAATAAATAAACACATTTGATTAAGCAATAATAATAAGTTCAAACGACTTTTCGTTAAGATATTCTCTCCGCCGTTCATACCCTATCTTCCTCTCCTTGACTAACCTACACACATTCAGATCTTTTTTCATTACCTCATTTCTCTCAAATAGTCTCACTCACTTGCACTACTCCCCTCACCCACTTTATATCCCATTTTATACTCCAATAAAATGTAGATGCAATACTGATATAATATCAGTTTTGTATTTATATTTAATGTTAGAGCAAAGCATTGGAATATAAAATAAGGTACAAATATGGGGTACAAGTAGAATTTTTCTTATTTTGTTTATTGGACACTTGGCAAGTGTGTCAAAAAGTAAGATTCGAATTCGATTTCTAGCAAATGTGCAGATTCTATTCTTTAACACTCATATGAGATTAAAAGCTAATTTATTCGCAGTAACCGTGATCTGAGAGGTCCCTCGCTAATAGGGCTCATCCTTATTTTTTTTGTTTATAAACCCTCAAATTCCCTTCTCCTTCAATTCAATCCACCAATCCTCACCAATATTCAGTCACACAGAGTATGGCAGCCATGGCCACAGCACCCCCAACCTCCTCCGGATCCCTCTCTTCTTTCTTCCCCACTAACAAAATGCCTTCTTCTTCTTCAGTCTCTCGCCGATTCGCTACTCCTGTTAATAAATCATCATCTCAGATCTCATCCATGTCCTCCGACATCAACTCCTTCAAATTCCAACCCATCAAGGAATCCATCGTCTCCCGCGAAATGACCCGCCGCTACATGACCGACATGATCACCTACGCCGACACCGACGTCGTCATCGTCGGGGCCGGCTCCGCCGGCCTCTCCTGCGCCTACGAGCTCTCCAGATCCGACCCCACCGTCCGCGTCGCCATCGTCGAGCAGTCCGTCAGCCCCGGCGGCGGCGCGTGGCTCGGCGGCCAGCTCTTCTCCGCCATGGTGGTCCGCAAGCCGGCGCACCTCTTCCTCGACGAGATCGGGGTGGAGTACGACGACGGCGGGGACGGGTACGTGGTGGTCAAGCACGCGGCTCTGTTCACCTCCCGGATCATGAGCCTCGTGCTGTCCCGGCCGAACGTGAAGCTGTTCAACGCGGTGGCGGCGGAGGATCTGATCGTGAAGGGGGGGAGGGTGGCCGGGGTGGTGACGAATTGGGCGCTGGTGGCGATGAACCACCACACGCAGTCGTGTATGGATCCGAATGTGATGGAGGCGAAGGTGGTGGTGAGCTCGTGCGGCCACGACGGCCCGTTTGGGGCGACGGGGGTGAAGCGGTTGAGGAGCATAGGGATGATCGACAGGGTGCCGGGAATGAAGGCGCTGGACATGAACACGGCGGAGGATGAGATTGTGAGACTCACTCGAGAGGTTGTGCCGGGCATGATTGTCACCGGGATGGAAGTTGCCGAGATTTATGGTTCCCCAAGAATGGTACTCAAATGATAACTCCCTCTCTTCCTCTTTAACTATTTACTCCCTCCCTTCTCAACACTCCTTATATTTTTTTAACTTTCTGTTAAAAAACAACTTTTATTCTTGCTTTTTCATACCCTACCTATCATATCATGTTTTTTCTCTAATAATCTATCCATCACATCAATGGCAAAATTGGAAATCAAATACGAAGTACAATTTAACACTTTCTTATTTTTCCACTTTTTCAAAGTAGGAACTCTTTTTAAGAACGGAGGTAGTATTTGATTTTCAAGCAATTGAACCCACATTCTTGATTAAGTGAATATTCATTATTCTAAAATTCAATTATACTTAAAAATAAATATTTAATTGCTCAAAAATAAATATGGTATTAAATGAAAATTAGTATTCTACTCCCTCCGTCCCTAAATAATTTTCTTCTTTCATTTTTTCTTTGTTCCTAAATAAATTTCTTTTTTACTTTAAAAAACCTCTTTTACCCCTTACTTTTTCATACCCTACCTATCACATCATACCTTTTTACTAATAATCTACATATCACATCTTACTTTTACAAATCACATCAAAAGTATTTTTAGAAAGTTAACATAAAAATATCTTTTTCTTAAATTTTTAAAAAGTAAAAAAGGGAAGGAGTATTACAACTTACAAATACCTCTTATTCAAAAATGAAAGTGGATGTAGAACAAATGATGTACATCCCAACCTAGTAATATAATTCCAAAAATCTTCTTCATCCCTTTGCATCATTTTTTACCAAATAAATTTGGGGGACAAGTCAAAGTAAAAGCTCTTTTTTGGGCAAAAGGAGTAGTAGTAAAATAATACTCCCTCCGTCTCCCTGTATTTGTCCATTTTCATTTTTACACACCATTCAATGCATTTCTTTAATCCATTTTATCTTGCAATTTGTATATTAAAAAATTATAAAAATTATATATTAATAATCTATATGTTAAGACAAATCAAACAAGATCACACATGACTATATTTAGGCTTACACATTTAGAGAATTTGATAAGTCAAAGTGCTTAGATGAACAGTTCCAAAAGTCAAATGAGGACGAATACAGGGGGACGGAGGGAGTATATAAAATACTCCTGTTCCCCATAGATCTTCCCAGACACTATTCACAGAGTCAAACTTAATTCACTATGTTTATTTATTTTTACTACACATTTCATAAAATAATATAGTGTTGTCACCTCTAGTTTTGTAGAACTTTTCATTTAGTTTATTACTACATAGATTTTATATTAAAATTTTAACCTTATATTCAAATAAATTGAATTGAAAATAAAGTCGGTCAAGCCTCGTAACGCGTAATGGGAAGAACTTAGGTGGATGGAGGGAGTAGTAAATAAAATTATTTTTTGATACCAATAATTTAGTACAAGTATAAATTTTATATTTTAATTTATTACTCCTCCGTCCATTAATTTCTTTTTTACTTTCTTTATTTGGTGTTCCAAAAATTTCTTTCTTGATTTTTATTTTGGCAATTTTTTTAATCAATGTAATATTCACATCACATCAAGGACAACATATAAAGTCTTTACATTTTTTAATTTTTCTTAACCTTCGTGTCAAGTCAAATTGGAAAAAAAAAAATTTGGAAGGAGGGAGAATATACCCCTATTTTTATTTTTATACTCCATATATACTTTGTCAAACATTTATCCCCCGAAGCAAAATAGACCCTTTAAAAGGAAAGAAGAGAGTATTTTATTAATGTTCACATATAAATTAATGGAAAATTAATGTTCACGTATATTTAAAATGTGGTACAAAAACAAATCAAATAATACCAATGGTGGATGATTAATTGTAATTGGTGTTAATATAATGTAAATGAGTGCAGGGACCAACGTTTGGGGCGATGATGATATCTGGGAAGAAGGCGGCGCATTTGGCGTTGAAGGCTTTGGGGAGGAAAAATGCCATTGATGATGGAACTTCATTATCATGCACCACCGATGATGATGATGATCAGCTTGGAAGGCCGCAAGAAGAAGAAGATGAAGAAAAACATTTTCAGCCCAAACTTGTTTTGGCTTCTGCTTAGTTCTGATCAGGAAATTGTTTGGTTCCTGGCTAGCTAAAAATGGTTGAATAAGACTTTTCAATAAGTCACTATACTATCCTTCCGTCTCAAAAAGTCTTTCTTGTTTATTATTACGCCATCTCGATTACTCTTATTTATAGAGTTTTCGATGTAGTTTTTAAATATAATTTTTTAATGTGTTATTTTCTTGTTTATTATTGCACGTTAACCAAAGTAGGAAATACTTTTTGGAATGAACGGAGTAGTTACATGTTGGCAATTGGCATGTTACTCTCTCTTGCAAAATGATCGCTCCCACTTTTAAAGAGTTTCAAAAAAAAATGTTTGAAAACCGAGAAACGTGTTAAAAGTTTGAAATGGTTAAAAAGGGAGGATATTTTCTTAGCTATCCTAATTCGTTTAGGACATAAGGGAAGAAAGGATTTTTATGAAAAACGAGTATTGGTATTATAATTTCAATTGTTTTGTTGTCTTATTTTTTGAAAAAAATAACAGAGTTAAGAAGGATAGATGATAGTGACAAAAAAAGTAAAACGGAATGTTGTATCGATTGAAAAACATGTAGTGTGGGTAGAAAATACAAGCGAAAAAAAGAGTTGGCTTAAATTTGGTGATATGAGGTTGCATTGGTTTCATGTATATAAGTAGAAGTAAAAAAAATGTTAAAATAAATTATGCTCCGTATTTTTACGCATAGAATTATAGATTATAGGTCAATAAAAAACCAATTCTATGGAAAGTTAAAATAAATAATGCTCCGTAATTTTGATAATAACTAAGAGCATCCACTGTGGTAGCATCTTTCACTAAATATTGAAGTGTAGACTCTACTTTAAACATGTCAATTGAGCACCTCTCTCAACATCTAAACTTTTTAATTGTGGTATCTCATATGGATGCCTCATTTTATTCAATGAACGCAGTGGGTCCACATAAATATAATTATATTTTATTTTCTTAATTATAAGTATTTATTATATGATAAATTTTTAATTAAGATTAATTATTTACTCGTTATTATTAATATTACCTTCGTCCTAGAATATATATCTAATTTTGACTTTTTACACCTAAATTAATAACATTTGGTCTTTAATTAAATAAAACTTATACTCCGTATTAGATATTGATAAAAAACAAATTTCTTAGATTTATCTTGGAAAATATTTTAAAACTTTTTTTTATGCAATTAATATATGATGTAGTTAATATTGTTTCAAAACAAACAGAAAAACAAATACCTAAGAAAATTTTCAAAATAAAAAAAAAGAGTCATTCCATTAAAAAAGAGTTTGAACTCTAGAACATTGTCATATCTTATAATTTTTTTGAAGGCGCCAAATCTAATTTAATAATAATAAAAACTTTCGAGCTTTCAACAAAATATGAATGCAAACTTTCAAATTTAAAAAATAATAAATATGGCACATGGCACATATAGACCACAAAACATAAAAAAAAAATGCCTCAATTATTCTTCCATCCTCAAGCATCGGCATCGGGTGCTAGGTCAAACATCTTCTTTTCATTTTCCTCTTTGAGTATTGGGCATCTATTTGGAATAATAGCATTCATCAACATCTCACTCTCTCTCCTCCTAACATCTGTTTTAGGCATACCATTGGAGATGGCCTAATTATTGAATGCTCTAGCATCTATATTTTGTTTGATTCACCGAGGATAGCAAACAGCGCCTGTGGCCTAATTGATAAGGCGTCTGCCTTCTAATCAGACGATTGTGGGTTCGAGTTCCACCAGGCGTGTTCCGATTTCATTTGAATTTTTATTTCAGGGCCTCACGTGGCCTTTTCCCAATGGTCTTCTGGTACAGAATCATTTTCTGTTTTTTTTTGTTTTTACAAAAATACGAGTACCAGAATTGATTCCAAGAGAGAAAATAGGGGCGAAGATGAGTGCGGAGGAGACGCTGGTGGAGGCGGCGCTGCGGGTTCTGAACACGCCTGACCCGGCGGAGAAGGCCCGGATCGGAGATGACGTCGCCAACAGGTGGTCCAAAGGCCTCATTTCTCGGCCATATGACTCTACTCTGGACCTCCCTGTACCTCACCGCCCCGCCAGGCTCGCTGACGTAACTCCCTCTCCTTTCTCCTTCTCCTTTTGTCTCTCAACTGTTCGACGAATTGCCCTACACTGACTGAATTGTGAAAGTTCTTTTATTTGTTCCCACTTTCCACTATAATTTCTCATTCATCCCTTTACCATTTTTAGAGTATAATAAAATATGTCAAAACATTCGAAGTAGAACACATTTCCGTATAGTCGGGGCTCAAACCTTTATTGGTTCAGATTGATATTTAAGCCCGAAACCGACCCCTCATAAGCTCGTTTGGATTTATTTTCCCAACAAGCTGTGTGCTTATCGTGATGCATATAGGTGAAGCTGGTTTCGCCGAGTCTGATGCCAAAGCTGGGGAAAGCTGGAAACTTGCAGAGCAGACAAGCCATTGTACACAGTCTTGTTCACATTGAAAGCTTGGCTATTGACTTGTCTTGGGTATATCTTCTTCTTCTTCTTAGAAAATTACATTAACATCATACATATGTACTTTGTATGTACTGCCAATGACATTTTTGTAATCAGTTTAATGATTGCTCATTTGTCGTCGCGAGAAATGTCCGCTTGCTTTTGTCTTTTTGTGTTTATGTTTTCTTTCTTATGTTGATCATTTTTGCTTTTTAAAGAAAGCTCTTTTGAGTACGACATTTGCCCATTTTTTTTGTTATGAAAAAATGTTTCTTTGCATATGCTAGATTATGTACCATTATTATGGTGCATGTCGCTGTACGTTATTTGTGCTGCTTGTATTATGTGTAAGTGTAACCTTTTGGCTAAGCCAGACACATGCGCCTTCATTGGCTTTGTATGTGTCTGCCCTCATATCTTTCAGTCCAAGTTTATTTGGTACACACAATTCATATGTTTGTTCTATTGCTTGTTTTGTGATACATGTATTGTTTTCTAGGACATAATTGCTCGTTTTGGAAAGCAAGAGTCAATGCCGAGGGAATTTTTCACAGATTTTGTTAAAGTGGCACAAGATGAAGGCAGGCATTTTTCGATGCTTGCTGCACGGCTAAAGGAGTTAGGCTCTTTTTACGGTGCGTTTCCTGCCCATGATGGCCTCTGGGATTCAGCCATGGCTACTTCCAATGATTTGCTGGCAAGATTGGCAATTGAGCATTGTGTTCATGAGGTTTCAGTCTTAACTGCTCATGCCTTAACAAGTGCTATTTTCCCTAAACATTAAAAGATTGAGTTAATTTCTTTGCTTAACCAACAATATTTCACTTTCCTTAGAAAGTGGCAAGTTTTCCATCAGAATTGGGGAATCCACTCCCAGGAATCAACCAAACACTTGGTTTTGTTTGGAACCTAGAGATGTCTATAGAAATAAAATACACGTAGTTGGGAAATTTGAAAAGAAAGAAAATTGAGGAAAAATTTAAAATATATGTAGTGTGTAAGTTAGATATTTGTACCATTTTCGCTTTTACATTTCTATTATATATCAACTACACAATGTAAATAATGTAAAAGTTTACAAGTTTCCTTTGTGTTATTAGAAGTAAAGCCAAACATAAGAAAAAACATTTTCTTTAGCATTTTTTCCCTTTCCCTTTCCATTTCAGTTTTACAAGCATAGCATTAACTGAGAATGATAAACTGATTTGTAAGTGATTCTGGAGTTAGGAATGTTCAATGCATTAACTGAGAATGATAAACTGATATGCTTAACTGTGTTTATATTATCTTGTTTTCATCTTTTTTGTAATCTAAATACACATATTGTCCAAGAACTCTAATAATATGGACTTAAAGGCTAGGGGACTGGATGTGATGCCAACAACAATCTCACGTTTTCGCAATGGAGGTGATAATGAGACAGCCGACTTGTTGGAGACTGTGGTCTACCCAGAAGAGATAACCCACTGTGCTGCTGGGGTGAAATGGTTCAAATTCCTTTGCCTGAGGTCAAGAAATCCAGATTCGGGCAGCACGACTGAGGTTGATGGGGAAGTTGTCCGAAAATTTCATGCCACTGTGAAGGCACACTTCAGAGGGCCACTAAAACCCCCTTTCAATGCAGCTGCTAGACTGGCAGCTGGGTTTGGCCCCCAATGGTACGAACCTCTTGCACTGAAACATGACTTGTCTGTATAGTTGTGATTCGAACTCCCATTCCATTAGTTGTCTTCTTGTTCTTGTACGTTCGTAAGAACTTAAAAAAAAATCCACACGCCCACCATCCGACTCCGTTTGTGGGATTTTACTCTGGGTTCTTGTTGTTATTGTAACACATCAATTTCGTTTTCTGGAAAACAAATGTTGAATTTGGAATTTTATTCCAAAACAAAAGTGTGAGTATTCAAGATTGAATGAAAATCAAGTTGTCATTCTATAAGCTCATATAATGTTTCCTATGCGCATAGTGACATGCAGGAGAAGCATGAGAGCAGTTTGAGATTGTTCATTCATATATAAGCTGGGTATTGTTAGTGTTCAACAGGTACTCATGTCTCACAAACAAGATTTTATAGATAATACAGGTGGGGCAAATGTGAGAGTAAATGCTAGGACCTGTTTGACAAATAACTGATGATGTATCATACAATAATTTGTGTTAGCAGATTTAAATAGCAATTAGCATTAAACAAAAAGATACTTTGCTGCATTCAAAAAAAAAGATACTTTGCTCGCTCATTGAATAAACTTTACACCCTTTTTTTCTTTCGCCCAAAATACAATCTACACATCACATATTTTTTCTTAGAGATATAATACGTGACCGGCAACATTTTTATGTCTTTTAAACAAATTTGGGCACAGTTCGGTTGACATTGGCTATCAATGTCTCCAATTGGGGGCCATATAGTGTCTTATACGTAAAATTGAGAGTTCCTATCACTCATAACCCACCCTCTAAATGCCTCACTCTGGCTCGATCCAAATTGAATCCCCACCTCCTTCAAGGGTTAGGGTCAAAATGAACCCAAATTAACTAAAATTGGGGTTGCAATTGGAGGAGATGAGAGGATGGTCGGTTTGATTCGGGTCGGAGTGGGGTACACGGGTGAGCTAGAGTGGTAAGAGTTGTCAATTTCTTGAACGGGGTACCGTAAGGATCCTAATTGGAGCTAATGTCATAGGATGACATGAGGTTTCATTGTCAAGGGACCCTTTGAACAAAAATTAAGCATTCACCTTTTAATTTTTTAACATTTAAATTAAACTGGAATCAAAGTATGAATTGCAACTACGAAAAACTACTCGTATAGTGAGCGTGAACATATTCAGAGTACTAAAATTATACCGAGTAATGTAAAAAAGAGTGCTAAAAATTCATTTATCATTTTGCTATACCTATTTCATTTGTTAAAAATTGACAAATTTATCCTTAAAGTGTAAAAACAAAGAAAATCGTGTGTAGTATAAAGAATAAAATTAGACATTTACCACAAATGGGGTTGATATAGGAAATAGAGGGTTGGATTTAGCAACTAATTATAAAAAATACACTAAAAACTTCTCCGAAGTATTTGTTTTATACAAGTTTAATCTAGCAAGTTATCTTAATCACAAATTTGACCAACTGCCCCTTGTGCATTCCCCGGCATAACCCGTCCCTTCGACTCTTTCGAATCGCCTTCATCAAGCTCCTAATTCACAGTCATAATTTAGCGACTGCGGGTCAGGTAATCGATTGAAATTTTCCCTAAATTTCAGGTTTTTGCATTGCGTGATTCCCATCTTCCCGTCGATTTTCTTCTCCGATTGCCGTAATGGCGGAACTATTTGCCAATTTCGTTTTTCTTGGGCCGGCAGTATGCGATTTTGAAGTCTGGATTAGATGATTATATTTGCTAGAGTTTGAACGATACAAAAATTTAATAAGATCTGCCTGTGGTTCGAATTTGTTTGTGCTGATCGTCAGTTGCTGGTGGGAAAATGAAGAAATCTCAATTGCCACTACAAAATGTATGTGGACCTGAGAAGCAGGTAGTTAAGAAGGAAGCTTTGGTGAAGCTTTTGAGATGGCATTTCGGGCATCCCAACTTCCAAGGGAAGCAATTGGAAGCTATAGAAGCTGTTTTATCAGGTATTATTTCCATAATTCCATGTACAAGGATGTTGATAGTTAATTCATTCAGATTGATTTTTTTCACTTAAAATGGACTAATATTTATTATTAATGAAATTAAAATTGCATTGCATATTAATACAATGAAATAATTCTTTGAAAGTTTTTTGCAAGATAAACTTAATGAAATCATTTTTATATTAATATTCAGTACCATTTTTATCTAATTGATGATTTAAGTTCGTGTCATTTGAATCAAAGTAGACAAATGCATTGGGAAGAAGGTAGTATTTGATTTCACGTAGCCAAGGATGTGGATATTATGGTGTGTTAGCTTGCTAATTGGCGAGGTTTACTTGCAATCACCTCTGTCTTCTTGTTTTTACATATCCAAAAAAGTGGCCAACCAAATGACCCTTACCAAATGGGTCCAAAAAGCAAAACAAATTTGCATGTTTCTGCGTGTGCTTTCTATCCTCATCTTCCTTTTGTTCACTGTTTATGGCATGTCTTTGCAGGAAGGGATTGCTTTTGCCTAATGCCCACTGGTGGGGGAAAATCGATGTGTTACCAGATTCCCGCTCTTGCAAAACCCGGGATTGTACTTGTCGTCAGCCCTTTAATAGGTGATTTTTTAACCCCTTTTTTTATTTCACATCATGAAGGAATCACAAACTACATGTTTTTGTGTTCACTTGCAAATGATTGGGAAATGCCTGGCTTAATTTCTTCTATCATTTGTTTCAGCTCTCATGGTGAGTTCCCAGGGAATATACTCCCTTTTTTATCTGCTGTTTGTTTGTTTGTTTTCTTGTGGTCCTATGCGCTTCCGATTTCTATTATATTAACCCAGGAGAATCAAGTCTCTACACTGAAAAGTAAAGGTATTCCAGCCGAGTTTCTCTCATCAAGCCAGCCTTCACAAGTAAGAAATAAGGTAAATACTTACTGTAATACATCATTTACTCTGTGCCTCATAAGTAAACCAGCGTAAAGTTTGTATTGAAACTTTAGCAACAAATTCTGTCCGGCGCAATTTTTAGTCATTAGTGATATGTTGCAGAGCACAGCGGACATATTTGATATTTAGTAAGCTCTGAAGTAGCAGATAATGTACTATGTATGCATAATATGTACTGACAAAGAGTGAATTTTGTATTAATGCATTGGAGAGAACTTTGGTAAGCTAGAGTGGCTTTTTATAGATGCACAAAATGAACCCTTTTTTTCTCTCAAGTGGGGTTGTTTTGTGAAGTTTGTAAATAATTAGTTTTTTTTTTCTTTTTTTGGGGTGCTCTATTGTCATTTTGTCGGGTCTTTTTGGTTGGCATTGCTACAATAACTTTACCCACTTAGGGTAGTCCAGCAATCAATAAACATAAGTGTTATTTTCATGTTGGTGAGTACTTTTGAGTTTTGAAAACACCAAATGGTGAGAATAAATCTAATATTTACTCTTCTTCACATCTCAACTCAGGGAAAATTAAAATTTGAAGGCTGTTTTTTTCTTTAAATGTTAGATATATGAGGACCTCGAATCTGTGAAGCCGTCTCTGAGGTTATTGTATGTTACACCAGAATTAATTGATACAGCTGGATTCAAGTCGAGAGTAACGAAGATCCACTCAAGAGGGTTACTAAACCTTATAGCCATTGATGAGGTTTTGAAACACCATATTATCTTCCATAACTAAATTAACTTGAGTATAAAACACTCTCTGTTTGAGTTTTCTATTATTTTTATCTCAAAAGTAGAATTAATCAAGCATTTTTTCTGTTTCATGAACAAATCAGGCCCATTGCATCTCTTCATGGGGGCATGACTTTAGGTAACTTTCTAATCTTTTCTCCCCTTTCTAATATTCAGGTGAGCATCCTTTTGTTATGCTTTTGACCTAAACCCTTTTATATAGTCTTTGGCCTAACAGTTAGTGGATTCATATATTTTAGACTCATGCATTTCATATCTGCTTTATTTTCCTACATTCTTTTGATCAGTTATATTTGATTGTGATTTGTTATATGGCTCTTGCTTACTCTATTAATCATAGCTTTGCACATAAATTAGGCCTAGTTACCGGAAGCTTTCTTCCTTGAGAAGCCACCTACCGAACATACCAGTATTGGCATTGACAGCAACGGCTGCTCCAAAGTGAGCTTCTCTTGTTTTCTTAACTAATTTAGAAGTTGGAATTCCCAATCCTGTATTGGCGTATACTTTTTAATATTCTACACAATCTTCTATTATTCCACATTCTTTTACTCGGAAGTCAGAATTTTTTTACATAAGGTGTAAGAAAGCGTGTTCTTTGTGGTCCTGTGGAAATCTCAAGTAAATTGAGAGCTCTATAGTATATTACTTATTAGATCTGAAATTTCTATAGACTTGCATATACCCCGTAATTTGTTTATATATCAAATCATCAAGAAAGACATCGTTGAGAAGGTTAACAAGAAATTTCATCTTATTTGGATGAAAGGAAATTCTTCTAACACATGATCCCAGTTAATTATTGCAACTTATGTGACAAGAACTGTCTGATTATTGCTATCTACATTTTGGGATTTTTTCTGCAGAGTTCAGAATGATATCATTGGATCGTTGTCATTACAGAGCCCTGTAGTCCTCAAATCATCTTTCAACCGCCCAAATATCTATTATGAGGGTCAGATCTAATCACTTAAGCAGCTTGAACACTTCTTTTTATTTTATTTGTGCCTCTCGGATGTGAATCTACATTATGATGCCTAGGTGCATGTAGATATTCTATCCTTCTTGATATCATGATGCATAAGCCCTTGCAGTTGGGACGACCAGGAAAGATATTTTATCCAATATGTATGTGTTAAAGGTGGGGTACGGTGTATGCCAATGTGTCTGTAGCCTGTAAGGTTTTGTAGTAAAATAAGTGCACTGATGTGTGTTTCATTAATTTTATTAATGCCATATAAATTTCTTCATGGCTGACGAAGTATCATCACGATGCAGTTCGATATAAAGATCTTCTGGATGATCCATATGCTGATGTATGTAACCTGCTGAAATCTTATGGAAATGTTTGTGCGATTGTTTACTGCCTCGAACGTACAGCTTGTGATGACCTTGCTTCCCATCTGACAGCATATGGCATTTCCTGTGCTGGTGATGCAATATTTTATTTGATATATTCATTGATGGTTTGTTTCATGATGCATTTCCTCTTAAATGTTACTTTTGAATTTTCAGCATATCATGCTGGATTAAATAGTAAAATGAGAAGCTCTGTCTTGGATGCTTGGATTTCCTCCAAAACACAAGTAGTTGTGGCAACAGTGGCCTTTGGGTATGGCTTCCTAACTTTCTTCATAAAACAAATCTCTCTTTTTTTTGGGAATTATAATTTACAAAAAGACTGGTAAACTTAAGCTTGCTGACAGCCAAATTATGACAAACATTTGCATTTGTCCTAATAATTTTTGCTGTGCAATTCTTGTGTTTTTATCTTAAAATTTGTGTGTATATTGGAGTCGCTTTGAAGCGTGCATTGTTTCTGATTTTGCTGCAGGATGGTATGCATCGAGCACTTCACAATGTTTGGGACTTTGGGTTGATTTTGTCAAGCTTCAATGTGATTTAACTGCACATAAACATGTTTTATTTTGAAAAATTAAAAATAGGGCATAGATCGAAAAGATGTCAGAGTTGTCTTCCACTTCAATGTCCCAAAGTCAATGGAAGCTTTCTATCAGGAGTCGGGTAGAGCGGGTCGTGATCAATTGCCTTCAAGAAGTGTTGTTTATTACGGAATGGACGATCGTCGGAAAATGGTTGAACTTCCTTCTGTTACTAATTGCTCCATTGATTCTGAATGTTATTGCGTCATTTTAGTAAACATCTCCATTTATATAACAGGAATTTATTTTAAGAAGTAGTGAAAGGAAGAAAGAGTCTTCAAGTTTACAAGATGGATCCTCAAAGAAGGCCCTTGATAACTTCAGCCAGGTTATTCTTAAACTCCCTGATTGACTTCAACACTCAGATTCATCCTTTTTAAAAGGTTTCTGCAATCAGATAGTGAAGTATTGTGAAGAATCTGGATGTCGCCGAAAAAAGATCCTTGAGAGCTTCGGGGAGATGGTATACCTGGGTTATTTATAGTACTGTCTAGTTGTGTCTTCGTAGGGTCTGTTTGGATGGAGGGTTTTGGAGGGGCTTGAACTTTGATGGGCTAAATATGAAGTACAGAGTACATGTTTTTAGAAACAGAATGTTTTTGAAAACTAATAAAATGTGATTGAAATTTTATATGATCACATAATATGAATCTTTCAATTTTTATGAATTTTTAAATATATACTCCCAAAATAAACTTCATGGTTTGACTTCACAAAGTTGAAGAAAAGGGTTGAGAAGTGAAGTGTATTGTCTGAATTTGTTTTGAAGAAAGAGAAATGATGTGAGCTACACATTCCTTTTCTTAAAAGGAAATAAGCAAAGTGTAAATTTTATTTTGGGAATGAAGGAAAAAAGTGAAGTTTATTTTGGGACGGAAGGAGTATATAGAGAAATCACAATATAAACTAAGCCCTCCAAATCCTTTGATTCCAAACCCCTCAAAAACTCTTTATTTCAAACAGACCCTGTAGTTTTGTTTTATAGTAATTTAGTTGCATTTATTGACTTGGCAACTAGGTATCTGCATCTTTATGTGGAAAATCATGTGATGCTTGCAAACATCCTAATGTAGTTGCTAAAAACTTGGAAGAGCTCAAAGCTGCTGCCACCTTTCGCCAACGAACTGGATCTTCAGGGATATTTATTACCAGGTAGCTTTTTTTTTGCAGAATTATCAGAGGACCTTTAGCCCTATTTTGGATTGATTTGGTGGTTGGATTTGAATTACTGGGAATTGGATACTAGGAATTGATTTTACTGGAAATTAAAGATAGAATCACGTTTGGAATGACTGAGATGGACATCACTCAAACTTCATGTTATGTTGGACTTCCCCCATTTTATGATTATATGAGCATGTTTGGATCTCGGAAAATGTAAATGAAACAGGCAAATATGATAATTAAGATGTTCTCTTAAGTTAAGTTTTACCTTAGAAAGTGCAAATTGATCTAGAATATGAAATATTCTTTTTAAAATTTTGCATATGTTTAGATTTCTCGCTCTTTATATAACAAAAATAAATGAAATGAGTTCAACCATCTAAAATAAATTTATTGTGTCTAAGCCTATCTTCTATTTTCATCCAAATCTTCTTTCTTTGCTTTTCCTAGTACATTACGGTTTCCTTGGTTTCTTGAATCGCAGATTCCTTGGTTTCTAGTACATCCAAACCGCTGATTCCTTGGTTTCTTGAATCCACAAATGGACAACACACCCCACCCTTGGGAATCACATGCCAACCCCAACAAGGCCTTAGTGTCAACTTCTTTAGGGTTACTTGGCATGGATGAGTGTCTCAGTGAATGAATTATTTTGATTTTGATAATGTATTAATGTTTTGTAGCTCATCAAACCTCAATGATGGAGACTACTCTGAATTCTGGAATCGTGAGGATGATGCAAGCGGGCCAGAAGAAGATATATCTGATTCAGACGGTACAATTGATGAAAAAAGAAAAAAAAAACATTTCATCTGCGAATGCATTATTGATATGAAACATCCATATAGCCTGAAACGTTTAAACCCTTGATGCTGCAAATTCAGAAGCTCTTGATGCTGCAAAGAATGTAGCTTCTTCGCGGGTATCAACAAAGCTAAGAATCCAAGACAAAATTGAATTGCTGCAGCGAGCAGAAGAGAATTATTATCAGAACAACAATCCTGAGAAGCAGGTAATTGTTTGTCTAATTCGCCATTACTACAGGAGATCTCCTGTCCCAAAAAAACATGTTTGATGCACCACTTGTTAATGTTGATAAGTTATACTCTATAAAATGTTGATAAGTTATACTCTATAAGTGTGACAGATAATCAATCCTACATATATAGACTAGGGAGTACTTTTGTAACAGTTGTTTGACAAATTACATGATAAAAAACTTTATTTGATCTTTTTTGGGGACAAAAAAGTTTGAAAGAGGGTATTACTTTTTGGCACGTTTAAGCGTAATGTGGGTTGACCCTGTGACATTCTACATCTTAGAGAATTAGAATATAGGTTCATGGTTGCGCACAGATTTTTCATCTCTTTACTCTATCCCTTGTAGGTAAATAAACATGAAAAAAATGCAGTATCCGAAACATTAAGAGAGACGGGCAAACAAAGATTGTTAGGAGCTTTAAAACAAAACGGAGAGCGGTTCTCTGATATAAGGTAATGCAGTATCCCCCCCCCCCCCCCACTCCAATGTATATCCTGAAATGGGCTTTAACTTTGCAGATTGAGCTTTGAAGAAGCTGCATTGATTCTTGAAAACCAATGTTACAGCAAGTATGGTAAAAGCGGGAAGTCTTATTACTTGTCACAAATGGCAAGCACAGTGAGGTGGATTTCAAAAGCTGAGCTCACAGAATTAACAAATAAGCTCGGATGCGACATGACACCTTCTTCTTCGGAAGCAGACCCACGACCAACAACTCCCTCTGTCGTTTTCCCATCAGCTAATGAGAAAACCAGTCAGTGTGTTGTTTCGGAAACAGGAAAAGAAGCTGAAGACGTGTGTCTAGCTGCTGCTGCTGCTGGATTGCCACAGATCCCATCTTTCTCGGAGTATATTAACAACAGAAATGTGAAGGGTCAGCGGGATCCCAACTCAAACAAGCGCTCGCCTGATTTGGCTGGCAAGGATATACTCAAGAAAATGCGATCCTAATTAAAGGGGAGTGTTTTTTTTCGGGGGGGTCTTCTGTTGTTTTTGAGTGTCATTGGCAATTACTACTTCCAATATGTTTGCAGAAAACCCCTTTGTTATTCCTATGGTGACCTTTGAATGATGCTTTTTATATTACTTGAGCAATTTTATATGTCCATATCCATCATCACCACCACCACCCCCAATTGTTTTAGGGTCGCTTGAGGAATACGAAGTACTATATAGGGAGTACTTTGTACTCCTATATATTCATGTTTCAGGAAAATCATAAACAAAGTAATCAATATTCAAGTCAATTGAACAATTTAATCATATGTTCAGTCTAAATAGTCTGTTTAATCATATGCACCCCTCCGTACCAACCCATTTAAACAACTTGTTTTTGTTTACCATATTTAATTGAAAATATTTTTAATTTAATTTATATGAGAATTGGAACTAAAAAATAAATGTACATGTTTAAAAACTATAATCAAAGTTTTACAAAGCAATATGTGACATGATTATATTATTTCATTGAATGAGTAATCAAAATAAATATAGTAATGATTGTAAATAGTTAATAGATAATTTAGTTTGGGGTAAAAAGAGTAATTTTATTATTTTTGTCTGTATTCTTATTTTTTTTGGTGCTATTTTTTGTGTTGTGTCCTTTTATTTTGAGTTGAGAGTTTCATGAAAATAAAAGCGTTTTCTTTTCGATTCCACTATGTAAGAAATTTTTAATAGATTGTCTAATCACTCTATTGTCGCAATATATACCGTATAATCAGTTGTATAGTGTTTCTCGTACATCAACAGTAATTGCTCAATTACAAGTAACTGAATGCTCATTTTTGAGCAAGTGAATACTCATTCTCAAGTATCTAGATACTTATTTTCTAAAATTCAGTCATGCTCAAAAAAATAAGCATTTGGGAACTTGAAAATGAATACTTAGTTGCTCGATAATGAGTATTCATGCGGATGCACGGAAAATACAGTACATCCGGGTGTTTGGTATATTGGTATAGGTACTCCTCTATTGTTAAATAAGCTTAAAATACTAAGTAGAAGATAAAATTTTGAAAATTGGGGCGGAATATAACATTTCAAGAAGTTATGGGTGGGTATAGAGAATATTTAAACTTTATCTTGGGGCATAAGAAAATGTCACTATCGCGGGTAGCGCCCTGGCTTCATCAGTTGTTCATCCTTAGCAGTCAAGCGTCTTCGAGATTGAAGCCTCTCCATATTGAGTGCTAATTGAGAGAGTTCAGAAGCATCGTATCCTTCTACCAATCTCAGTAGATACACTACAGGAAGAAGGGTTGAAGAATGAGTAGAGGGAGCGGAGGAGGCTACGATCGTCACATCACGATCTTCTCGCCGGAGGGTCGTCTCTTCCAAGTCGGTAAGCCAATCGCAACTTTCTATTCTCGCGTAAATTTCTTCCGAAACGGCGGAAATGTTTCCGATCTCGGTTGAAATTGTATGTTTGGTGTTGTTGTTGTTGTTTTGTGAACAGAGTACGCGT
Source organism: Cuscuta australis (assembly GCA_003260385.1). NCBI lineage: Eukaryota > Viridiplantae > Streptophyta > Magnoliopsida > Solanales > Convolvulaceae > Cuscuta > Cuscuta australis. The sequence continues at coordinate 4,481,202 of NQVE01000054.1, read as the reverse complement.
TCAAAGCCGTGAAGGCCGTCGGAATCACCTCCATTGGTGTGCGTGGAAAAGACACTGTTTGTGTTGTTACTCAGAAGAAAGTTCCGGTAAATTTTGCATCTTTAGAGCTCAGCTTTTATTTGATGTTCATTGATTGGTAGTTAGGGTTTTCTGTTGTAATTTGTTTCAATTTAACTTTCGGAAATGCTTATCTATAGTTTCTTTGAATTAATAAAAATGTGAAATGGACTGATCTACTAGTTTTATCCAGTGAGCTTTGATCAATAATTCATAAGAGCTTGTCTATTATCTTGTTCGTTAATGTATCAAAACCTAGAAATTGATGGTGAGATCTGTGCATTAATCACAATTATTTCTGTTGGCTACGGGCTCAGTATGGGTAGAGCAGAATCATTATCCTTGATAGAACCTACATAGGGAAGGATTCTATCAGAAACCTTGAGACTTGACCTTTTCGAAGTCTATTAAGTTGCGCTTGCTATTGTATGGGTGCCAAAGTAAGTTATAATAGCAAGTCATGGCCATGGTGGCTTTTGTTTGAATCTGCAATACATTTCATGCTTTCTGAATGGATCCCAAAGTTTAGGGAGCTAACATGCTCCCTGTTATCGATTGAAACATAAGAACATATATACTTATAGGATTCAAGAAAATAGTTTGTGTTTAGACATTGATAAGAATGATTTTTTCACTTGCAAGTGGTTCAGAAGTTAATTTTCCAAAAGTGATCCAATATCAAAAACACTTCCAAAGTACTGATAATTGGCTTCAATTCTCTCATTAGGAGTTGTATATATGAGAAGTTACATGTCAAATGTTAGTGTCATTCCAAGTCAGTTTGTTTTTAGCAGTTAGCACCTTGGAGGGAGAGTAGTGAGAACACCCTTTCCTCAAGCTTTTGAACGTAATACATTTTGAAGATCTTCCTTTCCAGGAAGCATATCGACTGATGTTACGTGATAAGTTATATCTCGAGCAAATATAACATGGACATATTTTTCCTGTATAGGGGACTACTCTAGGTTATCTAATTGATTTTGAAATTGAATTCCATTTAATTATCCAATCTTATTCCCTTCTAAATCCTTCTTTTTTCAGGGTGGTGTTCCCTTGCAACATATGTAACACCATTAGCGAGAGGTCTCTCAAAAGTTTGCATTTATGTCTCTTGCAAAACTCACCATCATTACTATGCTTTTTATAGAATCACCTAGGACAAGGTTGCTTTGAGTCATAGACTGAGGTAGGTGTTTTGTCTATTACTTACCATCAATCATTTCCAACACTGCTCTCTCCACCACTGCGTGAAACTTTTTCCATGTTCGCACAACTCTATTCCTTTCCACGTGGCCACCTACAACACCAACACCACATCCATCAACATTGCATCTACCATCTTTAACACTTTAACTCTGTTACTACAACTATCATTTCCTATAGCCTCAAGACACCTGATCCTAGGTGATTCTGTAAAAAGCATCCCATTTTGAGAAGCCTCTTACTTGTGGTGTTGCATATGGTGTAAGGGTACATCTTATCAGGAAGAGCGTGTAAGGGTACACGGTCAGAAAATTAAGAGAATGGAACCCAATTTCATGAAAATGAGCATAATGTAGATAACCTGAAGACAATCAAATCATCATTAATTCAGGAGGCATATGCTCATATAATTTAGGCTCAATATACAATTGCTCATGTAGAATTTGTCGATAACCTTTCTAGAAAAGAGGATGGTAAAAATGCATTGCATGCAAGAGTCTAAAGAAAGGGTGTTCTCAGCTATCACCGCTCCATTGAAGTTGCTAAAAACATATGAACTTGGAGTTATACTGACACTTGTGAGTATTAAACCAAGTTTACCTCTTGTGTTTAACATTGGATCACTTGTAGAAAAGAATCTTCAATAGCTTGCAAGTAAACATTTCAATCTTGTCAACATCTATGGCAAAACATTTTTTTTAATCCTATAAGTATGGAAAGTTCAAATGTATCAATCAATAACATGGAACATGTTAACTCTTAAACTTTGGGGATCCATTTAGAAAGGATGAAATGTGTTACAGTCTTGCAGATTCAAATAGAAACAACCATGGTCATGACTTTCTATTATAACTTTTTTTTGGCATTCTTGCAATTGTAATTTTAATCTAATAGACAAGTCTCTATAGGGTTTCTATCACGGATAGAACCCTTCCCTATGTAGGCTTCATGAATATGTCTTATCCTGTAACGTTGTTGTGAAACATAAATGTTGGAACAATTTCCCTCATAAGTTGTTTGTTTGGGGGTTGATTGTTCGGATGTTGTGAACAGGACAAGCTATTGGACCAGACAAGTGTGACCCATTTGTTTCAAATTACGAAGTATTTAGGTGTATTGGCTACTGGAGTGACAGGTTAGTACCCTTTACTCCAAAGCATATTATTATACAGAAAGAATGGGTTCATTTGAGTGGGTCGGGATTATCAATGGTTTAAATTTTTCTTCTTGTTTATTGTAATATTGTGTGTACGTACTTTGTTGATGAATATTGGGGGGAGTGAAGAATAAGATAGATAGTTTTTGGTGTTTCTGTATAGTACAGTATGTATCATTTGTTACGGTTCATGATTGTGTCAAGTATTATTTTTTGAGGAGAAATGCTATTTGGATGGGCTTACTATATGCAAATGTTCCTACAATCTATTTGAAATGGATTAGCAGAAAAGGATGAAAGCATTTATACTGTTTTTTAAACTTTGTTTGGATAAGTATATCAAAAGATCATATGCCCTGCAAAAAGCTTATTCGCACAATCTGTGAAATAGATTATCAGAATAAGATATGAACAGATTTTCAAAGGCCTCTCTATCAAAAGACAAATGTTCTATTCTTGCTAGTAGGACCTCTTTTTTGTTTGTCATTGTGATGTTGAGTTCAGTTTCATCTGTTTTGAAAATTCAAATTCATGGTTCAAGATGTAGAGAACTAAAAAAACTTTTTTTTGTGAGAAATAAATTTTGGTGCTAGAAGCATATAAAAGTGTTATCTGCATTTCAATGCTTGTATATATAGATTTAAGCTCGAGATCTTTACTCATAAGCTTACCCTTCATTTTCATAGCTGATGCTAGGACTTTGGTCCAACAGGCTAGGAATGAGGCGGCTGAGTTCCGTTTTAAGTATGGGTATGAAATGCCAGTGGAGGTGCTTGCCAGATGGTATGTTAAGTTTGTCCACAAAGTTTTACTTTGGTTGTGTTTGATAGTGCATGCGCTAGTATGCTATTACTCTGCTCTTTATTAGTTGCCACTTTGGATATATTTTAAGTGTCACTTCTGAAGATCAAGAGAGCATTAATGACTCATTTTGCCTTTCTCTTTCTTTGCTCGATCCGTAGTACTTAATACTCAGTATATGTTTAATGAAGGGCTTTATAGTCATAGCAAGGCATGTTTAGCTTGAGTTTAGAAAACCTTAAGGTTTTCTTGATGTGTGTAAGGGTATAAGTCTACACTTATTTGAGAATGGATGGAGTAATTTATTGCACATAAGGGATATAGATCCTCTAGATGCAAAAACTCGGTGCTCTAGTTTCTATTAAATTTTGAATATTCACCTATAAAAATTTTGTTTTGATTTTTTGTTAACGAGTAAATTTCCTGACAAATATAAGTTCTTGATGGTCAAAATCATATATGACTGTATACACGCAGGATTGCAGACAAATCTCAGGTTTATACTCAGCATGCCTACATGAGACCCCTCGGAATTGGTTTGTCACTAACCACATGCACACTTCGAATTGGCATTTAAGTTTGATTAAGTGTATTGTACAATCATCATCATCATCATTTTAAGTGTTTTCAATGTGAAGTTGCCATGGTTTTGGGTATCGATGAAGAAAAAGGACCTCAGCTCTTCAAGTGTGATCCTGCTGGTCATTTTTTTGGTCATAAGGTTACCTTATTTTTACAATCATGAAAAGCATTTGAAGCTGTTTTTCCTTTTTCTATCTAAAACTTTAATACCATTTGAATAATTACTTGCAGGCAACCAGTGCTGGGTCTAAAGAACAAGAAGCAATCAACTTTCTGGAGAAGAAGATGAAAAACGACCCGGCCTTCTCATACGAGGAAACCGTTCAGGTAAAAAAAAATGGTACATTTTTTCAAAAAATCACTTGCCTCCTTATGGTCACGATGGGGTTTTGACTTATTCTTCCCCTATCTAGACTGCAATTTCAGCTCTTCAATCGGTATTACAGGAGGATTTCAAGGCCAGCGAGATTGAGGTATCAATCTTGTTTTCTTAATTCCATTTTTTCATCAACTTAATAAACGGAGACAAAGTAAAAGCTTCTTTCTGACTGATGCTGATGCACACAATGTTACTTAGGCTGGTGTTGTGAGTCAGGAAGACAAATCTTTCAGAGTGTTATCAACCGAGGAGATTGATGAACACTTGACGGCTATCAGCGAGCGTGACTGATTTTTCCTGATAAGTTTTCTCCACACACATTTTGCTGTTTGGTTATTGGGCAATTCAAATTTCAAACTTGTGTTGTGTGGTTCAACTTTCCCTTTGAATATTTAAACACTATTGCTGAGACCGGTTATTTACAAAAGAACCATGAATTCTCAAATCCATGTCTTGTTTGTGTTCATGCCTGTGCGCTAGAGACACAAGATCTACTTAAATGTTATTTTCCATGTTCTGTAATTCTGTTTCTAGTGACTTGTAATTCACTTTTTAAGAAAGTAGGGTGTTAATGATTTTTTTAAAAGAGAAAACCAATAAGAATCACGAAAACTCTTCCTTGAAAAGCAAACGCCTGAACGAGAATAAAAAATTGTAACCCTAAAAAGAAAGCATGAACAAAGGTACGAAGAAATAGGATGAATCTTGTCCTTAGGGTTCTTAGGTCTGAGGCCAGACAGTTACCTAGGAGTAGTAAATTGAGCTATAATTATAATCTCACAAATAAAGACTGAGAGCTGTCTCTTATATGTTTACGTACTCTATATTTTACAACGTCGTTCTTTATTATTGTTGAAAAATGCTAGGGGTACACCTTTGGTGTACCCCATTTGTCCCCCACCCCCTCCATCGCCACACAAAAAGGCAAGAAACTAAAACAAAATTAAATAAATAAAAATAAAATAAAATTGAAGAGCAATGCTAGGGGTACACCAAAAGGTGTATCCTAAATGTACACCACCCCCTTCTCCACCACACATTTTTATTTGATTTTTATTTACTTATTTGTTTTAAATTTTTTTGCCTTTTTAGTGGACAAGGAGGAGGTGGGGGACATATGGGTACACCAAGGTGTACCCCTAGCATATTTCAAAATTGAATGGATAAAGGGGTGGGGGACAAATGGGGTACACCAAAGGTAGTAGTTAAACTCAACAAGTAGAAGTTATTACGTAGTAGTTAAACTCAAGACATCATCAGCTTTTGCATCCCTTCATTGCCAGTTAGGGTATGATATATGTGTAGTGTATAGTGTGGCTTTGGCATGCAATCAAATTCATATGAAAGGAATCCCTTCCGGTGGGCGTTGCGCCCTTGACATGACAAGGGATGCACGGAGTGTAACACTCCGAGTTTGATTCCCGACAATTGTTGTTGCACTGGGAGGCAATTATGCTAAGCATAAGGTCTCACTCCGCTCTTTGCCACCCATCTTTGATCAAAGTCAAATTTATCCCTTTTGGGTGACTTTTGGCCGTTTCAGGGTGGCCACTCAAGAGTGGAGTGCATTTGTGTCAGACAATAAAAGCAAGTGTTTTTGTCTGGTAAGGAGAGATATGGACAAGTAACTGGCTAGGCATGGACATGGTCTGGTTAGAGTATATTGTGCATGTGTATGTGTGGTGGGTCCATCACTCCATGAGGATGAAAATTTACTGAACTTCATTAAAATTAATTTTTATTCTAATGGGCATAACGCCCGGGGTGTTATTGCCCCTTTTAACGCCTAAGGGGTAGCAAACACAGCTCCCTTGGGGCTTCATACGGGCTTCATCTCTTGTGCTTCAAAGCTTTAACGGGCTTCAAATCCCTCCCCACTCTCTCTTTATAAAAATATACACAAACATAATTTTTTTACTCTATATTTTGTTGTTTAATGTAATATTTCTTTGTTTGAATTTCTTTTAGTAATTTTTTGTTTTTTTTAATTCAACATACTTTTTTATTGATTGTATTTTTTATTTAATGAATTATTTCAGTTTGCAATATGTTACTACAACTCGGATTTGAATGAAGATATTTTTAGTCGCTTGAATAATTAGTAATTTCTTTGTAGTGTTGTTTTTTTATGTATGTAATATTTTTTTAATGAATGTAACTTTTTTTATGAATTTATTCTTTTATGAATGTAATATTTTTTTAATGCACTGGTCTCCTTTTGATTAATTTAACTAATAAATTAATTTAAATTTGTTAATTTAAATTTAGAAGATGTATATTTAAAAATGTAAAAAATGAAGGTTTGAAGCCCCTGTTTGAAGCCTTGGGACTTTAAACTCATTTCTACTGAATCTGTGAGGTAAGTTAAAGCTGATGTGACAGAGAAAGAAATTTTGAAGCCCCAATTTAAAGTCCTGGGGCTTCACGAGTATTTCCAGTGCTCTAACAAGTTCAAAACAGATAATTTTGTCAGAGTACTCTGGTTTATTATATAGTATTACTCAGTATCAATGATTTAATTATCACATATGAGGAAAATAAATGCATGACTAAATTAAGCTAAGATCGCCCACTCAGGATTTGAACATTTTTGTTTCTAGAGGCAGACACATGATTGTTGTCCGCATGTGAAATCATTTTTTTGTCTTTTATTCAATCAATAATTGAAGAAAAAAACTTTGTGCTCATCTGTCTTTTAATGCAAAATAAATGGTGTTTGCATGGGAAAAAAATTATTGGTTTTTTTTATGAAAGAGTTTTTTTTAAAGAGGTCAAATAGTTACAAACTTAGAATTGTCGAGGAAAAAAAATTATACAAGAACATTAGTGTTATTTCCAGATGCTTTGTTTGTTTGTGTGTGCGTTTTCATTGATCATTTGATAAAATAAAATAGACATGCTACTACTTGTTTGTAAAACTTGGGATGTAGTTATTAAATATATAAGTTTGCTTTTTTATTTTCACACTAATTTGTGAATAAAGTTATTTTAAAGACATGAAATTTTGCATCTTGTCGATAGTTTTTGGGACGATGTATTTGCCATGAGGTGGACCAAGTTTTCTTTAAGTAGGCCCGCACCATTTAGCATGTACTCCCTTTGTTTTGAAATTATTTTCAATTTAATTTATTTGATTATAAATGTAAAATAAAAAATAAAATACACGTATATTTTAAAATTACATCAAAAGTATACAAATACAAAACAAGAGGAGACATGATTATATTATTTTATCAAATAATTAACGAAAATGGGTAAAGATAATAATTAAAATTTGACCATGTGAATATCGATTGGAAAGATCGTTTTAGGACGGAGGAAGTAGCATTTATCTCTTTGAAAAAAAATTGCACCACACATGTTTATCTTTAAATATTTTTTGCAAGTCCCATTCATTTTTCATTTCATTTTGATGAACACCAAAAGACAAATGCAAAAGAGTGTTGAATTGATAATTGACCCCCCTTGTTAATTAGGCCGATCGAGATGACGACATCATCATATGATTCTTAAAATTAAATTTGAATGAACCCTCCACCAAATGGTTCTGCCCCATCATTTAACCGGCGGCACCTGGGGTGAAACATACTAGGGGTGAGGTGTTTTCTAAATAAATACAAATAATTAAATCAAAGTTATTAGAGTATTACATGTCTCTCTGTTCAAGATTTGGCAGTGCGTTAGTCACACACTCATTAATATACATGTTACAACTTAATAAAGATATCATAGTTTGACGAAGAGGTTGATCGATTGATGAAAAGTTGGAACGACTAATGCTCGTGCTTCGAGTTCACTTTACCGATGGCTGTAGAGAGAATAAATATATAGAGTTTTTAAAAGTTAAAAATATAAAAGATAATATTTGAGAAAAAACATATTCCAAAACCCACGTGTGATATCTGAGTTTGGATAAATTCATACTTACACCAGACAAACGTGTGATTAGCGCACTCAAGGACACAAAAAACTCTATTTTAAAATTGTGTTGCCACAGGGGGGGGAATAAAAGAATGAGGGCGTCGGCGGGCAAACAGTTTGGAGATTTCTGGGAGGTCGTTCAAGTAACCGAAAACACTTGGACGCGTCGTAGTTAAGGCCATCGGCGACCACTTGTTTAATGCCCCACGCTCTCGGTGTCCCGGAATCCTACTTTCCCGCGTGTCCACGTGTGCACGCGCTCACGCGCTTCATCTTCTCCATCTTCTTCTTTCGTTTTCTCACCACAAAAGTTTTCCCACTATAAAAAGTTCCCCAAAATTAAAAAAAAAAAAAAGGATCTCACGAAGAAACCGCCTCGAAGTTTCTTCATCCTCTCCATCTCTCTCTCTCGCAGGTACAAAATTCAAACGCTACCTTTATTCCTGATTCTTGTCGTGCTCTATACATATTCATCATACAGATAGTGTTTATATATATATATATATATATATATATATATATATATATATATATATATATATATATATATATATATATATATATATATATATATATATATATATATATATATATATATATATATATATATATTTCGATTTCGTGTTGAAAAATCAAAATTCTCCGCGAATTTTAGTTTACCCATTTCTGTATTTGAAGATTAGAGTGACTTTATATACTACAAGGGTCGAATCTTGGAGAAAAAAATGGCATTTTTCCAGTCGTAGTCAGACAGAAGAAGAAAATGGAGCCTTTGAATAGGTTCTACTTTAAGGAGAGGTGGAAATTTCGTGTGGTCTTCCATGGGGTCGGCGCGTTAGCATTTATTGTGTTGATTTTTCACAGAGATTCGTTTCAGAACCCAGTTTCAAGAAAGCCATATGTTCTTCTTTCTGGAAAGATTGGTGTTGATGGAGAGGTTATTGGCAGTAGGGATTCAACAATTTGCACTGGGATTTATGGGTATGAGGGTTATGATTCCAAGTGTGGGTACTTGAAGCAGAATCCGGATTGCGATTCCGGCGGGATTTTGAACTACATCAAGTTTTTCTATTGTGATCTTGAAAAGTACACTGCATTGAGGCATTTGATTCTTGGAATCTGGCTTGTCACCTTGTTCTACTTGTTAGGCAACACTGCTGCAGATTATTTCTGCTCTTGTCTTGAGAACCTCTCCAATCTTTTGAGGTTGTCTCCCACTCTGGCAGGGGTGACTCTTCTTCCCTTAGGAAATGGGGCCCCTGATGTGTTCTCCAGCGTTGCTGCTTTCGTGGGTCCCGACTCGGGTGGCGTGGGGTTGAACGGTGTTCTTGGAGGTGCTGTTTTTGTCACCTCGGTTGTCGTGGGCACTGTTTGTTTGTGTGTTGCCGAAAGGGGAGGAGTTCGGATTGACAAGAAATGCTTTGTAAGGGACGTTTGTTTCTTCTTGTTTGCGTCTTTGTCTCTTCTTCTGATATTGATTCTTGGCGAGGTGAGTGTTGGTGGTGCGATCGCGTTTCTCTCGATTTATCTCGTGTATGCGGTTTGCGTGGCTGCGATTGAGCTGTTTAGAAGATTAAAGTTTGATTCTGTGGCTCCACTTGTGGCTCCTATTTTACCACTCAAGCATGAAGACTCTCTATGCGCTGCTCTTCTGCAATCTGATTCTGATTCGGATTCTGCAAAGCTGTGGGCAATGGCAAAGGTGGACCCTAAGGAGTCTTTGTGGGGTTGGAATGATGAGAATGTTGTTGTGGGTGAGGCGCCACCTTCGTCCCCGTGTTCCAAGTTGCTTCTAAACCTTGTTCAAGTCCCGTTGATGCTCCCGAGGCGTTTAACTATTCCTATAGTCGATGCGCAGCGGTGGTCCAAGACGTATGCGGTTGCTAGCGCGTTTTTGGCACCTCTTCTTCTTGCTTTCCTTTGGAACGCTCGATATGACTACATGGGGGGAGAAATTCTGTATGTTTCCGGTGCTGTTGTTGGGGGCATTTTTGGCATTTTGGCACTTATATTCACGAGTCCCGACCACCCGCCCGAAACGTTCCTATTCCCATGGATTTTGGGAGGATTCTTCATGAGCATAGTTTGGTTTTATATTCTCGCAAATGAACTAGTTGCACTCCTTGTCGCGTTCGGGATTATATTCGGGATCAACCCGTCGCTCCTCGCGTTGACCGTGCTGGCGTGGGGGAACTCGTTGGGCGACCTCATATCCAATGTCGCGATGGCGATGAAGAGCAAGGACGGCATCCAAATCGCGATATCGGGATGCTACGCGGGGCCCATGTTCAACACCCTCGTGGGCTTGGGCTTGTCCCTGGTGATCGGGGCGTGCTCGGGCGGGCCATCCGCCTACACGATCCCCCAAGACGCAAGCTTGTTCTACACGTTGGGGTTCCTGGTGGGCGCTCTCGTGTTCGCGCTCGTCGTGCTGCTCCGAACCGACATGCGCCCCAACAGGTTTTTGGGGTTGGGGCTTATGACACTGTACTTAGTGTTCCTGTTCGTTCGGGCTAGCTTGGCATTGGGAGACGGGTCGGTCACCCCTGGTCCGAGCTAGCCCCAAACAGGATCCACTAGCACCTACATGTTTTGTACAGATACTTAAGCCCCTGTCGCGCTTGTTTGTACGACGGGGTTATTAGATGCTGGAATGAAATATGACCCTTGTGGATAGGTGTAATTTTTGTTCCAATTTGTAATACAGGGTGTGGTTTGTGTATCTCTGTATTAGGAGTGTTGAAACCAAGTTTGTAAAAGTATATGCATATTTGGAGTGCATTAATTAGGAAGAATTCTAAGAAAAGAGAGAAAAATGTTGCAGAAGATAATTGAATTCCTTTTCTGCTCAATTCTCTTCCCTTATTGCATTCAGATTCCAAATTTCAATTAATTGTGGGATACAGAGTAAAATGCTCTATCTGTATATATACAGTGTGGAGGAGGAAGAGATGATGGGATTGGTGTCAACTGTCAATATTAACAAATACAATTTTAATTATTACAAATTCAAATTTTTTTTTAAAACAAATTTTATGTAAGGGAGTAAATGTTTATTTTGCCACATTTATCTTTTTATTATATCCATTTTGAAGTAATTAATAGGGGTAATTAACATCTGGTGCTTCCATCATAGATGTAGTCAAGAATAGCAATGACTCCAATAACAAAAGCTTGATCCACTCCTGCCTTTATCTTCACATTGTACACTTCTTTGCTTTCCATCTCCATCTCCACCTACAAATTAACCCATCACATTATTACATTACAAGAATGATTTTTGTATCTATTTTTTGCATAACTCATGAAAGAAATGACATTTTTCTCTCTTTTTTTTTCATGGATAAAAAAAGATTTTAAGAATAGCAGACAATGTTCAACCGACAAAGAATATTATTGGACATGATGGGTGGTGGCAGATAACTCGTAGTGGTTGTGGGCTGTGATGCGCGGCGATGGGTTGTGATGATGCCCATCCAGTCCCTAAATATTTGCAACACTTATATTCTCGAGGCAAAATATCAAGTTTTTTTAATTCGTTTTATTTACATATTGGTATAAAAATAAAAAATAAAATTTACATATCAAAAAACTACATGAAAAGTTTTCGAAATAAGAGGTGTCAAGAATATTTTATTTTATCAAATAACCAATGAAAATGTAGAAATAAATAAAAGTTTCCGCGACTGCTGAAAAACAAACGTTGCAAATATTTTGGGACAGAGGTAGTATAAAAATATGTATTTGATTTATGGTAAAAAAAATTACTCTGTATAAAAATCAAACTAGGACGATAACTTTGATACAGAATGAGTACCTTTTTATTAAAACTAATAAGAATATTAAAATGTTCTTATCTTATCATAATATACCCGGCCAATACTATATGAAAGGAATCACTTTTTGTAATAATAATCGATGATTTTTTAAAATTGTAATTACTAAAATAAAAAAAAATGTATTTTGTTGAAATGGAATTTGTTTTTAAAAAAAGTGAATGAGAGAGTATATTAATTAAATTAAAGGAGGTGAGTAACCAACGAACATGTGCAATTGCAATCCCGAGAGGATCAAGGATGCTGCAATCTCGGTCGGGGAAGTAGCCGGCGACGGTGAAACTCCGGCGATTATCGCCGGCGTAGTCCTTTGATTCAATCGAAATCTTTATGGGGGTGTTCTTCAAGAAACACGAGTTTGGCTCTTTTAAGGTAAAAACCAGCTTCCGTGATCCTTCAAACGACGTCGTGTACCCCTTCCATTTCCTCACCATGCTCAGCACCTCTACTACCTCCCCCTAACCAAAATCCAGTTTTTTTTTTTCAAATTAGAATTCTGTAAAATATAAAAATACTCCACAAACTAAGATATATATACTCCTCCTTCCATAGAAGATTTTCAACTTTCATTTTTCCTCGTTTTAATAAGTTTTTTCACTTTTTATAAAAAAAATAACTTTCGTATCTACTAATTTTACTCATTGTATTACATCATATCGATCTGTTATTAATCTGTCTATCACTTCTTGCTTTTAAGTTTTATCCATCATATCAAACGTAATTTGTGAGTGTCAAAATACAATACAATTACCTCTCTTTTAAATTCCAAAAAGTGAAAATGAGAAAGAGGTTTTGCGACGATGAAGTATATATAATATCAGAATTCTTGAGCTTAAAACCACAAATTTTAAAAATAACATGGTATATATCAAATTCTTGTTAACCAAGAGATTAGGAGCTGGAATTTTATCATCATTCATTTTTTATAAAAATCAAAGATTTCATGTGCAAGCTAAGGATTGAAACAAAAACAAATCTCCGCATCATACATGTTAGAATATACACATTAATGAAAGCCTTTCAAGGCCTACAATAAAAAAGAATGAACTTTTAAACTGCGAATTACCTTTCGTCTGATGAGAAGCAAAGGGGCGCCGTAGTTGTCTCTAACGATCAGCTCCTCCTTCTTGCCGATGACTCCGCAGCCATCGACGGTGAAGAGAGGGTTCTGGTCAGAGTCGGCGACGACAAACCCTCCGCCGTTAGCGACGTGGGGACGGTGGCGGACGACGAGAACCTTGTCGGAGACGGAGCAATAGACTTTACTGACTATAGGCATCATTTTGGCGTCTGGTTTTGATGAACCCATTATTGCTCCCATCCGGCCAATAGACATTATAATCAACCTGTCACCCCATTAGATTCTAGCTATATATATATATATACATACATATGGGGAAGTCTGATCTGTCTAATTAATTAATTAGCTTCTTTGAACGTAGCTTTTGTTTATTCCCGCACGTTCAAGGCATCATTTTAAGGTTATTAATTATAAATATATTTATTCTACTCAGTATTTATATATGAAGGAAAGTCAAATGTTTGGCGAGTTCGTTAAGACACTCAAACTATATACTCCCTCCCTCCCAAAAAGTCTTTCCTGTTTTATTTTTTGCGCATCTCATAAAACATTTCTACCGACATTTAAAATGCCTAAAATTTACAACATTTCTTCTTTATTGTGGGTAGAAGTTATTTTGACAACTTTTTTGGCATTCAAGGCGGGATAAAAGTGTTTTATGGGATGCGCAAAAAATGAAACAGGAAAGACTTTTTGGGACGGAGGGATATATATATAGGGGTGGACACGGTACCGGTACAGTACCGGTACCGGAAACGGTACCGCCGGTTCCGGTACCGTTACCGTCGGCCGGTACGGTCCACCGGTTCCGGGAACCGGTACCGGTACCGCCCAATCCGGTACCGGTTCCGGTGCCCATTTTTCGGTACCGGCACCAGCGGTTCCGGTTCCGGTACCGTTATTTTTTTATTTTTTTTTTATTTCATTCTTTCCTTTATCAATTTCATTTTTAAATTTTTTTATTTCATCATTTCCTTTAACAATTACACATTTACAATTTTACATTTTAAAAATATAATAAAAAAGCAAAAAAAAAACAAAATTAGGGGTGGCCGAAACGGTACCGGAAACGGTACCGGAACCGGAACCGGCCGGTCCGGTACCGGTACCGGTACCAAGGGGTGGCGGTTCCGGAACCGGAACCGTACCGTGTCCACCCCTATATATATATATGCATGCTCTGGTCGGCCCAGCTAGCTATAGCTACCTTTTACCTCTAATAGCATGTTTGGGAATTAGGAATATGGAGTTGCACTCTATACCTTTGACTACAATATTTTCACACATGTTATAGACATTAAAATACTGTTTTTTGCACGGCAACTATATTATTCTACTTCTCATTCTCCTCAATTTCTTTCCTACATCATCTAATACTAATGACAAGTCAATTTTTTCTTTAACTTTCTTCACCATTCTTCCTAAATTATTCTGCTACTTTTTTCATTATTTTTTCCACATGTCATCCCTTTATTTGTACAAAAAACAAATAAAGAAATTAAAAAAAACAATTGGCCAACCAAAACTTTTCTCTCGAGGAGAATATCGTCCCTCCCCGGCCTCTTCGTTTCTCTCCTCTATTCCCTTCTCTTTTCTAATCATTCCTCTCTTCTTTCCCTAGTCGCGGAGAGCCACATAGGGTTAAGTGGGTGCAGTTGCACCCACTCAAATGGGATAAGAAAGTATATACTCTCTCCGTTCCACAAAACTCTTCCGATTTTGACTTTGAGAAAAAAAATAAAGAAAGTGTAATTTTGGTTGACTTTCCAATTTTGCTCTTGATATGATGGGAAAAAGTAAGATGTGATAGTTTGGTTATTAGTAAAAAAGTATGATGTTATAGGTAGGGTATGAAAAAGTGGGGTAAAAGTGGTTTTTTAATAGAAAGTGGAAGTGTTTTGTGGAAAGCAGAAAAAACGAAAGAGAAAGAGTTTTGTGGAACGAAGGTAGTATGTGTTATTTTAAGTATTATACTGCCATGCGTTGCAGACTTACTTGGTTGAAGGCATGTGAATCCGCCTCTACAAATTTAGAGTTCGAACCTCCCTCCAAGCACATTAACATCTTTATAAAACTATTTCCTGTAAAAAATGTTATGAGTTTTTACTAGGTAAAATTTTTTATTTGTTAATAGAGGTTAATTTTAGAAAATGATATTAACATTCAACCTATAGGGACTGCGACTACATTTTTTCGACAGAGAGCGATGACACATTTATTTATAATAAGTCCGGCTAGTATTTAGAAACACTTATCCTACTTGCAAATCAAGATTAATGAAATTGTATTCGGAATAACTTCTACATATATATTTCTACTTCAATTGTGCTTCAAGAGGTCTATTTAAATGTATATATGTAGCAGATCCCTGAGATTTCTTAGAGCGAGTATGAGAAAAAACACATAAAAAAGCTGATTTAAAGAGTGTCACAAATGACAAAAGTGTGGGTTGCACTAGGGCCAAGCGAGAGTTGGAAGTTTACCATGGTCCATGGGTTAGGGTGAAATGAACTGTGGATTTTTTTTATTTGAGCATCATTAGTGTTCCAATTGAATCGATGTCATAATATGATATTGAAATTCAATGTCACAAGAATCTCACCGTTGATATAGTTGATACTAATGTCAAGTATATTCATTAAAAGTATTTTATTTTAATATTTTCAAAAAATCTTAAGTAAAATATATGTACGAATATAATAAATTCTCATTTTATAGAAGTTTTGATATACTCGGTAACATTTAGCATGAATGTCAATACTCAAACTAATTAAATTCATTTTAACTTTAATAATATGTTTATTTATGCACGAAGAGAGCATTGTTTTCAATAGATAGTGGCTTTTTTAATGTTGTGTGTGTGTTCAAATAGGGGTGAGCATGGTACGGTATTTAGTTCGTACATATACCGTACCAAATATTTTGGTTCGGTATGCAATTTTACATCGTACTAATCACGATCCCGAAATATAGATTCGGTATGGTTCGAGATGATTTAGTTTCGGTTTCGGTATATATTGAGTTGAATATGCATGTATACGTGCCTAGTTTACACTTTAGAATGTACAAAAAATTTTAATTTAAAAAAATCAAAAGTACATTCAAATAAAGAAAGATAAACAATTAAAACATGAATAATTAAATGCAAAAAATACTTATAAACCTTAGTTTAATTTATACTTCATATTTCACAAATAAAAGAGAACGAATGATAACAAAATAGTATTTCAAATATTTGTTAATTTGTTTTATATTCATCTACAAAAATTAAAATTCAAATAAATGATTATATAAATAAATGATTATTTATAATTCATCTACACTTGAACCAACTTTTCAAAATAAGTTTATTTTTTAATGAAAATATAAAAAAAATTGTTATTTTAATAACGCATTTGTATATATGTTCGATTCAGGATTTTTCGACATGAGAAGTTAACTTGTACCGATCCCAAATATCAAATCGACCATTCGGTTCGGTACAATTTGGTTATTTTTCAATATTTTATCGATTCAGTATTTTTCGGTTCAATAATATCGATTTTTTCAAGAAATTTCGGCATGGCTTCGATACTAGCTCGTTCAAATATGAAAGAAGAACTAATTCAATCCTGGTTTGACCATTAATTTTTTTTGACGGCGTTTGACCATTAAATAATGCTTAACGGGTTCCATAGCTGGTCAGAACCGACGTCATCGTTACACCAGCGAGGCGGCGACCTCCGATTCTGATTGCCCCAAAAATTAAAGGGCTATTTGAAAATAGCGTTAAAGATTAGTGTTAGCATTTTGAATAAAATTTTAATAATGCATATTATTTTAAAAACTCTAAACTACTTGACATAGCTTCAACATAGCCATGTTCCGAAATTTCATAGAAATCTTAGAAAAACAAGGGTTAGCATATAATCTGGGTACTTCAAGATGGATGGTTTCCCCTTTCCCAATTTTCATAGACAGAGACACTAGATGAACTCCCAATAATTTCTAGATTCTACTTTGAATTTCTCTTGCCAATTGTTTTCTTTTCTTTTCTTTTCTGGGAGGGTAGGTAATTTGCCCCGCCACAAAAAAGAAGAAGAACATGATGATGCTGAACTTGTCGTTCTGATACTGTAATTTCTCTCTGAAATATCTAGTATATAGTTCACACCGGTGACCTGGGCTATGGCTTCTGGAAGACTCATGGCCATTGGAGCATTTGATGACACTGGCAATGGAGTTCTGTCCCGGAACTATTCATGTGATCAAGCAGAAGCAGGACATGAATCAATAAGAGCAATCTACAGGTCTTACAATCCCTCTTCTTCTTTTTTTTTAAAAATTTTTTTTATTTGATTTTATATTTCTAACTTTGATTCTATTTTGAAGCAACTGAAAACCACCTCCAAACCTCAGAAGCAGCAAACCAGTCAAATTTCAGCTTGAGCTTTTGCAAATGAGAGGAGGAAAGTTTTAAGGTCAAGATCGGGTATCAGGGTGCATCTCAGGTTTTCTCATCTCGAAACCACCTCCAAACTTCACTTCCTTTACCATTTCGTTTTCAAATTATTTTTATGATTCTTTAAAAATTTTACTAATTCAGAAATGGACAACACAACAATGACATGAGTGTAATACAGAACCACAGTGCTTATTTCGACCATTGTATTTTTTTACAATACAATTTTTGTTACAAGCAATGCATTCTTAGATTTAAGTATAACACACAATGGACAAATTGTCTTTGGTGTTTATATACTTCTGTTTTTCTCAGTCATCTCAATCTCTTTTTCTCAGTAAATGATGCACTCTTGCACTGTTTTTTATGTAATTTTGGATTTGCTCCGTTATGTTAGCATTTCCTACCATGAAATGAAAATGCATCAAAAATCACATAATGCATCAATGAACAAAATGTATGACTATTTTATGATTTTTTATAATCCGCCTCTGATCAAAATGCATCGTTGCATTAAATAAACCAACTACAGACACATTAGTGTTTTTCCTCTTTCAGACCACCTTCACATACAAGTTAGCAAACCTATTCAGAACGAAAACAAGAGGGACCAAAGCCCATTGCATATTTCCAGGCTCACACTACATTGAACATTTACATTAATAAAATAAGGTAAAGGCAATGCAGTCATAGAACCAGAATGCATTACTGAACTAAATGCGTCATTAAACAAAACACATCAACTACGGCCCCAGATTGAATTTTCTCTGTTTCGATAAATTTTAAAATCCAAGAGCTCAACACTAATTAGAAAAAAACCAAAGGCTCCATATTAGCAACATCACATCATAGGGAATATCTTAGAAATTGAATTAGGCCAAAGGTAATGGACTCACAGACTTATGCACAGCTCATTAATGCCACATACTCAAAGTCCAATTGCATATCTTAAACCCACAAACACGAATTCCAGTTTATTTTTTGCAGATAAAGCAATTGACATGGACTTCTTCCACGAACCAAATCCTTCTCCATCAAACTGTTTGGATATCAGATTCATCCCAGGATTATCAGAAGGATGAAGATATAAAGGATTCGTAGGTCCGATTGTAGAATTAACAGGAACTCCAGAATTTGCCATTGCTAATATTAGCGATGAAGATCGATCAGTAGAAACAAGATGAAAAGAAACGAAGAACAGCAAAGAAGCTTCAGATCAGAAATCTATTGCTCTGATACCATGTTGATTTTCATGAGTCTGGCGAAGATTTCAGAGAAATCTTCGTGATGAAAGGAAGCAGAACGCTGAAGGTTGCAGCGTAAAAATAGGAACTGATCCAACGAGAATGAGAGAGAAAAATATCTGGCAGGATTTTTTCGAAATCAACTAAAATACAATACAATCAAGTATTTATACTCAAGGACTCTAAGCCACATCATCTACTTGTCCAACTCAGCAAATAAGAGAAAACAAATAAAATGAGTTTATCAGAGACTTGTACAATTTCTAATGGGACTGAATTCTGATTACAATGCTATCAGAGGGAATATTTTGCTAATGAGGCCTTTACCAACTGTTAGTCAAGCTTATGGACTTTTGATTCATGAAGAAAGGCAAAGAGGAATTCAAGCTTCTTCACCTCTTGTCTCAGAACATGCCTCTTTAAATGTTAATAGTCACAATTCATTCAAACCTGGAAGCAATATAGGAGGTTACAAAGGCAGATTTGATAACAAGAAATTAGTCATATGTGAGCATTGTAAGAAGCCAGGACATTCAGCCAATAAGTGTTACAGACTTGTTGGATTCCCAAAAGATTTCAAGTTCAATAAGGCAAAGAAGATAGCAGCTCACACCTCTACTGGTGAAGACTCCACAGGAAATGAAGAGAACATTACTAATCAAAGCACTGATGCCCTTTTCAATCAGTTCATCCAATTCCTCAACACAGTGCAAGTCAGCAACCAAGGTTGTAGAGCTGCAGATGATCCTAAAACCCATGCATTTTCTGCTCACATGGCAGGTATGACCTCAGTTTCTTCAGATTTCTTGTCTTCCCATTTGTGCAATACTGTGTTTTCAATTGATGATTATGATTGGATACTAGACACTGGAGCTACAGATCACATGTGTTCCAATGTTAAACTCTTTGTTGATCTCACATATCTTTCCTCTCCACAATATGTCACCTTACTAAATAACCAAAAACTCCCTGTTCATCAATCTCGCAAAGTTATCCTACATCCTGGTCTTGCCCTAAATGGAGTCTTATTTGTTCCAAGTTTTAAATACAATCTTCTGTCTGTGGGCAAGTTGTGTAACCAACTGGGAACTACAACCACATTCACACAGGATCTATGTATTCTGCAGGACCATTCAATGAAGAAGCCAGTGGTTCTTGGTAGAAAACAAGGTGGACTTTATATTTCCAAAGGAAGTCCTGAGTCTCAGTTGAAGTCACCATGTTCTGATATTGTTCATAGTACTTGTTCTTCTTTCAATTCTTGTAATAAAGCTTGTAAAACTGATGACATGACTCTTTGGCACATGAGAATGGGACACTTGCCTGCTTACAAATTAAAATCATTCTCTTTTCTTGATTTTAGGGATACAAGTTGTATTGATTCCTGTGATGTGTGTCCTAAGGCTAGACAACATAAATTGCCCTTTCCTCATAGCCAAACTCAAAGTGTCTGTTTTTTTGAGTTAATCCATATAGACATATGGGGTCCTTATCACACCAAAACTCACAATGGTTTCTCTTATTTTCTAACCATTGTGGATGATTTCTCTAGAGCAACTTGGACTTATCTTTTTTCTGCCAAGAGTAATGCCCCAGATTGATCCAAACCTTTATCACCATGATCCACACACAATTCAACACTCATGTCAAATGTATAAGATCTGACAATGCTCTTGAATTGGGTAAAAGTACTGCCATGACCCAATATTTTCTGTCCAAAGGCATCCAACATCAAACCAGCATTCGAAATACACCTCAACAAAATGGCATAGTTGAGAGAAAACACAAACATCTTTTGGAAACCTCCAGAGCTTTGCTTTTCCAGTCCAACATTCCCTTGATCTATTGGGGAGAATGTGTCCTTACAGCCACATATCTTATTAATAGATTCCCTACCAAGCTCCTACAGGGCAAAACTCCATATGAAAAGCTTTTTGGAAAACCTCCTACTTACAACCACCTTAGAGTTTTTGGGTGTTTATGCTATGTTGCCACTCAAAAGCAAGGTAGACACAAATTTGCTGAGAGAACTTCATCTTGTGTCTTCTTAGGATACTCATATGGAAAGAAAGCATATAAAGTGCTCAACCTTGCTACCCATAAACTTGAAGACTCTCGGGATGTCATTTTTCATGAACACATTTTCCCCTTTCACAAGTCTTCCAACAACAATACCACCACCATCTTTTCTCCTTCTTTTAATCCAGATTCTTTCTTTGACAGTGACAATATGTCACCTTCCATACCTGATGACAATCTACAGCCTTCTTCCATATCCACAAATCCTTCTCATCCTTCCTCTATTTCACATTCTGCCATTCCTAACCCTAATTCCAATTCTATCAACTTACCTTCACCATCTGTGAGACACTCAACCAGATCTCATAAGACCCCTTCTTACCTATCTGATTATGTATGTTCTTCCACTGTATCTTTCTCTCAACCAACTCTGTTGTCTCCAAGTTTCTGTGCCCATACTGTTACTTCTACTCTTCCTTCTTCTCATGTATGCTCCAATGTTTTAACCCAACATAGTCAACACTTGTTGCATAGTATTTCACAAATGCAGGAACCAAGATCTTATGAGGAGGCTAAGGACAACCCTGCTTGGCAAGAAGCTATGCAGAAGGAACTCCAAGCCCTTCATGACACTGGTACCTGGGAAGTGTGTGACCTTCCTAAAGGGAAGAAACCTATAAGTAGCAAATGGGTATTCAAACTCAAATACAAATCTGATGGAAGTTTGGAAAGGCATAAGGCTAGATTGGTCATTAGGGGTTGTACACAGAAAGCAGGAGTTGACTATCATGAAACATTTTCTCCTGTGGTAAAAATGACTACTATACGTTGTCTGCTTGCAATAGCTGCCAAGAAAGCATGGTCAATTTTCCAATTAGATGTCAACAACGCTTTCCTTCATGGAGATTTGAATGAAGAGATTTTTATGAAACCACCTCCAGGTTTATTCTTGGCAGGAAACAATAAGGTCCTCAAACTTAAGAAATCATTATATGGTTTGAAGCAGGCTTCTAGGCAGTGGTATGCAAAGCTTTCTACTGTGTTAAGATCCAAAGGATATATTCCCTCTAAGAATGATTATTCTTTCTTCACAAAGAGAACAAGTTCATCAGTTGTTCATCTTGCTGTATACGTAGATGATATTCTTATCACTGATAATGATATGGAAGAAATCACTGCTCTGAAGTTACATTTAGATACTGTTTTCAGAATCAAAGACCTGGGCAACCTCAGTTATTTTCTAGGACTAGAGGTCCTTTATCAACCTGAAGGAATGATAGTCACTCAAAGGA
This sequence comes from Cuscuta australis, assembly GCA_003260385.1. Classification (NCBI taxonomy): domain Eukaryota; kingdom Viridiplantae; phylum Streptophyta; class Magnoliopsida; order Solanales; family Convolvulaceae; genus Cuscuta; species Cuscuta australis. The sequence continues at coordinate 4,459,190 of NQVE01000054.1, read as the reverse complement.
AATTTACACTTGATCTTCTCAAGGAATTTGGTTGTCTCACAAACAAAACTGCTGCTTGTCCTTTAGAGGCCAACCTTCAGTTGTATCTTGATGCAGGGCCTCCACTGTCTGATCCTTCTTCTTATAGATGCCTCATAGGAAAATTAAATTTCCTTACTCACACGAGACCTGACCTTGCATATGCAGCTCAGTTTCTTAGTCAATTCATGCAGGATCCCAGACAATTACATTGGAATGCAGCTTTACACACTCTACACTATCTCAATGACAATCCTTCTCAAGGATTATTGTTCAGCTCTACTTCTAATTTCAAACTGGAAGCATATTGTGACTCAGACTGGGCTGCTTGTCCCACTACTCGCAGGTCTGTAAGTGGATACTTTATCATGTTGGGAGGGAGCCCTATATCTTGGAAGGCTAAGAAACAACCAGTTGTTTCCCTTAGCTCTGCAGAAGCTGAGTATAGGTCTATACGACGTGTTACTGCTGAATTAGTGTGGCTTTCTAGGCTCTTATCTGAATTGGATGTTCCTGATATCTTGCCTATTCCTGTGAAGTGTGATAGTCGTGCTGCCATTTACATAGCCACCAATCCCGTGTATCATGAACGTACCAAACATATTGAGCTCGATTGCCATTTCGTTCGCGAGAAGCTACAAGAAGGCCTCATCATACTTGATCATGTCTCCACTCATGCGCAACTCGCTGACATATTCACTAAGAGCTTACCAGGACCTATACATCATCGAATATTGCCCAAGTTGGGGGTTGGCTCACCCTCCAACTTGAGGGGGGGTGTTAGTAAATAAACTCATTTTATTTGTTTTCTCTTATTTGCTGAGTTGGACAAGTAGATGATGTGGCTTAGAGTCCTTGAGTATAAATACTTGCTTGTATTGTATTTTAGTTGATTTCGAAAAAATCCTGCCAGATATTTTTCTCTCTCATTCTCGTTGGATCAGTTTCTATTTTTACGCTGCAACCTTCAGCGTTCTTCTTCCTTTCATCACGAAGATTTCTCTGAAATCTTCGCCAGACTCATGAAAATCAACAAAAACTGGGGGATGGAGGGAGTAAAATATAAAAAGGAATGGGTGGTTGCGTGTGAATGTGTTGGTAGGAAGAAGAAAGTCATATGCATTCTAATCATCATTGTGTACTTATGGAAGAAATTTGGGAATAGAATGATTACCCTATATTATCCTATTGTTTGAGCTATGCTTTGGGATGGAGTTGTTTGGCTATTTAAGTGTTGGGTTTTCTTCATTGAAGTGTGCCGCAAAGAAAGTTAGTGCGAGTGAGAGGTTTCAGTTTGTTGTTTTTTTGGAGAGAATATCAATTGTTGTAATATTGTGCTGCTGTACTTCCAATTGATATTATAGTGAAAACTTTAATCCGACAGGATCGTGGTTTTTTCCCTAGGTGAGAGAGAGTTCCACATTGAAAATAGTGTGTTGTCCTTTTACTTTTTCTGCATTGTTTTTCCTCCAATTTATATTTGTGAGAGAGCGTTGTTGTTTGAGGGTAATTTTTCCCGACATTTTACATAAGCCGTTACCTCTTTTCAATTGGCACTGAATAAATCATGTTTTGTTTTATACTATCAGTAGGCAGATGCAGATGAGGTTTGGTGTGAGCTTCTCTTCCACGATTCTATCGCTCCTTTTCTTATTTCTTTGTTTTTCTTTCATTTTGTTACTATTTTTTAAAGTGTTATTTTAGAATTTCTTCTATAAAATCGTATAAAAATTCAAAATTGTTTGTATTATATTAAAACAAGTGAAATAAAAAAAATTTAAAAAAAGAAAAAACAAGGTAATGGCAAAATAGGAAAAATGGTATTGGAAAAATAGGAAAAAAATACATTTATTAACACTTACGGATGATGTATTGGATGAACCGTCCCCTCCCAGTCATTACAACAAAATATAAGGACTTCGGTTGTCTTTTTGAAAATAGAGGGACTTGAAAGTTATTTCGACAAAACTCGCGTTACCCGCGAGTAATTTTCTGAGTTTTCTACCATAAACTATAGTATATGGGAAAATGATTTAAAGGATGCAGTGTTTGGACTCTGAAAAGCAATTTTCAGAACTGGTTGTTTAATCGTGGAAAACTGAAAAGCAATTTTCCATGGAATAAAATACAATGGCCCTTCAAATTTGAAATGTTGACAATAAAACTCCATGCTAAGCACTTTCGCACCTAAATGAAGAGCAAATCTAATCCAACTCAAGGCATTATAAGTGGAATCATCTTTCAGGCAGAAACGAACAACATACTTGTTTATTTGTGTGCCTCTATAAGAAGCTATGAATGTCCTCTATATTTAGTAATTAATGGTTTATGTCCTGCGAAGTAAGCAACTGATATGTGTAGAAGATTTTTCTGATTTTGTGATGTAGGAGAGTTTTGTGATTTTTTCCCGTTGTGATTTTCGTCTGATTTTTTTTATATTCTAATTCTTTGTTAAAAAATTCCTAGCTTAAAGAATTACACTATGTTTGGTTCAAGGAATTTGGAAGGAAAAGAAAAGAAAATGATTTTCTCTCATTTTTCTCACCAAAATTAGAAGAATTTGGTTTTCCTTCCACTTAGTACATTTTGCATTCACATTTTCCTTTCCTTCCACTTTTCTTTTCTTTTCCTCTCTAGCCAAACAAAAAAAATGTTTTCCACTTCACTTTCATTTTTTTTCCTTTCAAATTCCTTAAACCAAACATAGTGTTAAGAGTTTTCCTTTGTTATTTATATAATCATAGTTGTAGAAGTAAAGTTTTGATGTGCTTTTAAGTGTTTTTATGAATTAGAATAAATAAATTAAGAATTCACCATCCTCACATGTGTGAAGAGAGTAGATTTAGAAATAAAATTTACGAACCAGAAAAATTTATCTATACAACATCAAGTATCCCATACCCTACTTTAGTGGGACCCAATTGGGTTGTTGTTGTTGTAACACCGAGTTTGTTTAAGATCCTGCATAATCTTCTTAACAAATTATTTGAGTAGTTGACGAAGGTGTGTGTTTTCTTTTTTGGTAGCATGAATTTGGATTTGTACATGGTATTACTCCCTCCGTCCCCCTGTATTTGTCCACATTTGACTTTTGGAACTGTTCATCTAAGCACTTTGACTCATCAAATTCTCTCAACGTGTAAGCCTAAATATAGTCATGTGTGATCTTGTTTGATTTGTTTTAACATATAGATTATTAATATATAATTACTATAATTTTTTAATATACAAATTACAAGATAAAATGGATTAAAGAAGTGTATTGGATGGTGTGTAAAAATGAAAGTGGACAAATACAGGGGAACGGAGTGAGTATTATTTAGGTTTGTATTGAAATTACAATAATGGGTTCATATATGAGCTTATGTGTGTGGGTAAACACTCACCCTCTATTTGCACATGCTGAAGGTTTCAGGTATATTTTTTTCCCTAATTTTCATTTTTCCTCATTATTGGTTCTCCCAATTCTTTTTCCCAATACTTGTTCCTGCAGATAACCAGCCTGTTGACCTTAAGACTGGCCACATCAATTTTTTCCAAACCCTCAAGTATGTGCCTAACACCAGACCATTTTAAAATTTAATACCTCTAATAAGCCTGCACCTTCTACCCTTTTTCCTATATATGAATATCTTTACATACTCTCTCATTTGGTGTAATTGTCTACTTTCTATAACACCTCATCTTTTAAAGAATTGGGTGAAAAAATGTGGAATGAACCTTCAAATAAGTTAGTCAATCACACTTGCTAAGAGTGTGTATGTTTGAGAAGGGATTTCGTCGAATGCATTCTGTACATTTAAATATTCATTTCAAAATCTACCCTTATTAGCTTGTGGGAAGAACTATGTTGCTTATCTTATTTTTTTTTATCTAAAAAACCAGTTTATGTTTTAGAGTTCAAAATCAGGTTTATATTTAGATTTGTAGCTGGCTGAATAGACTGGGAGTAAAAGGTCATCACAGTTTCCGAAACATTTACACTTTAGCTTGCTTGAACGTTATTTAAGACAATGAAACGAGATTCTCCTGGACTTGATAAGAGTTCAACGGTAGAATGAAGGAATAACATGTTGAGATAACCCACCAGTTTCCGAAACCTGTGATTCCTCATTTCCTCCTCTTCCACGGCTAGCCGATGCACGGTTTGTTTTTTATTTCTTTCGTCATCTCCCTTTTCAAGTGTACTTCATTATATGCTTCTATTTGATCACACCTATCCCTACTTTTTTTTTTTTCATTTTTTGTTGTTCTGTATTGATTTTTACCGGTTGCGTATACAATTTCCCAATGGACAATTTTGGAACATTAGACCCATGTTGTGTATTCTTAAAATTAGAAACAGAACAATGATATGTATGTATTCTTTCTTTGTATTTTCATTTCTTTCTCTATTTTTTGGTCTACCAATTTTTAGTTTTTTTTTGTTACTTATGATGTTCTCAACTCCTCTTTGTGGATATTAAACTTATCACCTCACATTATGTTTAAACTTTTCACTTGGTAACACACATTTACAAACATTCATGTTCAGAACTCAACAGCAACAACCTAGTTGGATTCCACTAGAGTAGGGTTTGGGGAGGGTGTGCTTACGCAGACCTTGTTCTTACTCAAGAGTAGAGAGGCTGTTTCCAAGAGACTCTTGGCTCAAACAACAAAGATAAAAAAGAACACAGAAGACATATATAGCAAAGATAACAAAAACACATCACCAAAGGGCATCAAGCCTACAAGCAAGCAGAGCACACAAGTGGAGAAACAACCACAAAGTCCAAAGTGCCTTCGCGGCTACCCTAGTCCTAACTTTCCAGATGCTCCGATCTTATGTTATATCCTCAGTGAATGCATGTTTAAAAGTCATGTTCTTTTTTTGTTAGAATACATGCTAAAAATTTAACCCGCAACTGATCTTCAGTTTTTACAGAATGATGCCTCATTTTAACCTCTGAGTACACAATCACTTCTAATCATTTGTTTTGATTTCCCTCTTCACAATTTCCCTTTAGTTACTAATTATCAAAGTAATTAATGCGTGTTTGAAAACATGGATTTAGATTTGAAATTCAGGTTTGGTCCAAATGTCATGTTTGGCAATCCAAAGAATTTGGATTTGAATTTGATTCAAATTCTTCTAATTATCAACAATCCAGTTGCAAATTCATACCCTTCCCCATGTCATTTGAATTGCTAGCCAATTAAAACGTAAGCACACATAAAAAGTAACTCTCGTCGAGTACTCCAATCGTCTTCACTCATTCACTCGCACATCTGCAAGGCACGATACTCGTGCTCAATCGCACATCATCGAAGATCAAGGCTAGGGTTAATATGAGTGAAGTTTTGCTTTTAATTTTGTAATTAACTGTGTTCTGACTCATTCTTCTGAATCGTATATTCTTTTTATATTTATATTGTCACTTTTATCTGGAATAGTAGTGTATAAAAGATTTCTAATTAGTGTAAACAACAAAGATTAGTTTACTTAATCACACTACATGCCCTCCCCCATAGTTATGACTTCTGTCTAGTCGTGGTGATGAGTATCTTCCATTAAATTTAAGGCAAAGATTAAGCCAAGAGCAACATATGGAGAAAAAACAAAAATAAAAACCTTAATATTTTATTCCAAATAAAGAGTTACAATGTCAATAATATCAACATATAACACCGAAAAATATTATAGAACACCTATCTTATTTGTCAAGATAATATTTATATCTCAGAAAATTCGATATCATCATTAAGAAGAGCTTAGAGTAATACGGAGTAGATTCTAAATGTCAAGTAGCAATGTTATTTACAATTGCGTTTTTCAAAAGGGTAGTGTTATATGACTTATATCCACTCCTATAATGGTTAAATTCACTCTAGTTATGTAAAATAGATAAGTTTATTCTTAAAAATTTATTAACATCTAAGATCCCTTCTTGTGTTTAAGTTGTCCACTTAACTATAAATCGAGTGCATATAGTCGTAATGGGGGTGGATATAGCTGATACCTTTTTCAAAATTGGTAAATTATTTTAATTTTATGTTTTGATATACTCTCTCCGTCCCAAAAAGAATTTCCTATTTGAATAACGTGCAAAATTACGTGGATTTTGAAATGATTTTATTTGCAAATTGGTAAGGAAATAACACATAAAAAAATTATAATTAAAAACTACATCAGAAACTCTACAAATTAAGAGGTGACAAGAATATTTTATTTTATGAAATGATCAATGAAAACACGCAAACAAATAAGAGTTATCGAGAGGCCGTAATAATTAACAGGAAAGACTTTTTGAGACGAAAAGAGTAATAAATAAGTTGACAAACTACTAAGTTTCCAGTTTATTTACCTCTTAAATACTCCGTCGTTTTTTAGTGCAGTATCTCTTAAATATTGATACAACAATAAATTAATAGGGAGTAGTAAAATGTTAAATTAAACTTATCTTTAGCTAGGGATGTACAAAATCTAGGTCGGACCGGAAAAACTAGACCGCATTGAAAAAACCAGTTCTGGGCTAGATCGGTAAAATTCAAACTGGTGTCCAGTCTAAAGAGTAAGGACGGGTAAAATTATGGTCCATTTTGGTCCAAGACCAAATAGTTTCTGGGTCGGTCGGTGAGACTGGAATATAATTATTCTACGCCCTTCGTCCCAAAAAAATTTATACCTTTCAAAAAAATTGCGTCTCACAATCTCCTACCCATTTCTATTAAAAAACAACTTTTACCCCTTACTTTTTCAAACCCTACCTATCACATCATACCTTTTTCCTAATAATCTACACATCACATCCTACTTTTATCCATCACATCAACACAAAATTATCTCTCCCTTAATTTCAACTTTAGTCAAAACGTGTAAATCTTTTTGGGACAGAGGTAGTAATTTTTTATTTTTAATACCTATAAAACCGAGTATGTGATTATAAATGTAACTTTGTATTTTCATCTTTCCTTCTTACTTTAATATGGAGTATAACCTTTTAAATGTAATGCATATTTTTTTAAAATTCATTTTCATTACTTTTTATACTCCGTAATTACTATCATTTGTATTTACCCAAGAATCTCCATAAAAAAACTTAAATTATTTCAAAAAATTGAAGTATAATATTTCAATCTAGAATTTTAGATATTTTGACATTTAACTATTTATTGGTAAAAATGAAATACTTTAAAGTACAATTTTATAATATGTTTGAGATCTCACAAGCTAACGAAAGTATAAAACTCATTTTAAAATTATCATATTGTTAATAAAAAGATATTTTACATGAATATGATTTCTTGACACTGTCCAATGGACATAAATATTAAGACTATGGTTGAAATATATTCAAATCAAGATACGTTGTCAAAAAATAAGTTAATACCATTTCGAAAAAAAATTACTTCTTCTGTTCCTTTAAATCCTTCGCATTTTGAGTTTGGGCTAAAATAAAAAAAGTATAATTTTGGTTGACTTTTCAATTCTGCCCCTAATGTGATGTGTAAAAGTAAGATGCGATAGTTTGGTTATTAGTCAAAAAGTATGATGTGATAGGTATGGCATAAAAAAGTAATGGTAAAAGTGATTTTTAAATAGAAAATTGAAGTGTATTAAGGAATTAGGAAAAAAAGAAAGGAAAAGGATTTTATGCTAGAGAGAGTAATAATAATAGATTTCGCTTTTTTTTTTCAGTTTTTACCCAAATTGGATCAGAAAAACCCAAGTGCGGACTGATCCGGTTGTGGACGGGTACCCCTATGTTTAGCCGAACAAAAAAATACAGTAAATGAAACCAAACAGTTACTAATCCGGACTCGACCGGTAAAGGAATTGGAAAGTTAATAAATAGTGGGTGCGGAGCAGAATGTGCGCCGGGCACACTATCAGTGACCCAGTCACGTGCCATCTGACGACTGCGTCGGGCTTTTCGCCTCTCACTGCAAATTCTGCAGACCCCTCCCATCACCATCCAACCCCGCCCTCTACTTCAAACTCACTCTTTTTCCTCTCTCTCTCTTCTTTTTTATTTTGCATTAAAAATAATCTCCGTCCCACTCTTTTTGTCCACTTACCTTTTGGCACATCATCCAGTGCATTTCTTTAATTCATTTTATCTTGTAATTTGTATATTAAAAAATTATAGAAATTATATATTTAATAATCTATATGTTAAGACAAATCAAACAAGATCACACATGACTATATTTAGACTTACACATTGAGAGAATTTGATGAGTCAAAGTGCTTAGATGAACATTTCCAAAAGTCAAAAGTGGACAAAGAGAGTGAGACAGAAGTAGTATAAAATTTGTGTAAGTACTAGGTGGTGAAGGCTATAGTCTTGCGGCCAACTAATCTTCGATCAAAGGTGTACTCCTAGCATTGCTCTTTTTTTTTTCTTTTCTGAACTCACTATTTTTACTCTTTATTTCTTTTTTTACCCTAAAAAAATTCAAGAAACAATTCTTTTCATACCAAACTTATTTGCAGCCTTTTTTCACCACGCACGATTACCATTATGATGCATGCTATGCTCTCCCTTTTTTCTACTGCTTGTACTACCCCGCCTAGCTCTTCTACAGTCTCACTCCCTAACGTACCCCTCACTTCAACCCTCATTCCACTCACAAGTCACTACCCAAGCAATATATACGGAGTATTACAAACTAGATTAAGCTATTTGTACACCAAAATTTGTATTTTATATTATACCCCAAAAGAATGCACTGATATTTTATGCTATTGTGATGTTACTGTGATAATTTACATTGGCAAAAAATATCAGTGCAATTTTTTTTAATTAAACTAACATTTTCTGCAGGTATGAAACGTTAAAATGTCGGTGTATTTTTTTGGGGAAAGTAAATAAGAAATCACCCTTGGTAGCACTCTAAGTCATTCAATATTACACATATAACACTCATTAATCTTTTCTACGAATTTAGCTATTTATAGTATCAATATCTTTCAAGCATAACATCTACCTTTTATTATATTCTACTATTTTTAATTATTTTTAATTATTTGATTAAACATAGGTTATTCACATAGCCACTCCTCCTCATTCGTGCGTCTCATACGTGCAAAAACATTATCTTACGTCGTTTACCATAGCTCGGTGAGATCCTCCTCCTACGCAGTTTACCAATGTATAATGCCTAAACAAGTTCGTACGTCTTAAATTAAGTTCCATATTTGACGCCCATGTTTGGCCAGTGTGTTTTGGTGTAATAGATTATTCATGAAATCAGTCATACATTTTAAGACAGTTTGGAATTCATACATGAAAAGAGTCATACACATTTTTGTTAGTGTGGAATTCATACATGAAAACACTGTCACATAAATCATTGGACATTATACTCCAACATGAAATTAAGAAACACAGTAATACACTTAGACACTGCGGTAAGAAATAACAACATATAACAATTCTCCACTACGACATTATATACTCACATATAAAAAATACACTGCCCACTATACAGTTACATGTGAACAATCACACTGCTCAAAAGAATAATTTTTTGGCAGTGTGTAATAAATATTTGTGTTTAATTAAAAGATAAAATTAGAATCACGAGTACGAAACATATAACACTGATATTCAGAATATTTAAAAGTTCTAAGAGTGCTAAATAGTGACTCCCCCCATGTTTGGGTTCAGGTATGGATAATTTAACAACCAGTTTTATTGGAAAGAGTAAGAACATAATAACTTTGCATGAGTATGTGCAAAAATTAAACATCATTTGTGATGAAGAAAACACAATTGGCAAAATCATGGTGTACACTATTTTGGTGTACCCCTAACTTTATTGTACAAATTATGGTACAATTAGAATTGAGAAGAGTAAAACTTTACTTTTATATTATTTCACTCTCTCATGAAAAACTCAACAAACGTATTCTAAACCTCGTTCGTCATGTAACAAATTAAAGATATGTCTCTATATCCCTAGCGGCTATCATCACAAAACCACTTCTACCGACTTCATTTCAATACTTGTACTCCAAAGAGACACTCGTTAACAATGTTCAGCTTGTGGAGATAATAGAAAACAGACTATTATTGATATTTACTTCTATATTCTATCGTAATCATAATTATTTTATTTTACTATGATGTTTGACTGAAGTAATTTTTAAATCATTTTTTATGAAAAATGGTATAGAATTGAAAAATAAAAATTACATATTAAAAAACTATATCAAAAGATGTACAAAATTAGAGGTGACATGACTATATTATTTTATCAAATGAGGGACAAAAATAGGCCAACAAAGTGACTACAGTTTGACACTGTAAATATTGAACGTAAAATTTATTTGTGGACGAAAGGAGTATTTAATAAGACCAATTATTACGGAATATTTGTTTATAAAATTTCATTTTTACTCCTACACCCTTACCTTAAAATAAATGAGCCTTCATTAAATTTTGTTTCTACCACTGTACTAACTGTGCTCCATGAAAAGATGGACGGGTTCTGGAAAGATTAAATTTTTATTAATACTCCGTATGGAATATTTATTTTCATTAATAAATGGAAACATGAACAGACGCATGCTTTAATTAACAACCCCTCCTTTCCATTCAAAGATTCATCAAAACACAAGAGACGGTTTCTCCATTTTTGTGCTTACCCGTCTTAGCAACCTTTGTTTGTTTGTTTGTTTTTTTTTTTGCTTTAACGTTTTTTCTCTGAATAAATTGATGGTATTAGGCAGGCATAGTGGAGGGTAGAAAAAGAAATTCACAGTGGCTGTTGCATGGGGACAACATTTTTTTGTGTAAAAAAAAACACATTAATTTTCATGATGTTCATAGTAGAGATACAGAGAGAGCTCTGTCACCACTGCTCTGATTTTTTGTTGTTATTATTTTCTTCACACAAAACTTTTGTTGCAGTCTGCTACACACTCTCTCTCTCTCTCTAATAATCTCTCTCTCTCTCTCTCTCTATCTCTGTATTAGCTTCTCACCTGCCAGCCAGAGCAGAGCAACCAAACACTCAGTAATAATTTCTCCTCCGCCAGTCCTTCTTCCTTTCTCCAAAACCCCACTCCAATATACGTACCTATGTGTTTGTATATATGCCTAAGAGTGGCACACATTAATGTTGTCGGCGTTGAAAACCATGCATCATGGGATGAACTGTTTTTAGTAGTAGTAGTACTCGAGTTCTTTTGTTAGTACATGTCCAAGTGCTGTGTGTGACACCCCCCAAGAACCCACCTTTTTAAGGGTTGGTGGTGGTGAAATCTTGGGGAAATGGCTGGTTCTGGTGGTGGCGTGCCCACTCTGCCACCGCCTCAGCCCAAATCGCCGCCGCGGTACCCGGATTTGTACGGGAAGCGCCGGGAATTGGCCAGGGTTCAGATGCTTGAGAGGGAAATTGGCCTTCTTCAGGTGAGTTCTTGTTTTAAATTAAAAAGATGTGTTGCTGATTTTTTTTTATTCACAAAGATGAGTTATGTTTTATGTGTTCTGAGAAATTGCCAAAAAAAGAATGTGTGGGTTGTTGAGGACATCACAGAGATGGTAACTTTTTCCTGAGTGTAGACTGATTTTGATTTTATTTACAGAATGTTGAAAATCTTCACAGAGTGGTAAAAACAAATTGTGCAATTTTGGTAACTTTAGCTGTCCTTTTCATTGCCTCTTTTGTGTAGTGTAGCTTCTTCTGTAACACATTCTTCTGCATAGAATCTGAATTCTTGTTTTGGCTTTTCCTATGTAGTTAAGCTAGGGGATTAAAATCATGTATTTTGATTATTTTAAGGTTGTCTCTTGTTCCATGACTTGGGATTAGCTTCTCTGCTTAATCATATGTTTGACTTTCTGGGATTATATACTTAACCAGATTTTGAGCTTCATTACCATTTAACAGTAGAAATTGGTCCTTTCTGTCGAAATGCTGGGCAAATTGTGTGTTCATTCATGCTAATTATATTGTAGACTCTCCCGGTAGATTTAAAATTTTTGATAATTTGCTCATTTGAGCACATTATATCAAAATGACATATCAAACTTCCTTTGTTTGTCATCTTCAATGAAGGGTCTAACGGAAACGTTCTCTCTGTATTTTTCCGGGTAAAGTCGGGTTGCTGGTGTTGTTTGCTCATTCTTTTGCTAAATTCTAAGGGTCTGAAATGGCATTACCATGTCGCCAGTCGGCAAGACAAATGCTTTTCATAGGATTCAAAAGTGAATACACACAAGTGTTCTTTAAGAAGATAGAAAACTTTTCTCATTTTCTTGACAAACACTTCTTTTTATATGGCACATTGGGTTTCTACTTCCATTTGTAGTTCTTTTTTAATGTCTGTAGGATTTTGTCGTAACCTGTTTTCGATTGTTCTTGTGCGAGCAGGAAGAATTGAAATTTGTGGACCGCCTACAACCTGCTTCCAGCTCATGTAAAGAGTACGTAATTCAAATCGATCTTTTAATTGGTTCACTCGGAATCTCAACACGTTTTGTTCATTTCTTCACTTTAAGCTGAAGAAGTTTGGGACTTGCAGGGTCACTGATTTTGTGTTAGCCCATCCCGATCCTCTTTTGCCAACGTAAGACATCATAATCTATTCACTTATTTCTAGCTGTCTGCACCCACAAACAAGATGAATGCGCATTTTTTAGAACAAAATGTGCATAATAAGGTGGTCTAACCTCGTTTTTTTGGTTTTTGGAACTTTTCTTGATTATGTCAGAATCAAGAAAACCAGGAGATGCTCTCGGATCTGGAAATGGCTATGGTATGCTCTCCTCAAAGTCTCATTTATATCATCATCAGTAACAAGAGCAAGCAGCAATTTAGTTATAAAAACTTAATCTTTGGGAATTTAGAACTTGATTCACCTTGCATCTTCATAAATGTCACATGGCCATAAATTTTGTGCTAGTACATAAAATGCATCATTTTGAGACAAGTAAATGCTGCAGATTATTAGTGTTTCATCATTCATAGACCTGATCTTATGAGCACAATATGAAAGAATCAATTCAATCAGAAGCTCAAGCTTCAAAGCTTGTAGTCGAAGACCAAGAACTGTTTTTTTTCAATATTCTTAACAGTTTTATTTTTACCATCTCGTGTAGCGGGGCGTCATGTTTCAGCATGTCATGGATATGTTGTTGTCCCTGTCCTCGCATCAAGATGCCTTCGTGCTCCTGCTGCACCTGCAGTCCACGATGCCCGTCCTGCTTCTCCTCCTCGTGCTGCTGCTCTCCGCCTTCTTGCAAAACCCCTTCCTGCAGACCATCTTCCTGCATCAGCTGCTGTTCATGGACGTCTTCATCATGCACCAAATGCCCTTCTCCATCATGCCCCGGCTGTTCACTCTCGTGCAAGGTGGGTCCCACCTGCTGCTCGTTACCCAAATGCGGGCGTTGCTGCTCTTGCCGAGACGCAACATCTTCTGGTTGCTGCAGCAACAAGTGCTGCTGCACTTGTTCTTGCAATAGCTGCTGTACGCCGAAATGCCCGAACCCTTCTTTTTCTTCGTGTTCTAAGTGCTCCTGCCGCTGCTGCAAATGCAGCGGCAAATGCTGCAGCTGCTGTTTTCCGGTCAAATGTCCAAAGCTAAATTGTTGCAGCTGCAGCTGCTGCTGTACAAATTGCTCCTCATGCTGCTGCAATCCTTTTAACTTGTGTTGTTTCTAGTACATGTTCTTCAATCATTTCAAACACTTGTTGCATAATGTCTCCAAAATTACATCAGTGTTAAATGTATATTCAAAGTTGCTCACTTGAGGTTCGGTTCTCGAAGATGAAAAACGACCCTTCAATTTTTGAAATTACCCAGAAAATACACACACACATGCCTTGATGAACGACTTGATCCGGCCATCAAGGCTAATGTGTGTTTTTTTGTTATCAACAAAGTCATTTTCACTGTCTTGTGTTCAGCTAATACAATGAAAATGATTCATTTCATGGCAGTCTTTTTTCCGGAAATAATTTCTCAAAAAGATTGCAATATTATGTTAAACCAGGTAAATTTTTGAGTTTTTTAATTTATTTTATTTAAAGATTGTTATAAAAAAAATTTGCACATTTAAAAAAACTACGTTAAAATTTCTACAAAGGAAAGAAGTGATAAAAATATTTTATTTTATCAAATAGTCAATTAAAAACTCAAAAATTAACAAAAATTCTCGTGATTTTTAATAGTGAAGTGTTGTAATCTTTTTGTGGGACGGAGAGAGTATTTGTCATGAATTTCTTTCTGTGGGCTTTTTGTAGGTGCCGTCTAAAAACAGGGAGGTTTTTGAGGTTGTGTCCTGGTTTCGGATAATAGTTTGTTGGTGGGTTTGTTTATGGGGAATTGGAATGAAGAATTGGTATAGTCCCAAGAAGACCTAACACTTGGGTCTCACATTTAAATGGGGAATCCAAGGAGACCTTTTCTCGTTTTTGCTGCCTTTCTTGTACTATGTGTTAAGGTTATGTGTTAAAGTTGTAAATGAATAATCGAAAATTTGATTACCCGCATTCGTTAAAAATAGTTATTAACCGCGTCCGATTGGTAGACGGATACTACATGCGATCCGTTTATAATCGGCTTTGCATAGACATCTGTTTATCAGTATATCCGATCTATAATATATAATTTTTTCTATTTTTTTATTATTATATTTTGTTTTTCTATTGACACCTCAAAGTAAAAGATATTTTTATATACAAAATATATATGTAGACACATAAAAATATGTGTGTATGTGTATTCTGTATATCTTTTTACCATATAGAGTTATCGTAAAATATTACTATAAATTATAAAAATAAGAAAAACTTACTCTGTAACAAATTACAGTTGAATAAATGAAATTTTGACTTGAATTAAATTGGAAATTAAAGTATTTTTCAATTTAACTTAAAAAATTGAAAACGGATTCGGATATATCCGACATCCGACCGATGTGTTTACAGTTTTGATTTTTAGTATCTGTCAAGATCCGTATCTAAATTCAATATCCGATTAAAATAAACGGATATGGTTAATGCCACATTCAATCCGATTAATATCCGTTTACACTCCTACTACATGTTTTTTTCTAAATATTTGACCCGAGTTCGATACCTGGCAACTCTCCTGGAAGGCAACTATGTTCAGCATAGGGTCTCTACAAGTATCAGTTACAAGCTTCATTCTTTGATCAATCTACGATTAAATTGTAATTTACCTCCTTTTAGTGACCGTCCAGCCGTGTCTGAGGGGGGCCTCAAGGATGGGGCCCATCTTGTTTTTTTTTCTCAACTTTTTTTTGTTATCTTCATTTGTACAAAGGGACCGTCCCACATTAGTTCACTCCTATTTTAATTCTTTTCTATTTTATTATTTGTACTCTTATACTCCCTCCGTCCCAAAATATAAGCAACATTACGCTAAACGAAATAATTTTTTGAATTTTTTCAATCCATTTTATTTAAAGAATGGTCTACAAATAAAAAATAAAACTTACATATTTAAAAACTACGTTAAAAGTTATACAAAACAAGTAATGATAAGAATATTTTATTCTATCAAATAAGCAATGAAAATGCAAAAATAAATAAAAGTTCTCGAGATTTTTAAATAGTGGAGTGTTGCTTATATTTTGGAATGGAGGGAATTTGATCTTATTTATTTAAATATTGTATACGTATAAGTTAAAGTTGGTACTTGAAATAAAGGGACCAAGTAGTACAGCGAGTAATTTTAAATCACTATTTTTTTGAGGTGACATGACTGTAGGGGTGTTCATCGGTCCGGTACCGAACCGGACCGGACCGAAGTCCGAAATGAGAAAAAATAAGGACCGAAGACTAGACTTATAAGTCTCAGTTTTAGACCGGACCGAACCGAAAACCCTTAGACCGGACCGGTTATGACCGAAAAGACCGAAATGTACTAATTCTTTTACTTTTTAGAATTAATTTTTTTAAATATTTTACAAGTAGAATAACCCTAAAAATGTAATTATACCCAAAAAAATATAGTTCATCACAAATCATAATCGGAAATTAGAGATGCAATTGTATTAAACTGAAAAAACTTCATTATGCAATTGTATAAAAAAATGGCAGTAACTTGGATTTTATTTCTTCATTAGATTCCTTCCAAAACTAAACCAAAAATAACAATGGATCACAAATCATAGTAGGGAATTGGGGATGCAATTGTATCAAAGTGAAAAAAATGGCAGTAACTTGGATTTTATTTCTTCATTAGATTCCTTCCAAAATGGAACCAAAAATAACAATTGATCACAAATCATAGTAGGGAATTGAGGATGCAATTCTATCAAAGTGAAAAAACTCCATCATGCAACTGTATAAAACGGATACTAAGAAGCCCTGCTCGCGAATTATACCTCTCAATTTGGTACAAATCGGACACTAAGAAGCCCTGTTGGCTCGCCAATCAAGGCCGGCCGCTGAAATCGAATTCTGGGGTTCTTCTCATAACCGGAAATGGAACTCTGAAAATCGATTCCTCCGGAGGGGATTTGATCGAGCTTTACTCCTGTCAATCGGAAGCCAAAGTGAGTGCTGTGTTGCTGGATAATGGGAATTTTGTGCTGACAGAAGATGGAGATTGTCGATTCAAGAGTGAGATGGAGAAACGACACCAGAGAAAAGGGATAGCCGGATAGGGTAGGGTTGTAGAAATTAGGAATTAAAGGGTTTTATCAGTTAGTTGGTCCAGACCGAATGATAATCGGGTATGGACTGGACCGGATCGAAACCCAAAATCATATATCCTCCGGACCGAAGACCGACTCAATATCAATTCAGTCCGGGTTTGGTCTGGACCTATCGGTCCGGTCTGGTCGGTTTTTTCGGTCCAGACCTAAATATGAACACCCCTAGACATGAGAGTCTTTTTTTGGATCCATTTTATTAGAGTGCATCCCACATTGAAATTCCAAGAGTAAAAATAATCAGTATATAAGCTCTTGAGTTGAATTAACTAATTGATTGAATTCAATCTTTTAATATGGTTCAGTTCAAATGTCTTATTACCCAATCCAATGATCCATACCACATCCTAAATTCTATCACATTTGAATCCCAAATTAGACATGCTCTTAGACCATACGGTTCACGATCTCATTCTCACTGTCAAGATATGAAATGTATTTTTTACCTTATCGTTTTTTTAACTGTCAAGGTATGAAACGTAAATGAAAACATGCATGCAAACATAAAATATTGAAAGACCATATATTAACAGTAAAGATTAATTTGAGACGAATCAAAAACAAATTTTACACAGAGAAAAACAATTTAACAAAAAATAATACCCCGTAATAAAGACTAGGGACTAGAACTAGACTCGCCAATCCCAGACCATGTTCCACCCACCACTGATACGGGTGGTGGAACCATGTCCTAGCGGTTCCAAAACCAAAACTAGTCTGGAACCGGTCCGTGTCTAAGTCTACTCCTACCAAACATTTTTCGATTATTGATTTAGTATTTTAGTGGGTCATGGATTCCAAATTTTCATTTTTGTAGTACCAAACACAACACAAGTCCACTCTCATTTGCCTTTTTTTCCCAGATAGTTCATGAAATCCACATTCCGGAATATAATTAATTTAAATGGACATTTGGGCCTGCATAGTTTGTTAGGAAACCAAAGGCCCATAATCCCCTCCACTACAACTTAGACATATATAGAATGTAATAATCAATCACTATGAGAGTTGGGCCCAGGAGAAAGCCACTGGACTCTTCACTTGATTCTCTGCATTGTTCCAAGAAATGGATCCAAATTCATTCTTAGGACCCTTCACACCCTTCTTGGACACAAATGTGGCTGTGTACCTCAACTTTTCCCCCACCTTCTGGAACACCAGCCTCCTTGGCTTCACCGTGACCCAAACTGACGACGGCGCGTCCACCGACACCTCGTACGCGGACCCCGCTGGCCCCACATTCGTGAGCTCCCGGGTGTACCGGACGACCCTCGAGTCTCGGAACACCGCCGAGAACGACGGGTAGTTCAGCTGCCCGGGGTCCTTGAACTTTTTGTCGCACGTCACGTTCGCTCTCTTGGCGATTGCCTCGACGTGCTCCTCGGCGTAGCCGAGAGAGCACAGGAACCTGACATAGTGGGACGGGCGGATGTCGTAGACGAGACCCGGATTGAGGGCCTTGTGGGGGTTGACGTGCCCCGATCCGTGGGCCCACGGGGTCGAGAGCTTGTTCCCCTCTGCATCCCGGAGGGAGGAGTTGGTGTTGTCCCTGGTGTATGCGGTGGTCATGAGTGCGGATTTGATTGCACTCGGGCTCCAGTTGGGGTGGGCCGCTTTGAGCAAAGCGGCCAGCCCGCTAATATGGGGACAAGACATCGAGGTTCCTGCAGTGGATTTATCATTGGGTCAAAAGATGGGCCCAATGGGAAATGAATGACAAATCCATGATATGGGCTCTGAATAAGACTAAATTTATTGATGAGGGCAAGAAAGTCTGTAAGGCATGTAATATAGGTAATTTATTGAATTACCTATAATCATGGGATTTAGGTGAAGCATTGATGACTCATTTACTATATAATATGAGATTATGATATTACAGTATGAAAGATGAGTTTAACTACTGATAGGTTTGAGTTCACATTGGTTGACAATAAATACCACATTATGGTTTTGTTTGAAAAAGATTTTTAAAGTCAAAACAGCCTTTCAATGATTGATGAATTCTTGAAAGCAATTTCTTTGAATAATTTACTCTCAACGGCTCAAACTACTTTGAACTTGAACTTCTTCACATTAAACGCTCTTGAAAATCACTTGATTTATAGATTTCGAAAATATTAACTAAACCAATAAACGAGTTTTGAAAATGTAAGCGTCGGAATTTACCCAATAATCATGGACCTATGAACAGGATTAATATACAGAATAAATGACTTGCCCTACTCGTTTGGTCACACGAGACTTAAGCCCGTTACTCGAACTAAAAACCTCGGTGAGCAAGTTTAACTGCGTGTTTGACGATAATTTCACCATTCGACTTTAGTGGCTTGGGTACATTATCTAACAATTACGTTTAGATTTAACATTTTCATAATTAATTCGTATCGTTTAAAATTTATCTAAAACGTTAAAACTGATATATGAATGACAATAATAATAAATGTAAGAAATGATAGCTTCAGATATTCAGGAAAAATAAATAAATGGTCGGGAAAAGTGTACGTTATGAAACGCTTACCAGAGAGGATGTTGAATGGGGTTCTCCTGGTGTCCTGCTGAAGCCCAGTGGGCCCCGTAGCCATGGACCAAGCTGCCAAGATATTAACGCCAGGCCCAATCACATCGGGCTTTAATATTTCCGGGGTCACGGTGTTGGCCCCCCTCGAGCTGAACGCCGCCACCACCGGCGACGGTTTCACGTTCAGAACCGTCCCACCGAAGCCGAGCACCGC
This sequence comes from Cuscuta australis, assembly GCA_003260385.1. Taxonomy (NCBI): domain Eukaryota; kingdom Viridiplantae; phylum Streptophyta; class Magnoliopsida; order Solanales; family Convolvulaceae; genus Cuscuta; species Cuscuta australis. The sequence continues at coordinate 4,439,755 of NQVE01000054.1, read as the reverse complement.
CGTGGGATTCTTAGTTCGTTTTACATAGTCCCTTATGGCGTCTCCCGCAGTCCTCCCCACCGCCACCGCCGGCAGTAAGTGGCTGTCCGCCACCAACTCCTCCCCGCTGGCCTCCGTGTTGGCTATAATCATCCCCACCCCGCCGGCTTCCTTCACCACCTCTCCCTTCTCCACCCTCGGATTGGACCCCCGATCACACAGAACCACTTTTCCTCTGACCAATTTCGGGTCCAGAGAGCCGCGGAGGCACAAATTGCCGGAAATACTGTTTCCTGAGCTGTACACCAATCCGATTGGCCGTTTCCCTAATCCTTTCCCGCTGTACAAGGACACTCCGGCGAGCCTTTTTCCGGTACCCAATGTTGCATATGCCGGAAAGTCGCGGTCAATAGTTCCGGCTCCGACCGTCATGATCCAAGGAGCAACATTGGCCACCGTCGCCTTACTTGGCCCACTGTTTCCGGCGGAGCAAGAGACAAAAATCCCCTTCTCAATTGCGGAAAAAGCTCCGATTGCAATAGTGTCACGGTAGTAGGGAACAGAGCCGCCGCCCAATGACAAAGAGAGAACGTCCACGCCGTCGAGGATGGCCTGTTCCATCCCGGCCAGGATGTCCGACCCGAAGCACCCGGAAGTCCAGCACACCTTGTAGGCAGCGACCCTGGCGTGGATGGCCATCCCGCGGGCTACGCCGGCGGCGTAACCGAAGAGGCTAGCGTTTGCCACATAGGAACCAGCGGCGGTGCTGGCGGTATGGGTCCCGTGACCCTCCGTATCACGGGGTGATTCTGTTTCCGTTATCAGCCCCATGCCGGAAGCCATGTGGAATCCTCTGGCAAAATAACGGGCTCCGATAAGCTTCTTGTTACAGTGGACCTTCGGGTTGAAATCTGACCCGGCTACGCACTTCCCACGCCACCGTGTCGGGATTGGGGGCATGCCAAAATCGCTAAAACTCTTCGATTCCGGCCACACGCCGGTGTCCAACACACCGATGATGACGTCCTTTGTGGCCAAGTTGAGCTCCTGCAAGCCGTGGCCGGAAGAAAGGCCGCCGGAAACAGTTTCCAGTCCCAGAAACCCCGGCGTGCGGGTGGTGTGCAGAGCGTACACCGGATCCTCGTAGACCCCAACAACGCCGTCAGCCTTTCGGAGCGATTCCGCCTCCTCCGGATCCAAAGCGGCGGCGAAGCCGTGGTAGGCGGTAGTGTAGGTATACAGAAGTGAATCTGAAGCGGAGGATACCGACTGTAAATTGGCAGCATACCAGTCCCGGTGGGTCGGGAACGAAGCAGGCTTTTCGGTGTGCTTCATTTGGACAATGTAAGTTGTCTTCGAAGCCGCCGGAGAAGGGCGGAGGAGCAGGAGGACAGAGACGGTGGCGAACCAAAGTACGGCGGAGCCCATTGCGGCAGAAACGGACGGTGGGATGGGCAGTTGGGCACTATACAGCACAACGGACAGAATTTGTCGTGATTATAAACATGGGGAGTTGTAGATAAAGGCTTGGAATTTGTCCTTTTTACTCTTAATGCCACTAGAGAGAAAAAAGGACGTCCTCATCCGCTTGAGATCTCGGGTGAATTTAATTTTTTAAACTGCTTCGTAGAAGTTAAAAGTACAATTTTTAAAGTATAAAGTATTCATTTTCAAAACGTTCTACTCCGTACATTTTATGTAAAATGAAGAGATAATCAAAATACTTGTTTTTTCAAATAATTAACTGAAACGTATAAATAAATTATAATTTTCGTAATATTTTATTAGTAAAAAATATATTTCCTTTGAAAACCGAGGAAATTGAATTTTGAATGGTATGACAGTCATTTTTAAGAGATCTCATTTTTAAGATTTTGGTCTCTGCATTCATTTCTAGCAGTTCACAAGTCTTAACTTAATTGTTAGGAAGTGTTTTGTGACCCATTTAATCTGACTATTTATTTTGAAGTTCATACTCAACAACTCGTGATCATATAAGTGTTGTCATCACATTCTCAAATACTGGTTTCAAGGAAAAGAGAGTATATTTTCAACTACTCCCTCCGTCCAATTTTTTTTTCACGGGACTTGACATGGAGATTAACAAAAATTAAAAAGTGTAAAAAATTTCCATGTCTTGTTATTAATATGATTGATTAAAGTAAATAGTTTAAATGAAAACGAGGGTATAATGGTACATTCATTACAACTTTTTTGTCAAAATATGAAACGAGAAAGAAATTTTTAGATGCCCAAAAAGGAAATGGAGAAAGAAATTAATGGACAAAGGAAGTATGTTCAAAGGTTAATTAATTTTTAGTTCAAGATTAAGTGAGTGATAAGGAGTAAAATCGCATTATTATTATTATTAAAATAATATATGTGGTTGCCTCTATTCACTCTTCTTTGGATTTTTATTATATTCACTATTCCATTTTTGAACTTTATCATCTCATTTTCTATAAAACCCATTTTCTATAAAACCCATTAATGTTTGACAGCTTAAAGCATGTATTGTAATTATGTCATTTATTTCATAGCAATACTAATTTCTTTTAAGAGAATAAAAATTGATGGAAAGAAAAAATAACTACTCATTTATGAATAGCATAAAAATTTTATAATCTCTCCATTGCAAAAAAAAATTTCCTGTTTGAGAAAAGTGTACCTTAAGAATGCATGGGTTTGGACTTTGGTGTTATCTATCCTACACACTATATAGTACTCTATTACTCTGAATAAAATAAGAGCAAAATTATACAATAATATCATAACTATCCATTTTAACAGCATGCATTTTTTCAAACAAGAAGAGCTTTTTTAGGATGGAGGTAGTAAGTAAAAAACAAAGACCAAAGAAGAAATATGCAAAGACCCAAGAGTATTGAAGTTAATAACTACAATAAAAATACAAAGGCCAAAGAGTGTTCAAGTAGAAATGGTGAATCAATTTATAAGGAATTTCAAAATTGAGATTTTTTTAATAGAAGAGTTCGCATCTACTTCAAGTACACCACGATTTTAAAAAGGGTTAATTGCTTATCCTAAACATAAGGCATCTGTAAGTGTTATGTACATGTTTCACTTCGTGATATCAATCTGCGATTAAAATCTAATTTATTTTTTTTAGTAACTGCCTGATTTTGAGCGGCTCATCCTTTCTCTTTTTTTTTTCTTTTCAAAAAGGGTTAATGGCAAAGCACAATGTAATGTAAGATAGCTTAATTAATTTATAAATGGTGAAGTGCGTACGTGGGTGAGTTATGTTGCTCCCTTTTTTAAAAGCACAAAAAAAAGAAGAATTATAAAGGGAAGGCACTTGAATCACATAAAGAGCATTCTTCGCTGTCTCGCTAGTCGCTGCTACTTTTCATTTTACCTATCATCCTTGCCTCTTTTTTTGTTCTAAATTGGTGTTCATTAGGGGTATTTTTTTATATTTTGATATTTTTTTTATCATTAATTAAATAAAAATAACATTACACACTAGTAGTTATTATAACAATAGCGTACTTAACTAGATTCATTTTATAAAATATTTTTTTAAAAATTATGATATTGCAGTACTTAAAAATACATTGTATCGGAGTTAGGGGGCAATGGGCGAAATGGGGGCGGGGGTGCTGGATGGGGTGGGGTGGGCAGGTAGGAGACAGGGGGTAGGGCTTAGGAGGAATATAGAAAGTAGGAACCATCAATTTTACGAACGAAACATCGTATAGGCCTCGCGTTATATTGGTCCAAGGATCAAAGAAATCATTTTGAGTAAAGTTATGCCATATGGAAGAAAAAAAGTTATGCCCATTGACAAATGGCTCGATCTCATAGCTCAAACAAAAAGTTTGTTCCCACCAAGTTAAAGACAATGTTTTAATGGTTCTTCCGCATCAACGGGCAATGTCATGGAATGATCCGAGGTGTCTCATTCGTAAAATTGACGGTTCCTACCCTCCATACCTCTCACACTGCCCCGACTCAAACACACTCCCACCTCTTCATATGCACCTCACAAGTTAATTCTGATTTTGGAGTCAAATATTATAACACCTGATATCAACCCGTTAAATTAGGCTCGTATAAGGATTGACTTGACCTCGTAGGTCAAGCATTTAGTTCGTTCCCGCTAAAGACGTCTCCGAGACAAATCAAATCGCATCCCAACGTAATTGATAGTGTTCTAAACAACTAAACACTCTTCTCAAAGCCCCTCCACTACTTTTTGTACGTGGTCAATGCTTTCTACTAGTCTAGAAATATTGTACTGGTGAAGAAGAACACATCATTTGTACGACATCAATTTGTCTTCCAACAATGGTTGCACATTGGTACAAATAAACATCCTATATCAATCACACTAATATTTCGTATGGCTTTTGATTCAGTAAAACAATTTTGTACTTCTTTAATGTGTCACGATTAAAAATGTAATTTCAATGATCATATACTTAGAGCACTAGGTATGGTCATCACGCCCACCGGCATTAAGGGGCGTTTAACGCCCCGGGGGCGTTAAACACCGCCCCCGGCGGCGTTAACAGTGTGTGATCGGTGAAGTGTCAAACGAATGACGCTAGTCATTCCTCTCCCCCTCCCCCCTTAACGGCTATAATAGCCGTTGGACACCAAAAAAAAGAATTTTTTTTTATAAATTCAAACCCTCCCTCCCAATCTCTCACACCTTCTTCACTCTTCTTCAATCTTCTTCTTCCCACATTTTTAAATTTCGAAATTACCCCCTCTTTTCAACATGAATCCTTCCGGCTCCGGCTTCTTTCCCGACAATCTCGCACCAAGCGACGCCGCGATGTGGTATTACCAAGAGTTGGACGATCAACCGCCGATCTACGAGACGCAACAATCGGGGTACGTCGAGCGAGATTCTGTTCCGGAGACTCAACCGAAACCGACCGGGTCGAAAAAAAGTACACGCCGGAAAAGCCACAAAGCAAAAGGCACGATGACCGAGGCGGCACGGTCAATCCAAAAGTGGACGCCGGAGGAGGAGTGCTTATTGGCGTCGGCTTGGGTTGACGTCTCTGAGCATCCTATCATTAGTAAAAATTATTTTTTTTCTAATATATTTATGTTTTTATTTATATATATTATATTTAATCGTGTCTATTAAAAAAATTGTGTTATACTTTTTTAAAGGTTCGAAGCAAACAAAGGATGCGATGTGGAATTGTATCGAGGAGAAGTTCTTCACGGCGATGAACAAGGACAGCTCCTACCAAACCCGAGACCAACTCACTTCCAAATGGAGCCACATCAACCGTAAAGTCCAAAAGTTTATCGGAGTTTACGAGGAATGCTCCCGGTCCCGGAGGAGCGGGACGAACGACGCCGATGTTCTCCGGCTTGCCACGGCTCGATATCAAGATGACGGGCACCAAGGCAAGGTGCTCATCGATCTTTGGAGGATTTTGAGCCGTTCCCCGAAGTGGCAACAACTCAACAATCCCGACGGCGGATCGTTCCGGAAAAGATCCTCCGTCGACGCCGAGGTTGAGGTCGACGAGACTATCTGTTCGTTCGATCAAATCCCTCCCTTCAACGTTGCAGATTCCGATGACGAGGACCCCATTCCATGGCCGATCGGAAAAAAGAAGGCAAAATCCATTGCCTCGGGTTCGGGAGGGTCCGGCTCTGTTTCCGTTTCTTCTCGCGACGAAATCGGCTGGGCAATGGTTGAACTTCGGTTGTTCAATCTTCGAGGAGAAGAGGTTGAAACTAAAGGAGAAGGAGTTGAAGCTAAGAAATATAATTTACCTTAGTTTTTTTATTAATGTATCTTTTTTTATTATTGTCGCTTTTTTTATTTAATGAATGTATTTTTTTTATTATTCGTGTTTCAATATAATTAAATAATAAATTCATTACGGAGTACATTTTATTAATTTAATTTTAGAAAATGTATATATTTAAAAATGTAAAAAATGAAAGTTTGAAGCCCTAGTTTGAAGCCCTGGGGCTTCAAACCCATTTCCAGTGAATTTTGGGTGTAAGTTAAAGCTGACGTGGCAGAGAGAGAAAGTTTGAAGCCCCGGTTTGAAGCCCCGGGGCTTCAAACGTATTTCCAGTGCCCTTAGTATCTTTTTCGTCATGGCTAAAGACAAAGGTCGTTGTTGATACGTCATTTTTCCACTGGAGTCAATGTATATTGTAGCAAAACCTACAAATGCAGTATCCGGTCGGAATCGTAATCTATAACAATAACTACTATTAGAATTTGTTGAGTGTTACTTCAAAGTCCCACATCGATGGGATAGGAAAATTGAGGAGGGATTGGAGCTTATAAATAGAGAGGGGGTATAGGCTTCCATCACACTACACAATCCTTCAATCTATATAATTGTGTATTAAATTTTAGGTTGTGAGTGTCAAATATTGGAGAGGGTTTGTAATTTTTCCGTGCAAAAATTACTAGTGAGATTTTATCCCAGAGGGAGTCGTGCGTGGAGTAGGTCTTGAGGTTCCGAACCAAGTTAAATATTTTGTGTGCTATTTTTCTTTTCTTTCCATTTGTTTACAGTAGGGGCCTAACAAGTGGTATCAGAGCCAAGGTGCAAAGCCCGGGTGATCAAATAATTATAATTCTTAGTATGCTATGTGGTTGCAGCTTTATCTGATCTTCCATATCAGAAAAGAATTATTAATTAGAGAGTTGCAGTCTAGGGAGGAAGGAGATAGAGCAAGGAGCAAGAGGAGGGAGTGTCACTTCAGTGGAGGAGGTGGTGATCCAGTCAGCAGAGGTGGGGTCCGCGAGTGCCACGTCAGCAGTTTGTGGGTCCGAGTGCCACGTCATCATCCAGCCAGCGCCACATCAGCATGTCCAATCATCGTGTGGGTTCCGCTGGTGATTTTTGGAGAGAAGTTGGTTCTGACTAATTTTGACGTCCTGATTCCATTTTTTAGGTCAATTTCCTCAAATTTGGATTGTTTGGTATTGGTTGATTGCTGCTTCAGTGGAACTATGACTACCTTGAAGTTTGAAGTTCCGTTATTTGATGGAAGAGCGGACTTCATGTTGTGGCAATGCACGATTCAAGACTATTTGGTCCAGCAAGGTCTTGAATTAGCATTGCAAGATGAGAAGCCAAGTGATATGAAAGAATCAGAGTGGAGTACAATCCAGAAGAAGGTTGTCAGCACAATTCGGTTGGCACTGTCCCCACAGATTAAAGTGACAATGCTGAAAGAGACATCACCAAAGAAGCTGTGGGAAACGTTGGAGAGCAAGTTTGCGTCGAAGAGACTTACTAACCGGTTGATGATGAGGATGGACTTGTACTCACTGAAGATGGAAGAGGGAGGTAGCGTAATTGATCACATCAACAAGTTTAATGAGCAAATATCAAGGCTGTTAAATGCAGGGGAGACTATTAAGGATGAAGAGCAAGGGCTGCTTCTACTGGCTTCACTACCAAAATCCTTTAAGCTGTTTGTGCAGTCAATGATAGCATGAAGGACTACACTACGACTAGATGAGGTGACGACTGCCTTGAAGGAGAGTCAAAGGATGATGATAGGTGAAGAGTCTTCCGGGGACAGTCATTTACTAGCTGTTGTGAGTGTTGAGAAAGGGAGGAAGAAGAAGAGTGACCAACTTGGGAGAAGATCTCAGCTGAGAGACATGAGCACTGTTAGGTGCTATTACTGTGAAAAGTTCGGTCACACGAAGAACGGTTGTCCAGAACTCAAGGAGGACTTGCAGATCCTAAAGGAGAAGAAGGGCAAATCGAAGGAAGCTTCTTTCGCAAATGTGATCACTTATGAAGATGATCTCCTCTGAAGATAAGAGCACTGCTGGACAGAAGATTCTGCAGGATGGGAGTATCGCTGCAGAAATCGCAAATGATGTAGGACTTTGAATTAAGGAGAGATTTGTTGAGTGTTACTTCAAAGTCCCACATCGATGGGATAGGGAAATTGATGAGGGATTGGAGCCTATAAATAGAGAGGGGGTATAGGCTTCCATCACACAACACAATCCTTTAATTTATATAATTGTGTATTAGATTTTAGGTTGTGAGTGTCAAATATTGGAGAAGGTTTGTAATTTTTTCGTGCAAAAATTACTAGTGAGATTTTATCCTAGAGGGGGTCGTGGAGTAGGTCTTGAGGTTCCGAACCACGTTAAATATTTTGTGTGCTCTTTTTCTTTTCTTTCCATTTGTTTACAGTAGGGGCCTAACAGTTTGAAGCCCCAGTTTGAAGCTCCGGGGCTTCAAACCCATTTCCAGTGAGTTTTGGATGTAAGTTAAAGCTGACGTGGCAGAGAGAAAAAGTTTGAAGCCACGGGGCTTCAAACGTATTTCCAGTGCCCTTAGTATCTTTCTTGTCATGGCTAAAGACAAAGGTCGTTGTTGATACGTCATTTTTCAACTGGAGTCAATGTATATTGTAGCAAAACCTACAAATGCAGTATCCGGTCGGAATCGTAATCTATAACAATAATTACTATTATTGTATTGTCCGTCAAACCAACATCAGAATACATCATTGGTCATAGAATTAATGTAAAATTACACTTTTAATCTTCAATTTAACACCAATATAATCGAAGACCAAAAAAGAACTGTTTGTGAAAAGATACTCATAAAAACAGTCAACAAACATAATATTTGATAATAAAAAATAAAATTTAAAAACTCATATTATAAAGGGCCAATAATAAAATTTATTCTTTTAAACTTATCTGTGTGTACTTCTTTAGGGCTGGACATGATTTTAAATCAGAACTAGTACCGGAGCTAGTGGTTCTGAAACCGAATCTAGTAACAAAACCACTTAGAACCATAGGGATTGGTTCCGGTTCCAATTCTTAATTTTTGGTACCAAAACTACTACGAAATCAAAATGGATTTAATTTCTGTATGTTTTTATATTTTTATGCTTATTTTAAATTTGTTTGAGGTTGATTCCCAATATTGACTACCAAGAAAAGAGTTCAAAAAACAATTATATTAATTTTTTACCAAACATTTTATTTGAAAAATTATTCAGAACCGGAACGAGAATCAGAGACGCTCTACTTTCAACATCTCTCTTGGAGACGCTCTCTACTTGCGGTTGTTGTCTGATTCTTTTCAGCCAAAATTTACCAAATATAACTGAACTAAACGTTAGAGCCTTGGTGGTAAATTGAAATTGATGAGGTGAAACTTGAAAGATAGTGTACCATGGATGAGCTGAATTGAAACTAACTGAGCAGAAAACAAGTTGAAAAAGGAAAAACTCTAGATTGGGAGGGAAATGCTAGTGTGAGTGAAGATCTGCATTAAATTCTAAGAACTAAATGAAGGAAATGCTTGAAAATACAAACACCATGGAGCACACACACTGGGCATGTTTGTTTAACTCAAGAACTCACTATACTATGAGCAATCAAATGGACTATAAATTTATGGCAAACAAACATTCAGCACAATCAGAATAAAATCATCTGTTCCATGATTGCACAAACAGAAATAAGGGCTTTTCGTTTAGGTGCTTTTTCCACCCCAGCAACACTCACCTCGCTACGACAAATGGCCTTAGTGCCCATACTTCTGAAACTCCCATTCGCTATTGTCTGAAACGCAAACAATAAGAGAATTAGTAATTCTACAGACTCCTTCGAATAGGAATCTGGCGGAGTTACTCCCTTAAACGTCCAAATTCAATCTCGAAATCAATGTTATCCTTCAGATTGAAATATGGACCGCTCGGAGGGTAACTCATCCTGTTCAAGATCCTGTGCAGAAGACCTACCCAAGGGGCACACTTGACGAGTCTTGAGCCAACGGCTAATGCAGTGGAAGTGGAATGCATGGTTGCAAACCCCTATAAACAGAAAACATGTCATTGAAGAAATAAATACTTAAAGTTTCAGTCTGCTCAGTATCTAAAGCAGTACAACAATAGCAAACCGACTATTTTTAAGTAAACCAGCCATGCAATCACATATGATTAAAACTTAACAGAGTCATTATTGACCATTTTTTAGCTTCAGGTTAGTTATGAACTAAATCGAAATCACATATTCAACATCCTCTGCATCTTAGTATCTTACTTTCTATGAAGTTTCGGGTAGCAAATGCAGCAATGCATCAAGGATTCAAGGGTCTACTGAGAATAGCCTCTTTCACAGAGGTAATGCCGCACACAAGATGAGTCCTGAGATCCTAACGGAGTTGGGATTATACTGATTTTGATACTTTATCATTGTTTATGATTCATCAAGGACAACAAAGAAGTAGTTGGTAGCCAGAATAAATATGATAGCCTATAAATCAGAAACTTATAGTCCCTCTGTGTTCCTTTTTACCTCTTTGTCTGCCCTATTTTTGTCTCATACCATATTAAGTAATGTGTAACTATGTATTAGTTTCATTCTTACTTTTTCTTACTTTTTAAAATCAATATCAGCAACAGAATACTACTTTTCTTAATTCTCGTGTCACTACCCCATGTCCTAATCTTAGTGGGACAAAGGAAGTAACTTACATCTGCTATGCTAGTAAATCATGCATGGTGTATTGTAAAAAATCAGCAAATAAGCTAGTTTAGAAATGCTCCCTCCGTCCCGAACTAAGGTTCCACGTTTGTTAAGAAAGACGAAATTAAGTGGTCGAAAGTTAAGCATTTGATAGAGAAATGATGTAAACCTTATAATCCTTTTTTTTAAAATGAAAGTGAAACCTTATTTTGAGATAAACAAGAAAGGAAATGTGAAACCTTTTACCCAGATAAAGAGAGTATAACAAGACATAAACTGTTATGTTTGTAACATTTTTAAAGGAAACAGTTAAAAATGAAACTATAAACCAAAAGTTGATAAAGCCATTAGGAAAGCTACTTCTGGAAGCTTACTAAAGCTCAAGCTTATCAAACAAGTTAATCAACAACACAAAAAGCTGATAGATAACTAATAAGTTAGCTGATGACATGCCAAATATATCCTAAAGCAACCCAAAACATTTAATATGTAAAATAATTTTAGGAAAAATCAGAAGCGCTACGGTAAAGAAAGGAAAGGCGATGCATTTGATTGCAGGTTTGAATAAGCAACGTACCCCAAGCAACTGTACACTCCTCACTTGTGGCACTGGCTTGATTAGCTTGACACTCGATACCTAATCAAAATAAAAAGAAGAGTAAACAGATGTATTATGACAGTGCATTGACCCTACGGAAACTTGTCATATCAGTGGAAAGTGGAGCTGAAACTCACAAAGATCCATGATATGGTTCCTGCAAATAGCACAGTTGTCCACCACAATATCTGCAATAGAATAAGTCAACTGCCTCAAACAACTGTATCAAAATTCCATAAAGAAAAAAACATAAAATTACATTTTGCACATTGCACGTTACACATTGTGACATGCAATGATGTAATCAAATGTATTGCTTATGAATGTAATAATGCATCTAAGTCTAGGATATACTTAATTGACTATGTTTTGTTGTGTTTTTGGAATCAATTGGTCCAGATATGCTCAAAAAGTAAGTATTTGGTATACTGCATAAGTTCACAATTTTTGTAACATCGCTAAAAATGACTTCAAATTCTCTGTAACTAATTAAAGCCTCAAAAATAAATTCTTATAAGTTTCCCAATTTGATGTCAAGTTCAGAAATCAGAATCTTAACCTATCCATTAAGGTTCAACAGGTCGCCAAACCACTTTCTCAACCCACCAAAAAAGGCACAAATAGCCTTGTCTTACTGGTCCGTACCACGGGTTCATAATCTCTTTTTCTACCCAAGGTGCTGAAAGAAAAACCGACAGGTTAATCTGGGTACACCACAACCCCAACTCAAGCACAGGATCTAGTTCCATCCAATCCGCTCAACTTATATGCAAGCGAATATAATGTACTTCGTATATACTTAGCAACGCTACTCAATGTGATCATAACAACCCCTCACTCCTACCAGGTGATGATATCTCATATCTGTTTAGAAACTTCAACCAGTTCACTGACCACCTACCTTCTTTATTGCTCACAGCGGGTCTTTTAAAATTCAAACATATTCCCTCTTCTTTCATCTACAGATATGAAGTCTTTAATCACTCAATCAAGATCATGAAACTTGCAATCAGACTCATGACACATTTAGTCTTCTCTACACAGTTGAGCATCGAGAACCCAAATCTTTCAAAATCTCAAAAAACAACATTGATCTTAGATTTTATACATCCTACCTTTCTTTTCAAAAAAAAAATACATCCTACCTTTCAAGCTACAAAAAAATATCAGTTAGGTCCATTCTTTTCCATCTCTTAACTTTATTCTACATGTGCTGAATATAGTTGCAATCACGTGATTTTCTTGCACCTCTAGCTCCACTCATCCTTATTAGCACTTTTGGCACACAAGCTTAATTGGTGAGGACTATGCCACTTGAACTTTTACAGTTTACTCCACCTTAAAATATTTCTCAACTTCCATGCAATCTTGCTTTTTTATTATGCTATCTACACTTCACTAAATCATGGTTAGAGGATTTGGTCTAAATTAAAAACTTTTATCAGCATTTGGTCTTCCAATTAGTTAAATAGTACAAGGATCACAAATTTGCACAATGTAAATACAAACATAAACTATCAAATTCAGTTTCAAACATCTGCATCTCGAAAAGAAGGGGATAAACTTAGTTTAATATATCTCATGCATTGCAGCAACAGGTAAACAGAAAATCTCATCCTCTCGCACATCACACGCATCATCAATAGCAGCTTCATACAAGATATTACTAAGTGTATACATATAGAGCAAGTTAGGGTTACGAAGATACCCCAAGCCCAGAGAGCAACAGCGTTCCACTTTTTGATCTCGAATTTCTTGACTTTCTTCGTTGAAGACGAAGCCGATGCCACCGAAGAAGATGGATCGCCGCCGGTGGACTCCTTGTCGGCCGGAACCATATTGATATCGGAGTCGAGAGTCGCCATGGGTTCCGAGCTAGGGCTAGTCCTGAGCACGCCAATTAGTGCCGGAGATCGGAGGAATTCAAGGCTTGAAGGAGTTCTCTTTCTTTCTTTTTTCTACGGAGTATTTCTTTTTTTGCTCAAATAGAAATAAGATATGACAAGGGATTTTTTAGGCCTGGGCCTGCTAATTTGGTTTGAAACGGGCTTAAACTATGGGATTTATCTAATTGGGCCGGATGACTAGATGTTACTCTGTAGTCCATATGACTTGGGAGTTTTAAGTCGTGTTTGGTTTTGGAAATCATGTTCTCTTCACCTTATCTGATTGGTTCTGATTTGATTGGAATAAGTTTTGATCTGATCTGATCTAAATGTAGTTATATTTAAATCTATTTTTGATCTGATCTGATTCCAATACGAATAAATAATAAGTAAAAAATAAATTGAGGAGAGCATGACCTCAAACAACCAAAACTAACAACTAAATACGGAGTATTTTGTATCAAACACTCTTTTTTGGTGTTAGACTTATTATTCACTGCATAAATACATAAATAAATAAAAATAAATACTCCTTCCCCAAGTAAAATTCAAGGAGGGATTTATGAGAAAAATAGTTTCTTGAATTTTTTAACTTAAGAGTGGTGTAGAAATATAAAAATCAATTTTTAAGAAGTACATGAAAAGTTTTCAAAACAAAACATAATATGATAATATTTTTTTTGAAATAGAAAAGAACTTCTATTGATCCATCAATGGGAGAAGAAAGCTTGGAGGAGCAATGTCCCAAACAATAAAATGAGTATCACACCCTCTAGCCAAAACATGAGCAAACTTATTAAAAGAACGACGAACAAAATTTATAGAAATGAAATCAAATTCATCTAAAACAGCCCTGCACCCATCAATGATGCCTCCAAAGTATGAAGGAAAGTCGGGACTAACCTCTTGACATAGCAATTGCACCACGCTAAGACAATCCGAATAGAGCTCGACCTCACGCACACCACGCCGTCTAAGCCACAAAAGTACTTCACGACATGCCAAAGCTTCAGCCACCAGTGGATCTTGAACGCAGCAAAGAGGTCCGTTACACGCTGCCCGGAATTGACCCTCGGGACTAAGTAGAATTCCACCAAAGCCAACACGTCCAGTCCGAGGGAAAAGGCTTGCATCCACAAAGCATTGCAACACACCTGGCCGACGAATATGAAGGGGAAGAACGGCTCCCTCCTGTCCAGTAGCATCAAACCTATTTCTCCATCCTGCCACCATGGAGTGAATCATCCGAACCACAGCCTGCGGCATTACCACACGCTGCTCCCAGACAGCGGTATTTCGAGTTTTCCAGAGCGCCCAAATAGTCCATGCCACAACCTGTAGACCTTCAAGTGAACAAATCTCACACTGCCGTTGGAACCATGCCCCAAAAGTTAGATTTCTGTCTCCTCCAATATGCAGACTCCTCCACACTCTATCTGCTAATCGGCACTGGAGAAAGACATGTTCAAGTGACTCCCCGGTCTGGCCACACACCGGACAAGAATTATCAAGATTCAATCCTTTAGAATTTAGAGCCGGGATGGTTGGGAGAATACCTCGAAGAGCACGCCATAAGCAAACCTTCACCTTCATGGCCACCGAGATCTTCCAAAGCCGTCCCCAGTTTGAGAAACCAAGTACAAAATCTGCCTCACCCATGAATTTACGATAGGCATCCTTCACTGTGTATTGTCCATGAGACTGCCCAGCCCAAAACCACCGGTCACCTCTATTCATAATATGATAATATTATTTTATCAACTAATTGATAAAACACATGAATAAACAAGAGTTTATGTGACTTTAGAATAACACCTTAAAATTTTATTTTGAGAAAAAAAGAGCACTTATAATTAAAAAATATGCATATATATAAATCATATTATATCGCAAACCATATAATATCATATAATGAAACACTTTTTTAAAACACAATTTAATCTATAAAAATTGTTTAGAAATGCATGAGTTTGTCAAATTAAACTCAAACAGTGTCCGATTAAACCATCAAACGCAAACAGTGTACTAGGTTTATATCATTTCTTCGAACTCGTTTTATGGCTTCATTCGCGGAAACAACAATGGCGTTAACGTTTGAGATGACTTTTTTGATATTCAAGTTTAGAAAACTAATTAAAATGGAAAGAAAATAGTTGGGGATAGAAAGAGTAATTTCCAAACATGGACAAGTCATATTCAATTCTCTTAATTAGTTTGACCCCATTAATTATTAGGCAATGTGGCAAGATAAATACAATTAAAACCCATGGATTTGTGTTGATGGTATTTGCAGATATGACCATACAATATGCATGAAATATGAATAATGTTGAATGAATCCTCCCCCATAATTAAATTGGGATTAACTATACATATTATTTTCTAATACATTGCATTAGATTTGGTCAAGTTTCAAATAAATATACTCCCTCCGTCCCAAAAAGATCGTTACGTTTCATTTCTTTGCGCATCACAAAAAGCAATGCTACTCACATCTAAAATTTCTAAAATTTACCATATTTACTCTTTATTATAAGATGAAATTGTTTTGAAAGTTTTTTTGGCATTTGAGACGATATAAAAATATTTTAAGGGATGCGCAAAGAAATGAAACGTAACGATCTTTTTGGGACGGATGGAGTACTAACCATTAATTCCAGATTTAAAGTTTGCTAAGCTGTGTTTGGTAAGCAATTAATTTCCTGAATTCCCATTGCAATCCGTTTTCGTATATAAAAGTCCGCGGGGTTACATATCTTCCTGTCGTTTGATTTTTAGGATAATGCTACTTGGACTATATATGGGGGGGATATATATAGGCCCCTTAGCTTGTTTAAGAAATAATTTGTTTATACGCGGAAAATTTTTAAGTGTGAGGAAATATTGAGAGAAGTGAATATATATTCAAAAGTTAAGGAATAAAATTTGGAAGTGAAAGAATTTAAAACTGCAAGAATAGAATTTAAAAGTGAAGTATTTCAAAGAATATGATATACTCCCTCCGTTTTTTAAAAGTGTTCCTATTTTGACTTTGTGTAAAAATAAGGAAGTGTTAAATTGTAGTTGACTTCCAATTTTGCCTATGATGTGATGGATAAAAGTAAGATGTGATGGATTAAGTATTAGAGAAAAAGTATGATGTGATAGGTAGGGTATGAAAAAGTAAGGGTAAAAGTGGTTTTTTAAAAAAAATGGAAGTGTTTTGTTGGAAGTAAAAAAAATGAAAGAGGAAGAGTTTTTGAAAACGGAGGGAGTATAATTGAACTAAAGTACAATATAATATAATTCGAAAATTATGATCTCTCTGTAGTTTAAAAAATCTTACAATTCGATATCACAAAATTTAAGAAAATGTTGATATAGAATTTAAAAACAAAACTTACATATTTAGAAACTACGTCAAAAGTTCTACTCCTTCCGTTCCACAAAACCCTTTTCCTTTTGTTTTTTTTGAATTCCCTAAAACACTTAACATTTCTATTAAAAAACCACTTTTACCCTTACCTTTTCATACCATACATATTACATCATACTTTTTCACTAATAACAAAACTATCACATCTTATTTTTACCCATCACATCAGGGGCAAAATTGGAAAGTCAACCAAAATTACACTTTCCTTATTTTTGTCAAAAGTCAAAAGTGAAAAGGTTTAAAGAAACAGAGGAAATACAAAATAAGATGTGACAAAGATACTTTATTTCATTAAATAATCAATCAAAACGTAAAAATAAATAAAAGTGTCAGTGGCTCTTGAATATTGAAGAGTGTAATTGTTTTTGGAACGGAGGAAGTATATGTTTTAAATTTGTTTGGAAGAGAACGAATTAAAGATGTCCACATACTCCCTCCGTCTCACAATCGATTACAATCTTTTTATTCTAATTTCTCATTAATTTTTGTTTATTTATGTATTTTTATTAATTATTTAATTAAATAAAATATTATTGTCGCTTCCAAATTTGAAATAAACTTGAAATCAATTTTTGGGTAGAGTATTTATTTGTTTGGAAGGAAGAAAGTGTAAATGCGTAAATTTCATTTTTAGACGTTCAAAAAAAGGGAAAATTTCTAAAAAAAACAAGGCTTAGGAGTTATAATTATTTTTTAGAAACTTCACTTTTTCATTTTTATTATCTGAACGGTTGTTGGAGATCAAATATACTCTGCGAACCAGAAGTATTTTTTATTAAAAACAATTATATGTGCCCACTAGTGCCGGAAATTAAAACAAAAAAATATTGTGAGTGGTGAAAATCTACAAATTAAACTAAAAGTGTTAGAGGTAGATGAATTAAATTAGGAAAAATTACCCAAAATAATCCCAACTTTACCCGGTTTTTCAAAAATAATCCCACCTTTCACTGTGATGCATAATAATCCCAACTTTACTGAAATTTGCCAATTTTGGGTCGCCGTTAAGTGTCTAACGGAGGGTTAACGGAAATGCCCGTTTTGGGCAACAAAATGAAAGTTGGGATTATTTTTGATGAATTTTTGTTTTTTAATTTTTTTTAAAATTTTTTATTTAAATTTTTTGAATTACTTTCTACCTCCATCATCATTTCTTTTTCTTTTTTAAAGATTAGTCTTAGTTTAAAAAATAAAAATAATAGATATAAAAAATGAAAAAAATGAGAAATGTAACTAAAATAATACAAAAATAATAAAATAAATAAGGTAATCAATGGAAACTAACTTGAAATTGGTAAAAGTAAAATAAAAATATACGGGTGAGTTTTAATATTGTACGTATTATACAAAGTATTAACATATCACTACTTATTTTTTTAGAAAAAAATATCTACAATAATTCCAATTTTACCGGACGGCTTGTTCTTTTAAAAAATAAGTAGTATATTAAGACTTCGTATAGTATGTAAAATGTTAAAACCCACCACTCCGTATATATTTATTTTATTTCTTACCAGTTTCTATTTAATTTCTATTGATTACATTATTTATTTGATTAATTTTTTATTGTTTTAGTTATTTTTCTCATTTTCATTAATTTTTTTATCTATTTTTTTTCTAAGGTAAGAATAATCTTTAAAAAAAGAAAAAGAAATGGAGGTTAAAAGTAATTCAAAAAATTTAAATAAAAAATTTTTTAAAAAAAATTAAAAAACAAAAATTCATCAAAAATAATCCCAATTTTTATTTTGTTGTCTAAAACGGGCATTTCCGTTAACTTTCCGTTAGAAATTCAACGGCGACCCAAAATTGGCAAATTTCAATAAAGTTGGGATTATTATGCATCACAGTGAAAGGTGAGATTATTTTTGAAAGACAGGGTAAAGTTGGGATTATTTTCGGTAATTTTTCCATTAAATTATAGGAATTCATGTTAATTAGTAACAACAGTAACCATAGTATATATTTATTCCAAATATTCCAAAATTAAAAAAAAAATCGATGCTCAGGACTTTATTCCAAATTTTCCCTAGAAATCTAAATTTCCTTTGATTTTTTTCTTCTAACCTAAAACATTTTTCTTTTTTTCATCTGTCCAAAAACTTTCTCATTTTAAATATAAAGTCAATTTTACCTTTACTAATTCTTAACCAGCATATCACATCACATTTTTTCACTATTAATATACTAATCAAATCCTACTTTTACCTATGATATCCAAGGACATTTTTGAAAACTCAACACCAAATTACACTCACCATAAATCACTTAAAAATCAAAATCTCTAATAATGTTTTTAGGGTAAGACGGTAAGTATATGGTCCTAATAATTTATGATATTAAAAATTGTGCTAAGTCAAACAAAAAACATTAACGGATGGATGGGAGTAAATAATTTTACACTCCTACTCCGTATATTACAAAGTGATCACATTTATAAAATCATTCAAGTTCTTAAAGCTGAAGTATTCGTTGAATATTTCAATTTCTATGAGTAATTAAGATACGAATTTTTTCTACACAACTAATCAATTATAATCCACGTTGTTAATACTTGAATTAATGCACATCTCACTTTCATTTCATTCTTAAATACATTCATAAATACAACTATTTAAAAAATCACAAAAAAAAAGTGGGGAGCAGTTTTGCTCCAGCAAGTTCTGCATGAGCCATTTTCATGCATCTGATGCCCTAATTACACAATTTAATTAATTACACTCTCTCTACATTATAGAAGCTTCTAATAAATGGACAGTTGTTCTAGACTAAGGCACTATTTGTACTATATATGCTTATGTACACCAAGTCCTTTCCCAGCTGAAGGAGCTATGTACACAAATGTGGCATTCGAAACGTCCTTATAGTCCTTCAAAGGCTCCAAAACCCTGACCACTTCACTCATAGCCGGCCTTCGGCTCGACCTCTGGCTAAGGCATTGGTACGCCAGGTCGGCGGCCTTTTGGGCCCCGTCTTCGGAGTACATGCCTTCAAGCCGGGGGTCCATTATCCGGCGAAGCTTCCGCAGATCCTTTAGCTGAAGCCTCGCCCAGTCCACCAAGTTCTGTTCTCTCGACGGTCTGCTCTTGTCGATCGATTTCCGACCCGTGAGAAGCTCACACAGCACGACTCCGAAACTGTACACGTCACTCGCGGCCGTCAGGTGCCCAGTCATTACGTATTCTGGCGCTGCGTACCCGTGCGTGCCCATGATTCGGGTTGTGACGTGCGTGTCGTCGCCTTCAGGCCCGTCCTTTGCTAACCCGAAATCCGATAGCTTGGCATTGTATTCCTAGAATAAGTAATGGTGATTGATTAACTCATGGCGCTTATTCAATTCGGTCGTATAGTATCAAGAACCAACTCAATCAAAAGTACCGGTTAATACCAAGAAATAGTTCTTGTACTGTAACACGCTTCCTCACATGCATGATGCATTCATGCATGCAAGGTTTGTTTAGGCCTTATTTAGGAAGAACATTTTCAATTAGTATTAACGTTTTAGATATATACTCTTTAAATGAAACAGAATAACTTTGAAAACGATAAAACTAAATAGGAGACTACGTACTGAGTCAAGCAAGATGTTTGAAGCTTTGAAATCGCGATAGATGACAGGTTTTGATGCTCCATGAAGGAAGGCTAGCCCCTTTGCAGCCCCCACGGCTATCTTCATCCGGGCAGACCATGGAAGGGACGCAGAATATCCTGTGTGTATAATTTCAACATTAATTATGTCATTATTTATTATATTATATTGTTCCAAAAAGTAAACAAATTATAATGCAGAAAGTCTTATTTCACGTCCAAGAAAGAGTTACAGGGTGCATGACCCTTGACTTTTTCAACAAACCAAAAAAAAAAAGAAGGAAAGAATGATCGATTATCTTACCGTAATTAACTAAAATATGGACAAATTGATCTAAACTTCCACGATGGGTACATCTACCTATAACCTAAAGTTACCTAATCGAGCTTTGCATGTTAGTTGAGGGGAAAGTTGGACTAGTAATTTTTTTTTAATAACATAATAATGATGTAAGGTTTTTTTTCTTTACATATAACAAAAATTGTTTTATAATGTAGTACCACTGTTCCATGTCCACTGGTCATTGTTCAAATAAATATCCATCGCAAGTAGACATTGTTCAAGTTAAATATTTACCAGACATTATTTCTGCCATTAAATATTATTCAAATATTATTTAGAGAATAAAAAAGTTTAAGTAGTGAGAAATAACATATCTTTTATTGCTATTTAGTGTAAATTTACTAGAAAATAATGCATGATGCGTGTCCAAATTTGTCTTTCTTGAGATGGAATGAGGTGGCTGGAACCACTAGTGCCGCACCACCATAGGTGGTGGTTCCCCTAAAGATGGAAAATGAAGAAGGAGAACTTTGATGACCACCTTTGAAGATAAATTTAAGAATTCCCGTTATTCTAAATGAGCTAAAGTGGTAAATTATACACGCATTTTAATCATAATATTCAAATCTAGAAATTGGCTAATACTCCCTCTATTCCAAATATAATGAAATTGAGACACTGAAAAATATTACTCGTACTGCTCTAAAAAAGAGTCCTAGTTACTACTCGCAAGTAAAACTAACTATACTTCTTTTATTCATCTGTCATTTGATGAAATAAAAAATCTTGTTACCATTAATTTTGTATAAATATTATTGATGTAGTTTATTAATATACCGAGTATTATTTTTATTCTTTTATTGTACACTTATTTTCACTTATATTGGTTTAATCGAATATAGTCTTTTTTTGTTTAAAGGATGAGCCTCATCCACGAGGACTCCCTCAGACCCGGCTGGACAGTCACAGAGATGAGGTAAATTACACTTTCATCGCAGATTGAGGATGGCAAAGAATAGAGCTTGCACTTGTTATTTGCAGAGATCTTATGTCTAGCATGACTGCTTTCCAAAAATACCTCTGATGTGATGAGTAAAAGTATGATGTGATGTGTAGATTATTAGAAAAATGTATGATGTGATATATAGAATTGTTGGGATTCCTCCAAAGTCCCACACCGGATGAGTAGGAGTAAATGAACCAAAATATATAGGTTCACCCAACCCCATTAGTATGAGGCCTTTTGGGAGGTGCCCAAAAACAAATCCGTGAGGGTTTGACCTAGAGCGAACAATTTTTTTAAAAAGTATAAATCTTTTTGGCAGGTAGATTTAAAGCATAAAACTTACTCCCAAAGAGATGATTCTCGAGGCTGCCTCTCGGCATGTATTCATATACCAATAGCCTGTGATCGTCTTCGCAGCAATACCCTATCAGCTTCACGACATGGGGATGCCTCATTTGCCCAAGACATATCACTTCTGTCTATATACATCAATTTCCCAATTCCAATCAGAAAACAATCATAAATAATCACTGCAATTAGTCAAGTTTGACGATTAATTAACTAAATATAGTACCACTCACCAGCCATTCTCTCTGGCCTTGAGTTCCGTTATCCACATCCAGGCGCTTGACGGCGACGGGCTGGGCCTTCAATCCGGGTCGGATCTTATCATCGACGAAGCCCTTGTGGACCTGGCCGAATCCTCCCTTGCCGAGGAAATTACTTGCCGAGAAACCGTGAGTGATGACTCGGAGCTCCTGAACCGTGAAAATGCAGAGATTGGAACCGATCAGGGAGCTAGAGATGTCCTCGGAGAGCGTGGAGGAGCTCAGATCGGACACCGAAACCCTCCGGAACTGAAACGCGCTCTGCTTCGGAGCCTCCTCCTCCTTCTTCTTCTTCGCCGGCGCTTCCTTCCGACCGCCGCCTCCCTTCGCCTTCAGGCACCACGGCAGACACGACTGCAATTTGACAGGCGTCGGCGGCATTGTGCTGCCGGCGGCGACTTTGCGCGTATATATAGGGTAGATTTTTCTAGAAGACCGAATCGGTCGCCGTCGTCTTGAGGAGGAAGAAACGGTAAAACGTCCGTGAAACTCAAACGGCGGTTCTGTCGTATTAGGCTTGGATTGACGGAGAGAGAGGGATGGGAGTGGGTTATATTTATAGTGGGAACCCGCGGAGCGTAAACGGGTCGGGTTTTAGTTCGAAGGAGACTTTTTTATTTTTGCAAACGAGTGAACGACTGGTAGAGAGACTTGCTCAAATGTCTATGATAGCGTGTATGAAACGGAGTCGTTTTCACTTTGTGACTTGGGTGAGTGGAAAATAACCCAACCCATGTTTACATACTACTCAAAAGAATTTTCTTTGTTCTTAAATCTATTTTGAAAAGATCTACCGAGTATTTTTTAGATATTTTTTATTTTAGTATGTATGTTTAGGAATTTTATGTTGCATTGAGTTTTTTTCCTCCCCTTTATGTGGATAAATTATAATGATACAATTTTATTTTAATTAAAAATACGGTGAAAAGTCGTCTTCGAAAAGACCACAACGAGGTGGTAGTACAAGGTATTTTGAGGACAAATGCTTCCTTGGTACTTTTCTATTTGAAGTATTTCAAAATCTTCTTCTTTTTTCTTTTAAAGAAACAAAAGTGGTCAATATCGATCGTTTCTCTTTCATCTACACAAATCTTAATCACGTGTTCTACTATATTACAAAATAAAAATTATGTCAAGTCAAACGTGAAAGATAAGTATATGACGATGAGAGTATACTCAATCAAAGTTGTATTGATATATATATATATATATATATATATATATATATATATATATATATATAAATAAATAAATATATATATATATATATATATATATATATATATATATATATATATATATATATATATATATATATATATATATATATATATATATATATATATATGAAATATTTGCACTAAATAGGACTAAAACTTAAGTCATCTCCGTAAATAGCACTTAAATTATTTTATTCCCTAAATAACACTTAATAATGTCCATAATGTTCAGTGATGACAAATATATACTTGAATAATGACTAATGCATAATGACTAAAAGTGCTACATTGAGAAGAAAAACACATGTGGTGCTATTTAGGAAAAGTCATTATGTTTTAGTGCTATTTAAGTAAATTCCTATATATATATATATATATACACACACACACACATATACATACATACATACATACATACATACATACATACATACATACATACATACATACATACATACATACATACATACATACATACATACATACATATATATATATATATATATATATATATATATATATATATATATATATATATATATATATATATATATATATATATATATATATATATATATATATATATATATATATATATAGACACATACACACACCATCCGTCACAAAAACTTCTTCCCTTTTTTTTCTTGTCCCATAAACTATTTCTCATTTTTATTAAAAAAATAACCTTTTACCCATAATAATTCTTAACTTAACTATCACATCATATATTTTTACTAATAATCTATCCATCACATTAAGAGTATTTATGGAAATCAACACAAAAATATCATCCCTTTAAGTTTCATAAAAATCAAAATTGAAACATTTTTATGAGATGGAAGAAGTACATATTTTTGTATTGTACTCGGAATATATATGAATAAGTATCAAGTGTTTTTCTTTAAATGAAATGCATGTGTGCAGTTTTGGATGAGATAAAGAAATATAGTCTACTCACAACAAAAAGAATAGTAATGCTATTGTAGATTGTAGAAGATATGAGTTGTAATAATATCTCTCGGTATCAGAATCTTTTTTGGTGTTTAGTAAAATATAAAGGAATCTATGTTTGATTTCTTTAGATTTTACAAACTGTTAAATTGCATTGTATCGGAAATTGAAGAAAAAAGTAATCGGAATAGAAGCTATCACAAACCCTCCGTCAAATTAAAGATTTTGATATCTCCCAAAATTGAAAATGTAGATTAATATATGAGTGAGAAAAATAAATATAGTCTAGTTTAAAATGTCAAACTGCACAAATACTTGAGGATAAAGGAAGTATAGTGCTTTATAAAATGAATGAGCAATGTTGTTCACAAACAGAATGGTCACAAACTTACTATTTGTAGTTTAAATTTTCATTTGAAATTTTTTTAGACTACTTAATTTTCTTTATAGAAGTTCACAAATAGTAAATTTGTTAAATTTGTGACCATTGTATTTGTGAACCAAACATTTTCCAAAATGAATTTCACAAATTCTTGAAACCATTGACAAAGAAGTTGTTATATCATTCAAAGGAAATTGCCAAATTTAAAACTACTATAGCAAATATAATGGAAAAAAACTCGTGTCCTTGTGTTGCATCTCAATGCTCGCTTAACGAGCTTCTCTGTATCTAACCATTATTTGTAAGTATATATGATGAAAATGTAGAGTTCAAAGTGCTCTAATAGTGAAAAGACAAGCAACCTATGTCTATATTAGTGTGGCAAGTATTATTCATATAATCGTTTATACAATTACACTGGAGTAAGAGTTTAATATGTGCGAAAATATGTCGACCGATTATTGTAAATTATAGAGTGTAGAGTCGCTTGAGAACACCAGTACCGATCACAATTCCCCTAAATGAATATCGCATATCCGTCGTTTTAAATATAAAACCATACCAAACCAATATTGCAGGTACAAATTTAAAAGCTAGGACCATCCTACATTACCTAATTTGAGAAGCTTAATGTATCAAAAAAGAAAAAAGTGCTACCTCCGTCCCAGTGTATTTGTCTAGTTTGACTTTTTCGAGTCAAACTGGATAAACTTTGAACTCCAATTACTCTCAATTTGTATTGCATATTAGCATAATGAAATACAATTTTGAAAGTTCTCAATACGATATATTTAATAAATTATTTTTTATGTGAAAATATATCACGATTTTATTTAATTGAAGTTCAAAATTTATCCAGTTTGATTCAAAAAAGTCAAACTGGACAAATACAGTAAAACGAGGTAGTAAGTAATTATTGTTGCAAAACAATGATTATTATGAAAGGGGGTATGATGGTATATAATGTGATCCTCCGTAATAATCACGGAGTAAATTTTTTGCAAATGATTGTCTATGCAACTATTTTTAATTACCTAATGTGATAAAGTTTTGACCCAAACCATTAGGAAAGGGGAGGGTAATTTCTGCATACATTTGACGTGGCTGCCCAGCTGACCATTCACTGTGTCTGTAGACCTTCAAAAATCCATCCACTTGCAGCTAATCAAAATTAGAGTAATTTTTTTTTTTTGAATAAAAAATTAGAGTAATTTGGCTTTAAAAAAATAGAGTTTTTTTTAGAGTTTTACACTTTTACTCCGCATGCAGTTACATACTCCGTATAAAACTAATTACTATTCACATGGTCAAATTTAAATCACTTTATTTACTTATTTTCGGTAGTTATTTGATAAAATTATATAGTCTTGTCACTTTTTTGTTTTATAGAACTTTTGATGTAGTTTTTTAAATGTACAAATTTTATTTTTAAATTTAAACCTACAATTAAATAAATTGAATTGAAAATAAAGTCAATCAACCCTCGTAAACAGAAACGAAAATTTAATTTTAGGACGCACAAAGTATCATTTAACTCGGTATGTAAGAGTAGCTAGTACGCAGTCTTACTCCTTATTTACAAATTAAAGGGTCTGTCTAACTGCAACTTTATTTGACCGTTTGAGAAAAAAAATATTCTATAGAAACTTTTAGTTTTAGTATTTTCAAATTTAATACTCCCTCAGTCCCCAATTAGATTATAATTTTTTCTCCTCCCGATAATTTTTACTTCCTCCGATTCTTAAAACATTTTTTGTTTTGACTTTGGGGCAAAATAAGGAAAGTGTAATTTTAGTTGATTTTTCAATTTTGCCCCTGATGTGATGGGTAAAAGTAAAATGTGATAGTTTCTATAATGTTGTGTTTCTGTTCGTCTTCTTACAATTAGATTGCACATTTTCTTTTGGATAATTTACTTAAATAGGATTAAAACATTATGATTTTCTTAATATATGACTATATGTTTCTATTTCTCAATGTAGGATCATTGGTCATTATTCATTAGTCATTATTCAAGTAAATGTCTACCATCACTGGGCATTATTCTTCCCACTAGACATTATATATTAAGTCATATTTATAGAATAAAAATGTTAAAGTCCTACATTGAAAAATGACTTACTCCGTATGTTTTAGTCATATTTAGCGCAAATTTTTTCTTTTTTTATTCCTATTATTTATTCGTAAATAAAAAGTTCATTACATATCAAACGTGATTTAGTTAGATTTACTTCTTAAAATATTACTCTCTCCGTCCCTAAATAAACTTCCTTTTTTGACTTTTTGAGGATTTAAGGGAGATATATTTTTGTGTTGACTTTCTAAAAATACCCTTGATGCGATGTGTAAAAGTAAGATGTGATATGTAGATTATTAGTAAAAAGGTATGATGTGATAGGTAGGGTATGAAAAAGTAAGGGGTAAAAGAGGTTTTTTGAGGGAAAAGAGAAATTTATTTGGGGACAAAGATAAAACGAAAGAGGAAGTTTATTTAGGGACGAAGTGAGTATTTATTTTATCTTGTCAAGTACGAAGTACGGAATAATTAGTTAATTGATGATAAAATTTTATTGAATTTAACTGCAAAAATTCTAGCTAGACAAAAATATTTGGATTTAGGAAGTAATAATTTGGATAAGTAAAAAAACAATTACACTCTCCACCAATTCCTTGAAGGTCCGTTTGGTATACGGAATTGATGGAATTAGAATTGAAATTTCATGATATTCAATTCCATAGAATTGAATTCATCAATTCCAATTCATTTTTTGCACTGCCAATTCCAAATTCACATAATTTTTGTGCTACCAAACACCAGAATTGGAATTGAAGTCCTCAATTCTAATTCCATAGTTTGAATTCCGTGTACCAAACGGGACCGAAGAGAATTTGTAATTTTAATAAACAAATATATCAATGCAACAAACTTATTTTAAATAGATTCTTATGGTCCGCTTGGTATAAGAAATTGGTGGAATTGGAATTGAATTAAAATTGAAATTCCATGGGATTCGATTCCATAGAATTGAATTCTGTCAATTTCAATTCATTTTTTGCACTATCAATTCCAAATCCACCTAATTTTTGTGTTACCAAACACCAGAATTAGAATTGAAATCTCCAATTCCAATTCTATAGTTTGAATTCCATGTACCAAACGGGACCTTAAGGAATTTACTCCTATAATGTCACGTACGTTGATACGGAGTAATTAAGTTACTATGGGGTATTATTCACCCCGTTCAAAAATAATTTTTTCATTTATTATTTAGAGAATCAAACATGATTTATTTTGTTGACCTATTTCCGATGTCTATTTGTTAAAATAATACAATTAGGTGGAGTAAATATTTTCTAATATGGAGTATTTCGTAACACTTTACAATCTAGATACCACATAATTTTTACATTGTTCGAATTGAAACGGTATATTTGGGACACATGAAAAAGTTGTTATATGGCCTTTGTATAATTGTACTCCACTTTGTACTTCGAAGGCATGCACCAATAATTTGTGATAGTGTAACGCTAGCGTGTTGCTTTACAATGATACAAAACGTCAGCGTAAATTTTTTTAACTGGTATTTTGTGACAGTAGTGTACATTATTAAAATATTGATACATACTTTTAGTATACAATTTAGAGGGTACAATTTAGGGGGCGTTTGGTCGGGGTAAGGGAAACGGGAAACGGGAAACGAAATGGGATCCCCCGATTCTGTTTGTTGTAGTTTGTTTTTTAAAAAGTTCATTCCGTTTCTCCATTTTCCGGTTTTGGATTACCCCGTTTCGCCTCTTTCGATTCCCCACCCCATTCCCATTCCTCTCTTCCCCTTCCCTGACCCTTCTTCCCCTTCGCTAATCCTTCTTCCCCGTCCATTTCTTCCCCAACATGCGCATCGCTTTCATCACTTTCTTCCCGCGCATCACGTCCATTTCTTCTAGCCTCCGCCCCACCACGTTTCGCCGCCACCCAATCGCGTCTCGCCGCCACACCACGTCTCGCCCCCACACTGTGTCTTGCCGCCACACCGCGACTCCATCCGCACCGCAGCCCAGTTATGTTCCTCCCCCCTTCCAGCTCCGTTCCCTCCCCCCTCCAGCTCTGATTCCTCCCCCCTCTCGCTCCAATTCCTCCACTCCCGCTCCGATTTTCTTTTTTGAATCAAACAAACATGGTAATTGAAGGGTAATCATTCTCTGTCTCCCAGATTCCCTTTCTTGTTTCCTTTTCTTTTTCTCAACATGAATCAAACACCTCCTTAGAGTATACTTCTTGGTGTACCCTTGGAACGTTTGATAAAAAATTGGACCATGCTACACTAACACCAAAAAATGTACACCATTTGTACACCACAGTTATGCACAAACATTTTGATGATTTACACCGACACAAATGTTGGTGCGTTAACAAAAATTTACCCGAATACAAAGTGTTGGTGCGTTAACAAAAATTAGTTTTACACCGACACAAAATGTTGGTGTAAACCTGCAAGGTACAAATTGGAGTATAAATGTTGGGTACACATAGCTTAATCCTAAAAAATTACACAAGGTTGTTCCAAATGAGTTGGTCAACATAATACTCGCAGAAGGTCAACCGAATAATCCTGGACAGAGATTTTCAGGTTTCTTGCAGCGTTTAATGTTCTAGAAGCTTGAATCTGACTTTGCATAGCTTTTGGTAAGTGGATGTATTGGTCCATGGATGGATTGTACTGTAGACTGATTGATATTTCAAACAAACAAATTAAAGATCACTCTAATGTGGCGTATCTAGGGCCAACTAGTGTTCTTTATTAATACTAGGATATTTTATAACGTTGGGATTCCCATGATTTTAAAACTTCATATCAAAGGATGATCCGGCGATGCTTCGGTGTTCTATTCATAAAATTGACGATTCTTATTTTTCCTAACCTCCCCAGTAAACCTTCACATCCTGCCTCGATCTGAACATGCCCCCGCACCCCCTTCAATTGCACCCCACGATTTAATTTTGACTTTGAGTCAAAATTTGACTCCAAAATCAAAATTAACTTGTGAGGTGCGGGGTTGTGTTCGGGTCGGGGCAAGTGAGGGGTTTACCGAGAGGGTTAGGGGCATAGGAACCGTCAATTTTACGAACGAGACACCGGAGCGCCCCCGGCTCATCCCATGACATTGTCGGGCAATATCTTGGGAATCGTCCCGATCTTATAATATAATTAGTCTTGTTTAGGATTTAGTACGGGACTGAGTCTATTAGGTCAACTAGTGTAGCTTTTCTCTCTATATATTGTAACCCCATATCATTAGCATTCAATCAATAAAGAGTATTATCAAACCCTAATCTCGTCTCTTTTTTCTTAAAGCTAGTAAACGTTCTAAGTTTTTCTTCCCTTTTTAGGAGTCTGAAGACGCTCGATGTTCTTTCCTATCCAATACGAGATTTGTATCATCTAATTATTTTTTATCTGATTCAATTAAGTTTTGACCAGATCTGATTATAGATATATCGAAGTGTCTTTTATCTAATTTGATTTTAATAAGAATAACGAACTAATAAGTAAAACATAAGTTAAAGAGAACAAACACTTGTTTCCCCCAAATTTATGGGGTCTTAAAATTTTTTATATTCATATTTAAATGAACTTAAAAATTTCGAATTCTTGTTAGGAAAATATCATCATTTTGGCATGACATACTCTCAGGTGTCAATGTAATTTCAAAATCCTACCAACAAAGGATAGTGTCAATGATATAGTAATTGAAATATTACAAGGTCTTGTGGCTTTTCTTAAAAGTATTGAGACAACCGGTGGTTGTAGCACAGTTAGTAAGGCAATGGGTACTAATGGGGTAAGATCCGATTTCGATTTTTGACAACTGCACTGGGAGGCAACTATGCTAGCATAGGGCCTCTGGAAGTACCAGGTGCAAGCTTCACTCTTTGCCACCAATCTGCGATTAAAATCTAATATACCTCCTATTTCATTGATGTCTGACACAGTCTGAGGGGACCCGCGGGGATGAGGCTCATCCTTTTTTTAAAAGTATTGAGAGCACTGGCAGTGGCGTGGCTGTGCCACTGCCACGCCTGCCACATAAGCCAAGCAAGCAAAATGCCTTGCAATAATGTAGAAATTTGACATGCATGGCAAGTAATGGGCGAGGCAAGTCAGGCAACTATTTTTGTTTTCTTTTCTTTTTTCCTCCATACAATAGAAGATTTTTAAAAGGTAGATATATTTTTTTGGAAAAAAACTAAGTAAATTCATTTTTAATACTTTGTAGTAAAAATAAGACATGTAAAAAAATGTAAAATTTAAAAAAAAACGTAATTTTTTTATTTTTTTAGTTTATTTTTTAAATAAGAAATATTTTTAAAAAGAGTATAGTTTATAAAAATATAAACAAAATAAATTTAAATAATTTAAATAATTTTTAAATTTTTAAATTTTTTATTTGAAAAAATATAATTAGAATAAATTTAAACAATTAAAATTAAAATGTGTAAAAAAAGTAAAATTGATAAAAACAATTACTTGCCACTGCATAACATGCCACTCCACTCTCATGCCACACGCTGACTAGACTGTTTGTTATTGGTTGAAACTTTCCATGTCATCGTGTGTCATTTTATTTCTTACTTGCCATTGTGAATACTCTGAGATAGGATTTTAGTCTTGTATGATTAAGACAAATTGCAAATGACTGAAATGAATATAAAGCCTGATTTCAATGGGAGACAAGGCCTTAAAAAACGATTTGATGAAAATGTAGAGAATGAAGTGGTAAAATTTCCCAAAGAAGCATTCAATATAAAATTTATGAGTGTGAAACGGATTTTGGATTTTTGTTTAGTGGGATAAAATTGAGGGCATTGGAACAGTGTAAGAAATACCGAATTAACGACGAAAATGGTTATAGAAACACGTCCATCGCGACCAAAGACGGAACTCGCGATAGATCTTTCTCGCCAAAAGAATTTAACGACGGAATAGTAAAACTGTCATCAAAATCATGTAGAAAAGTGTGCGCGCCCTAGCTAACAACGGAGTCTGCGACAGAATCATTCTGTCGCAAGATCTCACGACGAAAAAAACCGTCGCTAAGACCATGTGTAGTGGTCCAAGTTTTTTGAGGTGTTTTTTGCCATGTGGGTACTATGTGAGCAAACGGGCTTTTTAATACATTAACACCTAAATGGGCAGTATTGAGAGGCGCTGAGCAGCCTAGATGGGTAAAAACACGCCCCATTACACACGGTCTAATTAACAAGAAAAAAATAAGTCGGGATCGTTTTGACTATGGCGACGGAATAGAGCTGTCGTCAAATTTGTAGCCTTATTCTAAAAGGCAATTTCTTATGTGCTACTTGAGTCCATAATCATTTTATGGACTTTAAGACAAATGTATCAAGTAAGAGTTGAACTTCTACAAAAGAGAAAAAATTCACTTATAAAATTTTAATGTGGACATTAGAACCACAGTAGCATGACTCGCTATTTAAAATTTTTTATAAGAAAATTTTCCCTGTCTTGAGGATTAATGAGGATGTTCACCTAGATTCGAGTCCTAGCAGAAACGAAGACATTGTATCTTTATGCGTTGTTAAATTGAAAATATAATGAGTAGATACTACATTAAAATAGAATCAATAACACTAAAAAATAATAACAAAGCAACCCAAAAACACTCAATGGGTCTGTTTGGAAATAGCTTTAGCGATTAGCGTTAGCGTTTTAAAAAGGCTATCTACGGACAGAGTTTAGCGTTAGTGTTTTCAAAGTAATCTGTACCGCTAAATTTTTATCGAAAACGCTAACGCCAATCGCTAAAGCTATTCCCAAACAGGCCCGAGCCAAAATTAGCTGATAACATGAAAATTAGTTCATCACATGATATATTTATAAGTACATCCATATACGGACTATTATTTTATTTGTTCTTGAATATTTTCCATTTTTTATTTTTTCAATCAAAATTGGTAACTTTTGATCAGAAATTAAATAAAAATGATATTAGATATTGGTACAAAATTAATTTTATTAAATTTATTTGATACAACATTTTCAAAATATTAACTTATCTAATTAATATACATTTTTTATTTTATTTAATTAAAAAGTCAAAACTGAACAAATACTCGTGGATTCTTCGTGGGTGGGTACTGGGCTTGGACTTATTGCTCGATGAGCCGGCCTGATTTCCAGGTGTGTAAATGTCGGGCGGGTCGGACCGGGTTCAAACTGGATTGCCATCGTAGCAGTCTGTATAGTCGAACAATTTGACAGTTGAGACTAGTCGAAGAAGAAGACGAAAATGGCAACAGAAAGGCATAATTCTGGGAATGCATCTCCTGAAGATAATACCTTGTGAGTACATACACAAATCACTTTTTTTAATTCATTCATGATCAGTCATATATTTATTTTGTTCTTAGGGTTACTGATTTTCTGCTGTGTTTGCACAAAACTACCTGAGAATTCTGATGAGACTATCCATTTATATAAAATTGATGTTTTTTGGGGGAGTGGTTTATGTTTATTAAGTAATGCTGCTGCTGCTGCGGATTTCCCAGAATTTCAAACCAAACAAATTGATCAGAATTCATTTAATTTGTTCAACAAAATGTTTTCTGAGTTTGATTTGTAAATGGAATGCACTGTATATCTCGTGCATTCTTCATATACTTATGGAGATTTTCTCGAGCTTGGATCCTTTGTACTCTTATCTGTTATCAGAGAGTGCATGGATCGAAATTATATCATACCTAGTGAAGTACATGGTGAATGTAGCTTGATTTCAGTTTGCATTCACTTTCTTGGAACTAGGATTTCGTTTCAATTCTTGCATTTCAATTCCAAAACTTGAAATCTTGAATGTCAAATGACAAGGGTAGGTATATGGATTTCTAATTGAGTTTTGTTATGAATTGGAGGAGTTTGCGTCAAATCCAAATCCAAAACTTTAAGATTCTCAAACATGGAATTTCATCCAAATCCGGATTAAAATCCTAAATTCAAGTTCCCAAGCATAGGTAGTGTTTTGGAACTAGCTTTGCATTCAATTCTTGCATTTCAATTCTAATGTTTGAATTCTTGAATATCAAATCACAAGGGTAGGTACATGGATTTCTAATTGAGCTTTGTTATAAATTGGAGGAATTTGCGTCAAATTCAAATCTAAAATTTTAAGATTCCCAAACATGGAATTTGAGCCAAATCCATATTCAAGTTCCCAAACATGCAATTAAATAATTTGAATATTTGATCATATATTTGGTTATCTTGATGCAACTCTCTTATTAAGTATTAACTGGGTTACCCAGCATTTTTCAACTTCTGAGATAAAAAATAAAGGTCATGATTACTCTTCATTCTGTTTTTAGATTCCTTGACATACTACATGAGGCACCTTTATTTGGTCACCGGAAGCCTACACGGATTGTCGGGAGCATTTTCTACTGCTTTCTATTGGCAAGTATACATTCTTTTCTTGCGTGGTTCACTGTATAATATAGAAAAAAATCATTTTATGGCTGGTTGATTTGTTTCACCTCTAGGCAGGTTTTGCTAGTTTGGCTGTAGGAGCTACATGGGTATTTCATCCCATTAAAGAATTGGTCCCTCCCTTGCTGTGCAGTTTTAATGTTATCCTTTTGTTTGCCACGGGTATTAATTAATCTATTTTATCTAATGGTGATTTACTTTCAGTATGATGTGCTCTCCAGCACCCCACTACACCACCACCCCCTTTACAGAAACACTCATAGCTTTCATTTCTAACATTCCTCAACCTGTCTTCCCTTTGTTTTTTTCTCAATGCATATAACATAATCCTTTATTAATGCGTGTGTGCATAATGCAGGCATTTTTCAACAATACCTAGCATACCAAGTGAAAAAAATCCGATTACAGGTGGGTATTTCTTTATTTTTCAAATAGAATCATAGTATATCATGTTGATTTGAACTGGGAACTCAACTTTATGGGGCTTAATTTGTAGGGCTATTACATTTTCAGCCAGAAGTTGAAACATATAGTTCGCTTACCATTTGCTGTGGTTTCTTATGGTATGCATTATTTGTTTGATCTCTTCTCTCAGGTCATTGTTGGGTTATATACATGTATTGCATGCTAATGCTATCATTATCTCCTTGGCCATTACGTTATTTACATTCTGTTCAATCTTGTTGGCTCATGACTAAGCAAATTAAGTACTACCCTCGTCCCAGTGCATTCGTCCAGTTTGATTTTTTTTAGTCAAACTCAACGAACTTTGAACTTTAATTAAAAAAAGGTATAATGTATATTAGTATAGAAATGATTTCAATAGATTTATCTTGTAGAGAATTTTCAAAATTGTATTTCATTGTATTAATATGCAATACAAATTTTGAGTAATTGATGATTAAAGTTCGCCCACTTTGACTCGAGAAGGTCAAACATGACAAATACACTGGGATGGAGGAGTAATACACTTCTGTCTCTGTTACGCATTTGGGTTTACTCATTTTCTTCTTCTTTTTCTTCCCACATTTTTTTGAAGACTAGTGAGTAGTGTTAAAGTTTGTTTGGTTTGCATTGATGTTGAATTGTTGACATTCACGTGCACGGATTTACTGACAGGAACTGCTACAATGTTGCTTGTCATGGTCTGGAATCCACACATTAGCTTTCTCTCCATGTCTACATTACTCAGGTGAAGAACAGTTTCAATATGTTACCTGTTAAATTTGCAAATTTTGTCATAAAATAAAGTTGTAATCGTGCCAAATAACCAAACATTGTCCTTTTTGTAAAATTATTAATTATATTTATTTATTTTCGTATTGCAATTACATTTAAGAAAAATTAAAATATTAATAAAAAAAGAAGAATTAGAATAGATAAATTTTACTATATCTTACCTTTTAGGTAAAAAAAATCTCAAATTGTATTTGAAGACATGGCTGCCGTGCTGGCATTAATTTAAAATTTGAAAGTTACAAGGTATCATAAATTCATAATAAGTGCCGAAGGGCCAACATGGAATAGTGTTGGATTATTAGCAATAAACATAAGTTTGCGGGGGGGGGGGGGGGGTGTAATTCTATTATAGGTGTCTGGCTCATGCGTACATTGAGATTTATTAGAAGTTTGGGAATTTGATGCTACTATACCTGAAAATAAAGGTTATACAAATCCACGCTCAATCTGACATGAGAACTCGTCATGTGACATGCAAACACCTAAAAGTTTCCATTGCTGTTAAGTATGGACAGAGATTGTATCTTGCATTGTGTCAATAATGCTGCACAGCATTTTAATAAGTTTTTGTTTGCTTCTAACTTTTGCAGAATCATTTTATTAGTTGAAGTAATATGTGCTAGTTCCTTCATGAGTGCTTATATTGGTGAGTTAAGAAGCAAGTATGCCCTAGACTTGTTTGCGTTTGCATACATCTTGTGGTTTCCTTATGACATTATCATTTGTCAAAACAGAGAAGTAACTCATGTAGATTTTCTTCTTACTAATTTTAAAGCCTATAATTTGCTCATGTTAATCTTGGGGTCGGTTACAGTAGTATATAGAATAGCTGTGACATTTGTATTTGCAGGCTATGTTCATCAGTACAACTCACTTGATTCTCAACCCGATGTTTTAAAATCACTTTATTCTCCGCTTCAACCATCAAGTTCTTTGGAAGGCCTAAGGTACCTCTCATCCAATTTTATGTTTTAACGCCTTGGGATGGGACTTTTGCCCATTATAACTGCATTACTTGGTTTCTTCCTGGACCATTTAACACCTTATTTCCTAATTGCATCCCTAAGCGTAATCATTTGGGATGACAGGTATCATGATGGTGGCAGACTCTCGGATCAGCAGATGGCTTTACTGCAATATCAACAAGAAAATATTCATTTTTTAAATGAGGAGGTATGATATTGCAATAATTGATCGGTGGTTTTCTTAGTGTACATATTTTTTTTCTTTCTTGTAAATGCATGACCTCAATAATATCTCAAGTGCATAGAATTCAATCCTTGGTCACCTCCACGAACAAACTCCTCCAGCCTTGTTTGTAGAATGTTTTCTTAGTGTACATATTTTTTTTCTTTCTTGTAGATTCTTAGATTGCAAGAATGTTTAAGCAAATATGAAGGATCAAATGATGGGAGTGCACCTCAGGTAATTATCTTCCTCCCCATGTTGTGATGTGTCTTTTTGCATTGATGGCCATTTGTCCTCTAGCTTCTCAAATAAGCATAGGACAATATCTTGACAACCTAGGCTTATCTTAATTTGGGTGCAAGGAATCTGCACACACACACGCGCGCGCACACACAACATCAATATTGGTCTTGAAAATACCCAGGCAGTAGGCTTGCCTATATACCTTGGAATCTTGGATCTACGAACAAACTCCTCCAGCCTTGTTTGTTATTGTGTTTCTTCACAATAAAAATGCAAATGAAGTGAGGAAGTAATGCATAATAGTGACTCTTCCTCTTCCAGGTTGATCTTGCTCATCTGTTAGCTACTCGTGATCAAGAGTTACGCACAATTTCAGCTGAGGTATTTTTTGACCTTTTAACTTTTTACTTTATGAGTTAAAAAAACTTTTTTGACTTTTGTTAAATCCCGTGCCAAGGAAATGTTTTTTTACCAACAAGTTCATGTGGGTGGTTTTTTCTTCCTCCATTGTGATTGCTCCACAGTTGAACATCGAGTCATCAACTATAGTGTTCAATCAATGGTTATCTAACGTAAAATTTTAGTGCATGCGTTTGTTTTCTACTCATTACTATCGGTCTTTATCATCTACAACAACAAACTCAGTAAAATTCCATTAGTGATGTCTAGGGGGTGGGGGTGTATGCAGACCTTACGCGTATTGGTCTTTCTCTTCTCTTGTTCAAAATGGGTTTGGCCTTCACTTTTTTTCTGTCTTTGAAGAATCCAGCATTTGTTTCCGATGCATAGTGATGCCTTTCTTGCGTATATGAGCATTCCCTTGTATTTCTTCAGATGAATCAAATGCAATCTGAGTTAAGGCTTGCTCGATCACTGATTGCTGAGAAGGATGTTGAGATTCAACGTGTGCGCAGTACAAACAATCAGGTAAGATTTTTGCATTATTTAATTGATAACTAGTATTTCACCCGTGGGTTGCACGGCATCATGTTATTTTGTAAAATTAGATTATTTAAAACTTAATTTTTTAAAAGTTTAGATTAAATAATATGAAGAAATATAGTATATATATTTTCTATATATAATATCATTGAATATAGATAACATATATGGCTACGTATAATAATCTTTAAATTTAATACTCCTTCTGTCCTAAAACGTTCTTCCCGTTTCTGTTTACGAGGTTTGACGGACTTTATTTTCAATTCAATTTATTTGATTGTAGGTGAAAAATTAAAAAATAAAATTTATATATTTAAAAACTACATCAAAAGTTCTACAAAACAAGAGGTGACAATACTATATTATTTTATCAAATAACAAACGAAAATCGGTAAAGAAAGTGATTAAAGTTTGACAGTGTGAATAGTAACTGGCAAGAACGTTTTAGGACAGAGGGAGTAATAGTGTACTAAATTTTTAAATATACTTGGGGAGGGATTTTTGTTAACAATGACAATGTCTAATCATTTGTGTACGTAATCAACAATTATCAAATATTCTAGAAGACCTCTTTATAAACAACATTGGTGGTCTCAAATTCAGGTTTATCTTCATCATTACATATTAAAATCTTCAACCCCGAACGACTTCTACCCTGGACACGGTAACATATAATTGTCCGTGACTGAAAAGTGGTTTTTTTCAGTAGCACTCCAACCTTGGAAAGTGATTGTCCTTGACTCTTGTTTATGGTCATTGCATATGAAATCATGACTGCAAATTGTTCTCTTTGAAACTTAAAAGGCAACCTTGTATCAAATGATGTCAATGAAATCCTAGGAATGAATTCTTTTCACCTGCATTCCTCCCAGTAATAAGTTTAGCTTCAAGCACCCTATTTCCAAGTCTTGTAACAATGAGTCTT
Source organism: Cuscuta australis (assembly GCA_003260385.1). Classification (NCBI taxonomy): domain Eukaryota; kingdom Viridiplantae; phylum Streptophyta; class Magnoliopsida; order Solanales; family Convolvulaceae; genus Cuscuta; species Cuscuta australis. Next base: position 4,401,322 of record NQVE01000054.1, on the reverse strand, counting down.
GTTCTGTTACACAAACCATTACCATGATCAATATTACGCAATAGCATTATGGGTGTTCCTACCTTTAGTCGTATTTCATGGTTGGGAACACCAGAACATTTAATCGTGTTTAAAAATTAAGTGGTGTGTATATCACCAACCAAGCTATAGCTCATATCTGATTGACATATGGTATCTGCACTATAGTAAATACGTTCTTCAGCATTGTTTTTTGACATCATGTACTGGTTAACGGCTTCAACAACTTTCATGTTTTATGTCTTGTATGTTCAAAAGCTTTGTTTTGTTTTGAAATTTCTGCCGACAGGCATGCATGTTTGTGGTATCTGTTTTACATATCCCATTGATTATCACTCCACATTTATCATGACAAGATACAATTTTTATTAAAAAATTTGAAATATTGCTGTTGGAAATTCAGAATCAGAAACATATTTTTGGACAATGAGGACAAAATTCCATTTTTATATTCAGAAACCGAAAACCAAAACACCAGACCCTACTTTTTGTCGGATTTCACTGGGTGTATTGTTGTATATTCAGAAACCAAAAACAAAAACACCACTCTCAAACGCGTATTTTTAGTTCCTGTTTGCATAGAACTGATAGAAGTAAAAACGAAATACGAAAATCAGAAAACAAAGAACTTTTTACAAACACACCAACATCTCCCAAGGCATTCATTCTTTATGTTGTGATTTCTGAAGTATGTGGAAGAAAACGAAAGGCTCAGAGCAATCCTGGGGGAATGGAGCAGCCGAGCAGCCAAAGTAAGTGCATTATTCATTTGATCTCTGTGATATTTTGACAAAAAGAATGTGCATTTTCGTAATTAAATATTCCAACGCTCGTTTTGTTTCCTGGTTGAAAAAAAAGCTTGAGCGCGCATTAGAGGCCGAACGGAAATCAAACTTTGAGTTGCAGAAGAAAGCAAGCTCTCTAAGAACCCAAAGTCCAACCACGTGAGGGAATCTTTGCTCCTGAAAGAACTCCATAAACAAGTATGTAAGCTTTGTTTCATTACCTTATCCCACTTGACTGCTGTGCTGTAATGTTGTGTTTATTAAGTAAAATTATAGATCTAACATTGAGTGAGTTCTATTTTATCAAGATAGATGGCCTTGTTTGGGATCACTATTCTCAATTAGTGTTAGTATTTCGGGTTATTTTTTAATGATGCAAATTAAGTTTGAAAATAGTTAAAACTATCATAGTCATAAGTGGTGGTTAGGTAGTGATTATTGCTACTATATATATAGCAATTTCTAGTTAGAAAAAATGGGTTATTAGGCTAGGGTTAATTTCACTTTTGTTCCTACAAAATTATAGTAGTTGTGCAATTTTCTTCTCCTATGTTTTAATTGCGCCAAACTAGTCCCCACCTTTTCACTATTTTTTAGTTTCACATCAATATTCAAATAAGTTAAACAAAAAAAAACTTAGAATCAAATATTGTAAGTTGGCAATCTAATTTGGGGGGAATACATAATTTACCAAATGGTAGGGATGTACTGGGTATTTGACTACTATCCCAGAGCAGAACAAAGACCATTGAGGAAAAAGTTGACAAAGTGTAATGATGTTTATCTTTAGGTGTCCCCCCATGTTCGCACTTTTTAGACAATATAAATGGGGAGAATGTGATGTGACATTTTTAAATTTTTTTTATTAATAGCATGACCCGGGACATCTATGGTGTTTCGTTTCGAAAGTTGGTGCTCCATTTAAAAAATTGATAATTATCTTTCCTACCTAAGCCCCCAGCCCCCCCTTCCCCCTTCTCGCTGGCCTACAGTGATCGGGGGACTGGATTACAGAGAGGTTAAGGGGTTAAAAATTATCAATTTTTTTGAATAAAACACCGTAAGTGATCTAGGTCATGCTATTAAAAAATACTAAAGTAAGAGTAAAACATTAAAAATTTATATATTAAAATAGAAATTTCATATTTTTATTCCCGAAATAAGAGTTAAAATATATTTACATTACCAATCATGACTAATGACTCATGACCATGTACATTGCCAAAAAGTATAGTAAAATGTACATGTACAGTGTCATATTATCACAATGTGTATTTCTATTTAGAGAATAAAAATAGAATTCTTATTTTGATTCTTTTTCTGTGTTTTAATGTTATTTAAGGTGATTTTCTTAATGCTTTGACATGAACTCCAATGTCACATGGATCTGTCCCAACTTATAATATCTCTCCCCTTGAAATATATTTTAAATATTTATTTTTAAAATATTTTTCTTAAACATTTACAAGAAGAAAAAATACGCAAAAAAGGATGAAAAAAAGGTGTCGGAATCGAGAAGTGTATCCTTCAATAATTGGACTGTGTGTTCTTCATAATTTAAAGCCTAGCGATTGGTGGACTGTGGAACTGTCCAGTAATGGTCCTTTTGAAATTCCTTAGAGAAGAAATAATTAAATGCCCAAAAAGAGATTAAACACAAATTCAACTGATAAATTCCGATTCTTTCTTTCTTATTTGATATGAATGGTTTAGTCTAATATGAAATTATGAATGGATCGAGTCTAATTTAATTTAAACTTTAAAATGTTGTGTGATTTAATCTAAATTTTCTGATCTGATTTTAATAGGAATAACTAATAAGTACTCTCTCCGTCTCAAATTAAATTGCATATTTATTATTTAGAGGGTCAAACTTTATTCACTTTATTTCCTTATTTTTGGTAGTTATTTGATAAAATAATATAATCATATCAACACTAATCTTGTAGATCTTTTGATGTAGTTTTTAAAAATGTAATTTTTATTTTTAAATTATATTGTATTTTTCATATGAAATAATTTAAAAATAACTTCAATTAAATATCGTAAATAGAAACAAACGATTTAAATTGGGACTTGGGAGTATTTGTGAATACTACCCACCACGCCCTACACATCATGTCTTTTGCGTGCATTTCTATTGACTTACTAAATTACTACCCATGAATTAGGTTTTTTTGTCTAATCTTTACTTGTTAAGGTGTGGTCTAATCTGACTATTATAGTGTAAGGCAATGATAATATCAATTGATTGTATCTAATTTTAATAAAAATATATAATAAATAGAAAAATTAAGGCGAGGACAAGAAGGCCTTGGGGCGTGTTCTTTTCAGTTTATTTTTTCTACGTATTAATTATTTTTATTTGAATAAGATCAGATAACTCACATTTTTAATTTATATTGTATTGAGATGAGATCAAATATATTTAGATTAGATAATTTTAGACAGATCAAAATTTAAAATATTCAGATCAGGTGAACAATTCTTTAATTTATGAAATTCGATGATCACAAGGCACCTGAGTCCTATCTCCTCCACGGCTTAAAGTCCAAGTCAAAACGAGTGGGCCCTTAAGTGAATAGTGCAATCTTTTTAAAGCCCATAATTAGTTTGGAGATTGGGGCGATCTTTCCTTAATCTGGACAAACAATGCAGTCTCTGTTGCCGGGCCCACCATTATGATCTCTTTTCCATTATCCACTCTTTCATTTCTTAGCCTCAATTACTATTACTCAAAGCCTCAAAGGTTATCCTAACACCTTCCTTAAATGTTTGCCACATTTTAAAAAATGAGATAAATATTAAGTTTTTTGAATTTATTTTATTTAAATATTGGTATAACAATAAAAAAAATACATATTTTTTTAAAAAATTTAACTAAATAAAAAATTCTTCGAAACAAGAGGTGTCAAAAATATTTTATTTTGTCAAATAATTAATGAAAAATTACAAATAAATAAAAGTTCTCGCAATGATTGAAAAAAGAAATGTGGTAAATATTTTAGGACGGAAAGATATATTTTTTGAACCTACTACGTCGATATGGTCTACCCAGAGGTTTGAACCTACAATCTCCAATTTGAGAGGGCTAGGGTGATTATAATTTGTTGGATTAATATTTGTAAGTACATATTATTTGTTCCCCTAACAATTATTCACAATTTTTCTAAACAACAAACTTGATTACAATATAGTATTCTATCTGTTTATATTTTCTCACTCTAATGACGCAGAAACGACACAATGAGTCAATGCATTTACTTTTGTTGAAATTCAAATTTGAGTGAGCTTCCTACCAGAAGAAAGTCAATCAGTCAAAATTATAATTCTAATTAAGGATATTCGGAGATTCATAAAGAGCCCTAAAATTAAATATAATCAAGGATGTTTGGTAAAGTATCTATCAACCACTTTTAGGGATAGGTTTAGTGGTTTGACATAATCAAACAACTATTACTAGTGTTTGTGAACTGATTTTTTTTTCATATGGCTTTTTGATGCCAAGTTGTCAACAAGAATATCCCCAATTGTATCGAAAATATTCTTTTTTTAAAGGAAAATGCTGCTAGCATTAGTGGTTCGGAGGGTGTGTAAAGTGGCCAACCGTACAAGGTCTTAAAATTTTAGGGCTCCATATTTTTAAATTTGTTGATAATTTTTAAGCAAAAGTATTCTAAAAACTAAAATAGGGCCCAAAATATAAATTTTGGACCGGACCAATTTTATTTTTTCATTTTTCGGGGTCGGCCTTGGCTGCTAGCATGTGCCCTAAAGTACGTGAAGGTGGATTTGATAAATCCGAATTGTATCGAAATAATATTAAAGATGTATTAAATCGAGATAATATTAAGATAGATGAAACTATGTTGATGAGGTTATGCACAACATGATAAAATCTTCTTCAAATTGTCATGACAAAATTTCTAATTTGTGATTCTAATCTGTATTATTTAGGGAAAATAGTTTTAAATATTACATTGAAAAATACATAAATTTACATATATAAAAACTGCATCAACGTTCTACAAAATAAATTATGCTACATTTATTTTATTTTACTAAATAATCAATGAAAACACAAACGTCAAACGCAAACAAAAAGTACTAGAAATGTAGAATAGTAAGCATAAGGATAATTTTGGACGGGAGGGATTAAGTAATAAGATTGTATTTTTCTCTTCAACTTATTGTTATAACTTACGAAATATCACAAACATATACCGAGTACAAATTTAGTTGGAATAACAAAAAAAAATTATCACATTAAATTAAAGTTTAATAATTTCATATCAAAGTTTATCACGACGAGTAGAGCAGAAGAGGCCCTTAGTACGAGCATATTTTTTTAACTTCTTTTTACTGCTTACGGAGTATTACTTATTTTTATTGATAACAAATTATATTTGATGAGATCAGAATTAATTTAAATTTATTTAAAATCAAATCCAACATGATAAAGCCATGCGGTATGGGGATGGGATGGAGCCGTGATGGGTGAGGTGGCTGCCACACCAGCCTATGATGGGAAGGGAACACAACCCCCTCCTCATGGTCGTGATGGGGGTGATGGCCATCGCAGCCTCCTCCCTCCCAACTAGTCATTGTAATGACTAGTATTCTTTTTTTCCCTGTTGTTTAAACCTATATTCGTATTTCAACTTCACACTGTCAATCCATTATTTCTACTACTTTTTTTTTAAATTTTCTACATCTATAATATCTTCTCAAAAGTGAACGCCCTTCAATTTCGATGAAGCTGAAAGTCTTTTCATAGATTCAATGATCGACAATGCATGCGATTCATATTCTTATCGCATTATATCAATATAATGTTAATATTAATGAAATATTCATTTAATGTTTTTGTATTAACCAATTTTAATGAAACGAATAAAAATAGTTCCTCGGTCCCAATTTAAATCGTCTGTTTCGGTTTACGATGTTTGACCGAAATTATTTTCAAATCATTTTATATGAAAAACGATGTAAAATTTAAAAATAAAATTAATACATATTTAAAAACTATACCAAAAGATCAACAAAACTAGTGGTGACATTATTATTTTGTCAAATGACTAGCAAAAATATAGAAAGAAACTAAGAATGAGACTAAAGTTTGTCTCCATAAATAGTAAATAAACAATTTAATTTGAGACATAGGAAATATAAAAAAAAGGAAATGAGTGACTGAGTGTTATGAACGCGATTCAGATTTTAAATTCTTAATACTCCGTAGTATTTTTATTTTACACCCTACAATTTATCGAGATACATCAAGTCCCTCATGACGTATCATCTTGTGAAAGACCAAAGTAGGACTAAAACATTAAAAATATACCAAAATAGGACTTCAATGTTTTTATTTCCGAAATATGACTTACATTACCAAACATGGTCATATACATTACCAAAAAAGTATAGTAATTTGCACATGTACACTGCCACATTACCACAATGCAAAGCCACATTACCACAGTGCAAAGTCATATTCCGGAGAAAAAAAACATGAAAGTCATATTTTGATACTTTTCTATATGTTTTAGTCCTATTTCTATTTTAGTTTCTTTTTATTTTGAGTGGAAATCACTTCAACGTGGGACGCATGCAACTGCCCCTGCCCACACTCAACGGTCCAGATTATAAGGCAACACATCCACTTCCGTGCACCTGCACGCACTCTATAATCGCTCTAAAAGCAGCAGAAAAACATTTTAAAAGTTTAATACACACGATAATCCTGTTTAAATATCCAACTTGCGCTATTTTATAAAATAAAATAAAATAATAATCTTTGTCTTCTTAAAGATAAGGATCTCTCTCTCTCTCTCTGTAATTTCTATCCAATGACACATTTATCTCTACAGTATCTTGTATCTATAGGTTATATGTATACCCTCTGTATGTATCGTCTTGCTCGTGCTTAACAGTAGCGAGACCATGTCGATTGCGCTGAAGGGAAACAGTTCGGTCGATCTAGGGATCGAACGGTCGGGATTCGTGCACGGGATGAAGTGCATCCCGATCTATGAGTCGCCGGAGTTTCCGGTCGGAGACGGTGGATTTGCAGCGAAGGAGGCGGATTCCGACGAGCAGACCTCGTCGTGCACTTCCTCTATTGGCAGGAACAGTGATGATCTGCAGGTCGGGAGGTCCCTGGATGCGGCGGACGGAGATGGAGAGGAAGTGCAGAGCTCGTTCAAAGGCGGAGTTCTGGACAATCTGGAGGCTCTGGAGGAGGTTTTGCCGATTAAGTATGTGGATTTGATTCGTTTCTCGTTTCTCACCGGCGCTTATACGAACTTTGTGTTTTCTGAGTGTGAATATATTATGCAGCCCTGATTTGATGCGGTGTTTTGGTACTTGGAGTATTAGTGTTAGTGTTGTTGAAATCAGATCTTGTGCAGAAATTGGATAATTCGCTCTTCTTCTTCTTCTTCTTGCTGCGAGTTTGATCTTACATATTAGATTTCTTGTATGAAAACTTAGCTAACTGTTTGGAGTAGGCATTCTATACTTTTCCATGAAAATGCTAATAGAGCCTTAATTAAGGTGAACATGTATATTTTGGTGACAAGTGAGTGGGGTGAAAGGGATAAAAGGAAATTTAGTCAACCTATTTTGAACCTTAAATGTATCAATCTTCTACTGGTGTCTTTTCCTGATTATCACCTTTTCCAATCATTTTTTTTGTCTCCTGTAGATATTGATCGATCTGGACTGTTCTTGTGGGTTTGGCAGAGCTGGATCGATCGGGTGCATCTAAAGCTATGAGCTATAGAATCTTACCTTAAGTTTGAAGCTTAAATGGACTGCAATGAACATCTCAAAGTGTCTCTGCTTCATATTTTGTCTATGATTCCAATAGATGCGACCCTTTGTTCCAATTATTTGTTATATGATTATTTTTCTATATAATTATCATGTTCTAATTATATTTTTTCTAAGTTTGCTTTTATTAGGTTATACATTATATTTTGAGAAACATCAAATTTCTGTTTGCTTCATTTCATCAGGTGTTATTTTTCTTTCTTTCAGGAGAGGAATATCAAACTTCTATGCTGGCAAATCTAAATCTTTTACAAGTTTATCACATGCAGCTTCTTCTTCCTCCCTCAATGACATTGTCAAGCCAGAGAATGCATACACAAGAAAGCGCAAAAACTTGCTTGCTCATAACAACTTCTTTAGTAAGAATCATAATCAAAACAGTGGTGGTGGCCTATACAAGAGACCTACCAACTCTAGAAGCTCTTTGGCTCTAGCTGCAACTCAGGAACGTTTTCCTCTTCCTCCCCAAGCACGGAGAAGTGGCGTTGAGTCCTCCTCCTCACCTACTCCTAAACAGAAGTTCTGTGGCTGGCGTTCTTTTTCCTTGTTTGATCTGCAAGGTGTTGGAGATGGAACTCTCAACCTCACTGGCACAAAGGAATAGAGCATAATATAAGTTCCATTTTTTTGTGTCACCCTATGAAACTAATATATGTACTCTAGATGTTCATGGAGGTGGGAATATTTTCCTATCTGGTTAGTGCTTTTACAGCATGCTGTAGCTATGTATCCAGTTATTTACTGCTCAGGTCATGTACATCATCACCATCCTTTCGTATGTAATTTCATCGTCTACTTGTAAACAGTTTTAGCTTCTTCTTTTTGCCTTTGGCTGTTGTATTTGTATATACAAGTTCATTTGGAATACAATTCCCTTTCTTCCCTGAATTTGATCTCTTACTTTGTGGTGGATTACTCTAACCCAAAGATGATTGGCAGAATTTTTGTTAATTTCTTGGTGCAGTTAGCGTGGTCACTTTAACAACTAAGGGGCCCTCTAAGTCACAAATGGAAAACAATGTGTGGTCGGAAGGGACTGATTACTCAACCAAAATGAGTAAGCATCTACTCAAGGTATGTATTAAACCTAAAGGGGTAATGGAGGATGTTTTGAAAATGCGGGCTTTGTTCAATGATATCAGTGTATTTAGCTGTTTGTGAGGTATTTCACATAATAACCGCCTTTTCTTTTGTGCTTGTAGTAAGGAAAACTACTACTAAATACCAACAATTTGCAAGCATAAGCATTTCACAATTTGGGGCTGAGTTGGCATTTCTGACCTGGCAGAGCTTGTGAAAGTCAGGCTTCCAGGCTTATATGGGTTCAGTCTTGCATAACTTTTTTTATGCCAATCCTTTGAACTTGGTTCCCCTGGTTGCTTTCTTCTGTTAAATTTTGAAGAAATCAATCTGAAAAAAAAAAGAGAAAATACTCGAGTATATCATAAACTGGACCAAAATCCTTGAACTGCCCCTGATTATTACTTTTTAAACCATGGTTAGGGCATATGGTCTTTGATACTTTGGAACTATCCGAAAATCATTAATTACTACCTACTAAAGATGGTTGGTCTTTGGAATGCTTATAAAACTACAATAGCTCCTCTTTATCTTTGTTCTACATTCATGACTCACACTCACACTATACTATCTTAGAGTGCCACCAGAGACCAACCTCTACTCTGTGCATATTTGAATTCTGAACACACACATCTTTCCCTGGAGGCCCTTTCAGGTTTCAACTGTTTTTTCTTTTTCTTTTAGAAATGCACTTTACTTTGTCCATTGCTAATGGAGCTTTAAGAGTCATTTTGACAATGTTTTAGCTTCTGGTAGATCATGGACTAAATTGAAATGCCATGTCGAACTTCTCTCGCTTCTTACTTCCAATGAACTTCTGGGATTATTCTATGCTTGTTGTTTTTGTTGTTTAAGTGTACTTTACATCATACTTTACCGCGTCATTGCGATCATTTTGATTTGACACTGCTTGCATTGTATTGTTTTTTCATGCCTTGCCTCCCTTTTGTCTATTTTAATTTCCAGAACATTCATGGGGGCTTCGCGGTGTGAAATTACTGACGAGATGTTCAGGAATTTCCACACTATTGATAGAAGAGTATACTCGATCCTAGTTTTTGAGCTTGGGCATGACCCCTTTGAATCTGTTCAAACAATAGCCTTGTGGATATGGCTGGAAAGAACCGGGTTCAACAACGTCGTGCAAAAGGTACTATCATTACCCAGAAACCTGATCAAAGAACTTGCCGTCGAAGCCATGGTTTGCCTCAAGTACATCAACGGAGATGCCACATTGCAATGCTGTGAGATCTCCCTGACTCAACAGACTGTCGGAGAACGGTTTTCCCCCAAATTTTTACTCGACAACAGGGTGGAGGCGTCCCGTGGGGTCCAGGAGGTGGTGGCTGAAGTTTGTGTGAAGGCATTGGAAGATCTGATGGTGGTGCCGCCTCCGCGAGAGGGGAGGACAATGTTTGCCACCTTTTCAAAGGGGTATCCAGTGTCCGAACAGGAAATCAGAGGGTTCTTTACTGAGGTGTTGGGAGACTGCATCGAGTCGGTCCACATGCAGGCGGTGAAGCCACCTCAGGCGCAGCAGCCTCTCTATGCCCGCATCATCTTCTTCAACCCTGCCGCCATTGACTTCATCCTCAACGGCGACCACAAGGCCAAGTTCACCATCAATGGTAAGCATGTTTGGATGCGCAAATTCGTCCCCCCCTCCCAAAAAAACAAACTTCTAATTCCCAATGTGCCACCCACCCCCCCTACCTCCCCACCCATTATCCCATGAAATGAACTAATGAAGTGACCAATCTGAGGTTTCTGTTTGTTGGAACAAATGTCAATGAATTGTATCCAACACTTGATGACTTGTAGATGAACTCTTACAAAAGTGATCAAAGGGTTTGGATGTGTTTGACCATTTGCACATTTTGAGTAGATAGAAAGAATGGGGATTATAAGGTACTCTAATTTATATTCAACCAATACCCCCTCCGGAGTAATTATAACCTTTGTGATATATTAAAAATTGAATATATATATATATATATATATATATATATATATATATATATATATATATATATATATATATATATATATATACATTATGACTATTTGTTTAACTTTTGATTATCACGAAAATCACAAATTTTTATTAGTAAGTTCTCTTGAAATGTGCATTATTGAGTTGGATTGGAAGATGGGATCTAAGTGATTCGATTCATTTTCATTGAATAAGCTGACGTTATGTAACGGATGTTCATTAAACTTTTGCTTGTTCTTTTGTGTTTTACACTTTAACTGCATACTCCCGTATATGGAGTCAACTAAAGGCAAAGCTTACGTAATCTCAATGACAAATATTGTAGTACGACAATGCTCAGCTAACCTTGAACCAAATTCATTGAATGGAAAATGCTAGGGTGCCACCACATAGGTGCTACTATGGGTGCACTCATGCTTCGCACAGACAAATACAGACGATAATTGTCTGTGTCGCACAGACAATTATCGTCTGTGTTTTTCTGTGCGAAGTATGGGTGCACCCATGGTAGCACCCATGTGGTGGCACCCTAGCATGGTCTTTCATTTAATAGTGTGGGCATTTTTTTCAAGCAAAGAAGTTATTTCAAAATTTTCCCATCCACCGATACTATACTAGCTGATGGGTCAAAGAGTTACTAAAATGATATACTTGGTGATAGAGTTCTAGAGTGAATTCAACCTCTTAATATACTACTCCGTATACAATAAATTGTGTAGATTTCTCCTAAACTATAAAAATTGTACCAATGGCACTTAAACATTTAAAACATTACACCAATGGTCTTTTTGTCCCAAATTTGATAGTGTGTTAGTCACGCGTTCATTAATATACATGTTGCAGGCTTTGAGCTTGATGAAGGTGTCATGTATTGATGAAGGGGTTAATCGATTAATGAAGAGTTTGATCGACTGATGTTTGGGCTTTGAGTTTGATTACCGATGACTAAAGTGATAATGTTTGAAAAAAACATATTGCAGAAGTTGTGTGTAATATATGACTTTAGATAAATTCATACTTGTACTGGATGAGCATGTGATTATCGCACTCCCAAATATGGTGAAGAGGGACTTTTGATATAATATTTTTAAAAATTCAATGACCATTAGTATAATTTTTATAATTCAAGAAGAATCTACGTAATTTTCGAAGAGTTTGGGGGTAAATGACGCAAAAAAAAAACTCTAATATAATACGAAGTATGATTTAAATATCTTATACTCCGCTTTCGAATTGAGTTACATCTATTCTGTATTAAATTCTATCGTGATTCGTGACCATGGTAGACACAAGATGGGGTGATGGGACACAAAATTCATGTGACCACACTCCAACTTTTTATCAACTTCTCCATATCATATTTCCTCCCTCTTGAGATAATAGTTCAGACATCCCAAAAAGTCATCCTTCTATATTTTGAATAATTTTTATAATTCATATTTTTTTTCTTTTTATCTCTATTACTTTCAACCACAAGTTCACTCTTTATAAGTTTTGTGCCGAGTCAAATATGTATTGTTTTTTGGGACGAAGGAAATATGAGAGAATTTGCTAGATAAGACTGTAAGCCTAAAATATCCGTTTAATAAGACTACATTATCTTCTTTTCTTTGATCAGCCATGTATGGCCCATGGATAAATTTTCCTCGGTCAAAAGAAAATCTACAGAGCATTTCCGATGATTCACCTAGTCAAAGTGCTCCTTGGGTAGTCAAATGCTCGGCCCCGAATAGAACTAGTTTTTGAAAATCTAGAAGTTGATCCTGGTAAAAGATAAATCATTTTTACCCGGAATAGTGAAAAAAGTGTTTCTACTTTCTATACACTCTGAAATACTCCTTCCGTCCCCCTAAGATCTTCCCGTTTTGACTTTTTGCGGTTTTTTAGGAGAGTTGAAAAAAGGTGAAAGTTTACAATAATACCCTTAATGAAAATGGGTGGAGTGTATTAAATGAGGTAGGTGAGATGTAATAAATAAAGTAAGTGGGGGTAGTTGTGGTATTTTAAAATGTTAAAAAAGGTAATGAGAAGATCTATGGTGGACAAATAAAAAGGGCTAATGAGAAGATCTATGGGGGACGGAGGGAGTAGATAAATTCATCACAATCTAATACTCCCTCTGTCCCGCGAAAAACTTTCCATTTTGACTTTTAAAGGGAAGGATTTTTTGGAACGAATGAAAAAAGAAAATGGAAGGGTTTTGTAGGACGAAGAGAATATGTTTCTAGTGCAAATAAATCATGGCAAAAATTGTACTACAAAAATTCAATATAATTAAGAATAAATTTTAAACACTAAGTTGATGCATAATGTTACATCTTACGTTGTTGAATCAAATGTTTTTAAGTATGTAATTATTATTTTGTAAGTTTACACCATTTTTCATAAAAAATTATTTGAAAAAACCTTTAGTCACACATCGTAAAACAAAACAGACGATATAAATTAGGGTGCGGAGAGTAATAAAACATAAGAATTCTTAATAGAGTAAATTCCATACAAGCTTTCCAATTATAGACCGTTTTACATATTTAGTCCCTATATATCAAATATTATTAAGCCTAAACACTTTGACTCATCAAATTCTCTCAATGTGTAAGCCTAAATATAGTCATGAACATATAGATTATTACTATATAATTTCTATAATTTTTTATTGTACAAATTACAAGATAAAATGGATTAAAGAAATGTATTGGATGATGTGTAAAAATGAAAGTGGACAAATACTCTGCGACGGAGGTAGTATATCATTTTTCACGAATGGTCCTTTGTTAACGTTTTTGTTAAGAACATGTATAAATTGTATATTCATACTTCTCTCTCTCTCTCTCTCTCTCCTCAATTAAGCTTCCTCCCTCATCTCGTACTCTTTCTCAAACTCGTCGCTGAATTTGAACCTCTAAATCTAAAACTGAAATGATCACTCCTCTCTCAATTATTAGTCTTCCCGGTAGAATCTAAAATCAAAACCAATAAGCTTTATGGATGAGTTTTATCGGTTAGTCTCAAGAAATTGCAAAAAAAATAAACATTAAAACTAATTTATGAAGGTTATCGGTTTCGAATTTGGGTTCCACCAATTCGACAAACAATTGAAGGAAGAGTGGTGATTTCGGTTTTGGGTTCAAAGCTTCAAACTCAGCGACGGGTTTGGGAAAGGAGTGCGAGCGGAGAGAGGAAGGTTAATTGTGGAGAGAAAGGGATGTGAATTTACAATTTTATCCCCGTTCTTAACGAAAATGTTAACAAGGACCATCCGTGGAAATGAATATAATAATTTGGGACTAAATTAGTAATATTTGATATGTAGAGACTAAATATGTAAAACGACCTATAACTGAGAACCTTTTATGGAATTTACTTTCTTAATATTACATGAGCAGGATTTGTTGACCCTTGACTTTGACGCGTCAATAATGGAGAGAGGAAGAAGATGAACAAATTCTTCCGGACGGTGGAGTATTAAAATTGACTTTTATTAAATCTCTTATCTCTAATGGACTCTAGAACATTTTGTTTGCTCTTAATACCGTCAAATTTGGTTTCTCTTCCCTTCCACTCTAAATTATTTGTTATTGTTTATAATGTTTGATCTAAACTAATTTCAAATTAGGTCCCGTTTGGTACATGGAATTCAAACTATGAAATTGGAATGAGAGACTTCAATTCCAATTTTAATGTTTGGTAGCACAAAAATTATGTGGATTTGGAATTGATATTGCAAAAAATGAATTGAAATTGACAGAATTCAATTCTATGGAATTGAATTCCATGGAATTTCAATTCCAATTCAATTCCAATTCCACCAATTTTTTATACCAAACGGACCCGTAATCTATTTGAAAATATAGACTATATTTAGAAACAAACCTTATGTATTTTAAAATTACGTTAAAAATTAGGAGTATAATTCAAAAACCAAACTTAGTTCCCATATTATCATGAGTGATGCCAAAATAAAACTACTCTTTGTTAGGACGCCTCACGTTCCGTTGATGACTTGATCTATTGGGGTTAAAAAGGCAACATAAAGGGTTAATAGCATGGGCACCCCCTGTGGTTTACAAAAAGGGCGTCAAAATCCTCCAGTTTTCAAAAGTTATTTGTAAAGTCCTTATGGTTTCTAAATAGAGCACACATGTCCCCCTTACCTATTTTTAAAGCAAAAATGACATTTATGCCTTTTGTTTTCCCCGATCTTGAATTTTTCCGATTTTAATTTCCTTTATTATACAAATATATAAAATAAAATATATGCTTCCCATCTCAAATTAGAATTTTTCATAATGTACTTTTGAAAACAAAATATTTTTTGGAGAATGTTACAAAAAAATGAAAAATAAAATATTATGTACAAAGTAAAAACTAATAACAGTTAAAAAAAGTAATGAAAAGAAATAAAAATATAAAAAATAGTCTTTTTCTTTAACTCCTTAATTTAAAAATGAAATATGAAGAACTAATTTTTATTCATATTTAATTGTTCTTCATATTTCATTTTTAAATTAAGAAGTTAAAGAAAAAGACTATTTTTTATATTTTTATTTCTTTTCATTACTTTTTTTAACTGTTATTACTTTTTACTTTGTACATAATATTTTATTTTTCATTTTTTTGTAACATTCTCCAAAAAATATTTTGTTTTCAAAAGTACTTTATGAAAAATTCTAATTTGAGATGAGAAGCATATATTTTATTTTATATATTTGTATAATAAAGGAAATTAAAATCGGAAAAATTCAAGATTGGGGAAAACAAAGAGCATAAATGTCATTTTTGCTTTAAAAATAGGTAAGAGGGGCATGTGTGCTCTATTTAAAAACCACAGGGACTTTACAAATAACTTTTGAAAACAGGGGGAGTTTTGACGCCCTTTTTGTAAACCATAGAGGGTGCCCATGCTATTAACCCCAACATAACATAGATGAGTCATGTCAGAAACTCACTAATCTTACCATCGAAAACTTGAGACGAAATGGTTCACATTTTTATAAAGACAAAAATGGTTTGCGACACCGACAATAAAGATCTATTTGGTACATAGAACTGACAGAATTAGAATTGAATTGAGAATTAAATTTTAAGAAATTCATTTAGATGGAATTGAATATTTCATTTCCAATTTTTTTTGGCATTACCAATTCAAAATTCACATATTTTTGTACTACCAAACAGCGAAATTGGAATTGTTAACCCTAATTCAAATTCCATAATTTGAATTCCTTATACGAAATAGAACCTAATTATTAATTGATGTGTGTGAAACACTTAACCTGGTGAGTTTCTGGCTTTTTTAAACACACAATACCTTCATTAGAGATGTTAGTGTAAGAATGTCAAAAACAAAAATAACATTGTAAAAGAATAACTCTTTTCACTTCACTGGCAATGAATAAACATCTGTGGTTCATGCATGCCAAATATATATAAGAGGGAAACAATTTGATGCTCTATACAAACAACAAACCTTTTTATTCAGCTCCATGGATTAGAAGAGTGCCCCTAATTGACATTGAAAACACATCTATGGAACAAACTCAACCACAACATCAATGAAGATTCAATGAATTACATCTATGTAACACCCCCCCCCCCCCAACCCCCACCCCACCCCAAAAAAGAAAACTATATATATTACAAGTTAAATAGAACTTGCGTTCCACGGCCACCCATGGGAAGTCCCTCCCGGCGATGTTTTTTTTCCTCGGTTCATAAAACAACCCGAGCAAACTCGGGCTCATTCGTTCTCTAATCCTTTTGGAAGAAAGAGAGCACAAAATCAGTATGTACCGAGAAGAGCTGTGTGTCCACGAATAGCTGTTTCACAATGAGACAAAAAAAAGAATCAATTCCATATTTTGGATCCAAAGTCCAAACCAAACCAATTTCCATTTTGAACTCTCTCGGTTTATCACATATCACCCATAGACAAAACTATTGAAAACGCACCTTCATAAAAGGTCGATCTCGATAGGGAAAAGATTCGATGAAACTTTCCTTCAATAACAAAGATACCTGATACAAACAAAAAGAAACAGTTTTAAAAAGTGAATGTATATATACATATACCAGTTATACAATATTCTCTTAATATAGAAAACGGGTAGAAGAACGAGGGAACTGCGCAAACCTTGTCATTATTTGACTGAACATTGGTAATTGTGTGACACCGAAGATTAGAGCAGAGAGAATCCAAGTAAGAGCGCAAGATTCTTAGGAAGCCCCTTGCAGCTTCAACCTAATAGAAGCAGCAGTTAATGACATCATATTTGGGCATGAGAATTTCGTAAAACTGGCGAAAAAGATTGGTATGAGAGAGAATACCTGCACATCTGTACACTCATAAACCGGTCTTTTCCTTCCCAAATAACTCTCTCCCACAAGTTTGGCATGGTATGGACTTAGGTATGAGTATAGTTCCTTGTGTTGGGGTAGTTGTGGTATCGAATGCGACTTCACCTAATATTCAGTCCAAAGTTTTATTTTTGTTGACATAAAGTTACCAATAGATAAGGAGTATATCAAACATTTTCTTATTTTGTTCAAATTTGATTCTTTCTTTGGATTAAAATGTTCAAAAATGTATTTTTTGGGGGTGGGGTGGGGCAGAAGTACTCTGAATACCTGATTCTTATTTGCATCGACAACAATGGCATTTGTTGACTTCGACTGCACTTCAGAGCTTTTGTTCTTCACACCTACCTACTCGAATAAAAAATATTAAAAAATGACACAAAAGGAAAGAATTGAATAGGATCTAAACGTTCAGTTAATTTAAAAATTTAACTAGAAGCAATTATGTGGAAAACTCACAATAAAAGGAACAGGTGCATCCAAAAAGTCCAGCATGTCATTGGGCAAAACCTGGACATTCAAGTGTCATTAGCAAAAGCAAAAAAATCCGGGCGAAGGCAAAGAATTGTGTTGGGGTGGAGACCATAAGATTACCGGCATTAACCAGCTTTCCCACTGGTAAGGACGTATAAGTGGAATAATGGCAAGAACACAAGCAGATAATACACCCTACACATCCCATTAGGCAACAGTGAGATTGATACAAAACGCTTTGTACAGGAAGATTCATAAAGATGCTAATGATCAAGAAATGAAGGAAAAGCCAAAATGATTGTTAATAAAAAAACAAATCAGAAGCGAAACAATTCAACAAAATGGTTACGAAATGGAGGGAAAATGCACCCACCAAATTTGAACAGACAATTACAATTTGCTTTTCCAATAGTGCCCCGGCAAAGAGTGTCAAGACCTGTAGAATGCAAAAACAAAAAAGATGCTAAGAACCATTGCCATAGCACTGAAGCTTAACACTGTTTGGTTCAAGAATTTGAAAGGTAAAAGAAAAGAAAAATGAGATGAAAAACAGTCTTTCTTGTTGGGTTAGAGAGAAAAAAAGAAAGAAAAGTGGAAGGAAAAGAAAATGAGAAGGCCAAATGTATTAAGAGGGGGGGGAACCCAAAATCCTCCCATTTTTTGGTGAGGAAAATGAGAGAAAATCAATTTCTTTTCTTTCCAAGTTCTTTGAACCAAACATAGTGTAAATTTTCCAACTTGAAAACACTTCAAGATCGTTATGTGTGACGCATCGGATGCCTATCAAATTTGAGTCAAATCTGAGTGCGAGGTACACCTCACCACTTGAGGGGCCTTATAGAATTAATTTGACCAATTTAACAAACAACAACTTGTTAGACTATATATTGTGTGCATACATGCTCTAGACGCAAGGAACCACATAAACATGCAATAGCCCAGACAGATAAAGCAGTTGCCTCCTCTTCCACCATAAGGGCATTGTGAGCCTACAAAATACAACAAAATAAAATTTAATAATCTCCGCAAGAACAGGTCACATAAAAATCTTTATATTTTAAAAAATGCTCCCAGCCATAAGAAATCAGTTACTTTATATGAATGGGATATCATTCAAAATGTGTAAAAGTACCTCAGCCAGTTCCAAACTTGTGCTGCATGATTTCAAGTCAAATGTTGATCCAGCAATGTGTAAGACTGTTTCATCAGGCCTATGGTATTCCAAAGGATGCAAGTGATCCAGAGGATGAAACTTAATTGCTGAACCGCGTGCGGGGAGATCAAGCTTGTAGTACTCACATATGATTTGCAAGGAACCACGGCGACAGTCCTAAATCAAGAATGTGATAAAAGTGATTAATAAGACCTCAATAGCTTTTTCTGTTTAAAAAGGCTTTTTTGTAACAGTTATCTAGTACACAAATCGAAGGAGGGATCAACCTTGGCCCATTCAAGTATATCACTATTTTGACTAGATTCGTCTTGGCCTGAAAAAGATACTTCTGTCTCTGCTTCATCAATGTCACTTGGGGAGCCTTGGAAACTTAACCATAGCAATTATAAACACTATATTAGTTTCATGAGAAAGGTTTGGTCCTCTACTCCTTGGAGTAGAGGTAAGAAGTGCCACTTTCTAAAAAGATAAATATGATACCTGAATGAAGAATCTGAGCTCTCGTATTGATGATACCGCAAAAGTGGCAAAACAGAGTTTGGCGCACCCCTCTCGACCGTATTTTTGATGTCTTCATTGCAATTATTAGTTTCAGGTCTTTGTGATCCATTTACATCTCTGTTGTTGTTGTTGTTATTATTATTATTATTATTATTATCATTATCATTATCATTATGATCCTTCTCCGTGTCACCATCGCTGCTAACTTCCTTGCAAGAGGAGAAACTCTCAGTAGTTTGATGGTGTTTCTCTGTGTCACCATCGCTGTTAACTTCCTTACAAGAGGAGAAACTCTCAGTAGTCTGATGGTGTTTCTCTGTGTCACCATTGCCAGCTTCCTTTGAAGGGGGAGATGAGTCCCTTTTGGTTTCATCAACTGAAACCGTGTTATCACTCCCAGTATCACCAGATGAGGAGATACTCACTTCCAAGATTTGATGTTCCAGTTGAGAAACCTCATTGACAGTTACCATACTTGTAACTGATTCTGTTACTGCTGTAACTGATTCTGCAACTGCTTCCTTATCTTCAGATGAAATGCTGGGAGAATTTTCTTCGAGCGAGTCCTTGTCATCAAAAAACGTGGAGAAATTGATATCAAGATCATCAATTTGTTTTGTTAACCTTTCCAACCTCTCCTCAATGAAGATGCTGCCATATACAGGAGCCAACATTATTGATTTGCTTTAATTTAGGGCAATACGATAAACCAGTTCGAATATATAGATATACCTATTCAGAACACCAAAATGGAGTTCGAAATATGGAAGCCTGGAAAGAATGCAATAACAACGGCGTGTGGTCAAAATATGGCGACTCGAGCGAATGTGAACAGGCTGTACTTCTGACATCATCGACACCAATCCGGAGGGTTTTTGTACTATTTCATCAACTAATACGCAGCAACCATAGAGAGTTGAATTGTCAGTAACCTACGAAATGACGGACCATTGTCAGATTGCACGGAAATAAATCTACTAAAAACATGATAACAGATGTATTATGATACCTGCAGCCTAAACACAAATGACTGATCACTTTGTTTGAGGTGTTCCTGTAAACCATTAAGAACGTTTTTTTAGAAGTACTGATATAGCTTAATTGATCAATTTGTTTGAAAAAGTACAAGTCTTTTTAAATCTTTACCTGCCCTAAAAGCATTTCATTTAACTCACTCATTGATGGTGTTCTTTCAATCCCATGAACCTGAAATCAAGAAAATTGTCTATTAGATTTCAGTAATCACAAATACAGAGTGAATTGTTTTTATTAACCTTAGGAAATAGAAAAATTTTCCATAACCTCTACTCCAGATGGAAAGCAGAATGAGAGAAGATCCTTGTATTTCAGCGGAAGTTGTTTTTCTGGAGGGTATACAAACAAGACCTGTAAGTCAAAGACGTATATGATGTTCAAACGAATATCAATCAAAATTTCCAGAATTTAAACCAGAGTGGAAAAAAAATCCACACAAAATAATAACAATTCAGAAATGGAACCTGAGGTTCAAGGCTGGGTTCCACCCGTGAATGATGCTGACCACTAATAGCACTTCTAAATCTTCCAGAACCTTCAGACTTTCTTGAGAAGTAAAGTGTTTGAAGCGCCTGGATATCACAATTAGGATGAAGTCCAACCACTACCATGCTCTCAAACAGCTTTGATGGCCCTTTCCAAACTCTGTGATCCTGAAGACTTAAGTAAAGATAATCACCTCTATAAAAAAAACTTCATCCATAAAATAATAATCCAAATGAAAAAAGGGAAACGTACTAGAGATTGCAACTGTAAGTTGGCCCATTGTCGCTTTTGGCTGGTTAGTATTTCTGGGTTGTAAAGCCTGCTTTTTGCCACGGGAGGACTCGATAAACCTTTTATCAGCTTAGAAACTTGGTTCTGAAGCTTCTTCATTGGGCTACCACTGTCGTCCTTGGAGGAATATACCACCGAAGGGCGTGGGGACCGCACGGAAGCTGCAGCAGCAGCAGCAACAGCTTTTGCAACATCTTCGGTCGTCTGGAAAAGTGATGCTCCCCAACTAGGGCTACCTGGCTCCTCTATTTTCTCTGTCGTACATATTTCCTCTCTCTATTGCCAACAGAGAACAAAACAATACAATAATTAAAACCAATAATGGATGCCAATACTTAGATCATCTTAGTCCACTATGTTTTTTCATATGATTTTCAAGAATGTGTGGTATGCATGAGTCGAAAATTAGAGAGAGTACCAATTTCTCTGCAGGAATATTCATTTTCGGAAGAAACATCTGTCTCTACCTGTAAAAAGAAGAAAAGGGTTGGATCAACTGCATCAGCATCCTAACAAAACTTCATAAAAAATCAGAAATCTAGAAATAGAAAACAAATCCAAAAGGGTGGAACTCAGAAAAAATCAATATACAGCTTTAGTCTTAATATTGACCATAAACATTTGCTTTAATTGTGATCACAAACTTTAAATTTCGATTCATAATAAAAATAAACTCGGTAATAAACAGTTCTACCCGCTTGAAAAGAGGAATCCAGCAAAAGTTCAGACACAGTGAAAAGTTTGAGGAACAAAACCTAAAGAATTTCCATAAAAATCACAACTTTCCTCCAGCAGATAACAACTCTAAGACAGTAGACTAAAAACACGTATATTTACCACAACTTTGAAACTTTCAATCAATCGGAACAAGAAAGTTTTGACTCTTCTTTCATTTCTACAAAGACCAATGACCAATCGAAGCTTGTTTTGACCAAATATACAAAAATTGCAGCAAAATAAACCCTTGACAGATCAATTAAACAAATATACACATGAAAAAAATCACACCCTACAGAAATCAAAGGGTTTGTATCTGTGGCTCTACAAATATAAAGAAAAAAAACTCACCTTTTAGATTACCTGGGTTCTGAAAGAGGAATCATCAAGAACAAGAATTTATGTGTCTATATATACATATGAAAACATGTCTATATGCAGAAGATATGGATGTTGAAAAGGAAGTTTTGGAGAGAGATGGAGAGGGGGGTTTGATATGGAGTCAGGCGGCCATGGAAGAAAACGGAGCTCTTGAAATTTTGGAAATTTGGGAAACAGAAGAAGAAGAGAAAATTTTACCCAGAGCGAAAATGGGAAAAGGGGAAATGTATGTGGGTAATAGTAATTAAGAAGGTATTAACTCTTGTGATTATCACCAACAATGCAGAAATGTATGTGCGTAATTGTAATTAAAGAGTGTACATGACAGTAATTTATGAGCTAATAACAATTAAGAGACAAAAAACAACAAAAAAAAAAGAATCATTTTGGGATTTGGGAATAGTAGTCATAAATAGAAAATGACGATATAGAAAAGAAAAAAAAGATGAGAAGCATGAGGAGTGGTAGTGTGTGAGGAATGATACAACCACATTGGACTATCTTTTCTCGTGACTCTTTATTTTTGAAATATCGGACACACCCTATCCTATCTCGACTACATATTTGTTCTCACTCCCCTTCCCCTGGAAGAAATATTTCACCGACCAACACTTGAAGATGATTGTAGGAAAAATGAATGCAAAAAGTTAGATATGTACTCTAAATTTTATATGCCAATTTGTAAATTACTATATCAAGCAATGGTTATCTATGTGTCTTAGTAATACACTAGTGCATAAGTTAGAGTACAAAGTTTGAAGTACCCCTAACACACCTCAAAATCACTAAGTTCGATGTCTTTTTTATGAACAATGATCAAGAATGAGTTTAATGTCTTTTAGGCATGGAAGCAATAACCAAGTTCATTTACAGATTTGATCTGGAACATTTATTCACATTTTTTTTTACTAACATTCAATATGAATTTTGGTGATAAATGATACTCCCTCCGTCCCATAAAGTGTTACCCATTTTGACTAAAGTAGAAATTAAGGGAGAGATAATTTTGTGTTGACTTTCCAAAAATACCCTTGATGTGATGGGTAAAAGTAAGATGTGATGTGTAGATTATTAGGAAAAAGGTATGATGTGATAGGTAGGGTTTGAAAAAGTAAGGGGTAAAAGTTGTTTTTTAATAGAAATGGGTAAGGGATTGTGGGACACAATTTTTTTGAAACGTGTAAATCTTTTTGGGACGGAGGGAGTATATAACTTCGTATATATACCTATAAAATGTTAGAATCAAGCATGAAATCAAAGGAAGTTAAGTGTGTTTATTAGAGGAAGTTTAGTTTTGCATTTATTTTTTATTGGACATCTTTATCACCATTACCGTATGTCGGGTTGTATATGTTTGTCTTTTGTGCACCTACATTTAGTGCCCATGCATTTGAGTCTGTTTGGTTTTGGTTTCATAGCATATTGGCAATGATGTTTGTTAGTGTTTGACTTATATTTGTACGCTAACACTATGTTTCATGTCTATACTTGTTGAAATTTTTTGTTGGACATATTTGTCACTAAGACCGAATGCTTGTATAGTTTGTCTTCTGTGGACATACATGTAGAGTCCATGTGAGTCTGTTTCATTTCGTGGTCGTATTAGAGAAGTCTTACTGAGTCTTTCTTCACGGAGAATGACCCTACGTGAAAGTAAGTATTAAAAGAGAAAATTAAGTCAGCAATCTTATTTGTGAAATATGGAAGATTTTGAAAAACTCATGTTTTAAAATGTCATAAATTTTTACTATTATTATTACTTTTCAGAATATGGGATGTTGTTTTACCAAATTGATAGTGTTTTGATATGCTAACCCGCGTGAATCGGGTTATGAGTGTCAAGGTATTACACACGGTAGGGAGTGGAAAGGAAGGAAACAACCTAACCTTACAGATTCACGTTGCAAAAGAACAACACGATGGTGGCTTGTTTTGTTGTCAAATCAAGGTTCTCAATGGTGTAAATCCGACAACGAGAACCTAGAAGATTTTGCATATCTTCTAACTTAGAGGTCTTGGTGTTAGAGGGGGAGACGTCTAATCGGCCATGTCAATTCACACTGTTGTCTATAGGAGTTGAAGACAAAGGGTGGAAGATTTAGAGAAATCAAAGACGAAGACCGTAAAGTTTGGAGAATGAGAAGAAAGTATGCTTGAATAGGAGAGTTGGAGTTGAAAAGGCAGAGACATCGTACGCGATCTCAAGGTTGATGATGACATTCACCATAATGAAACATTGTCTAGTGGGTCAATCATTAGAGCGATTGGGTGCATGTCAGTAGTAAAAAAGAAAAAAGGGACTTATATTTTTCAGCTACGATGCTAAATGTAGTTGGTCTTATTGTTTGTAATGTTTTGACAGACATGCCCTTATAAGAAATTAAAGGGCTTGCGATGGGTATAATGAGTTGTGAGAATTATTATTTTTGAATCGAAAGTAAAGATTTATTCAAACCAATTCAGTCCCAAATACAAGCAACACCAAGTACAAAGATAATAAAGATATGAAAACAAATAATTTGACACCATTAACAACTCAAAGTAAAGCCTTAGATCTCAAGTATATATTGACATGATAAATAATTTAATGGGTGAACCAGGACGAGTTTACACTGATGGAGCATTTGATTACGAGCTTTCCAAATATAATAGACACATGCACTAGAGATAGCTATAACCCCCCTCCTTCTTTTCAACGGCTGAACTTTCTCAAATTCCACAAAGAATTCTTCAAGGCTACCTCCCTCAATTTTAAAAAGACTTCAATCACTTATTTTCCTATAGACACCCTTTGTATAAAAACGATCATCCCTCTTGCTACGACACTCCTAGATGTTAGTGTCCTTAATGTATTTGTTATGAATTCACTTGATTCATAATACATCATTCTTCAAAGATATGTCCCACACCAGTTTCATGATGGTAGCTTTATTCCACATGATCAAGTTCTTGAAGCCTAATCCTCCACTCTTCGTAGGTAGACAAATACCATCCCAAGCAACCAACAAGATTCTCTTATGTTCTTGGGTAGATTCCCATACGAAACTCCTACACAGAGATTCAATCTTCATCGTGACTTTAGTAGGAATTGAAAACAACTTGCTCCAAAAGCTAATAGCACCATACAAAATAGAGTTAATCAATTTAGCCTTGGGTAGCATAAGAGAGGTGCTTTGAGGCCCAAGCATTAATCTTAATAGTCATCTTCCCAATTAACCTCTGACAAATGTTGGTCTTATGGGGGACCATCGATCACCCTTAGGGATTCGCTACTGTGCTTGTCACGGTATCGGGTATTGACAGCCCAACCTGACGAGGTACATGAGTCGTGTATCTTGCGAAGCCCCTCCTGTCCATCCATCGCTCAGTAGTGGGGCTCCGCACTGTCGTAGTAAACTATAGGGGGTGCCCTATAGGAATCTACCTCGGCTTGGGGCTACATAAAGATGTGGTTAAATACAAAGTGTTCACCTTCCTATCACCAATTGGTTTTAGGAAGCATTTGGCACCTCTTTAACTTCAGAACTCAGCGTGCTGGAACGAGAGTAGTCCCAGGATGGGTGACCCACTGGGAAGTTCTAGAAAACGATCCTACAACAATCCTTTCCATTAAAATCTATAAGAGGTGATAGGTCCTCCTAGATATCTGAATAGTAAGTTACCTTTCCCCATGTTAGTAATCTGAAGAAGTTTGACCTCCAATCGTTTAATGACTCCTCCAAAAAATGATTTTAGTCTTAGAGTGATTGATAGTAAGCGTTGTAGTAAAGTTAAAGTGTCTCAAGGCCATCATAACACAATTGATAATTCTCTCCTTAGCTTTACAGGCCACAATGATATCATCAAAAAGTATAATATTGACGAGTTTAAAAGATTTGTAGGGAGGGTGAAATCAAAATTTCTCCTTCGAGGCATAGTATCGTAAATATCTAGTGAGATATTTCATAATGACAACAAATATAAAGGAGATATAGAGTCTCCTTATCTTATACATTTGCCACCTTTAAAGAAACCTAAATTTTCTCCTCCAAACTAAATAGGATAAGTCGTGGTAGTCACGCAATATCTGATCCAGCTGATAAATTGGGAGGAAAACTTCAACAGTGTTAAGAGTTGTACGAGAATATTTGTTTATGTAAAGATTCCAATGTATTTTTTCAAGCTTATAGACTAGTAAATTTGTATTGACAATGAGGCACGAGCGGCTGCTAGAGTAAGGGGGTTTTTGTTTTTTCTGCAGGAAAAGGTCTGCGGTCTGCGGACCACTACTGTAGACATCTGCAGGAGAAGTGGTGGACCGAAGGTCTGCGGTCTGCAAGAAGAAGACTGTTTGTTTTTTTAATGTCTGTAGACTGCTATATAAATTAATGGTGGTAGTGTACGGTGGTGGTGTATGGACGATTGTGGTGGTGGTGGAGGGTGGTGGTGGACGTTGACGGCGGTGGTGGTGGTGGTGGCGGTGGATGGTGGCGGTGGTGGTGGACGACGATGGTGATGGACGGTGACGGTGATGGTGGACGGTGATAGTGGTGGACGGTGGCGGTGAACGGTTGTGGTGGTGAAGAGAAGTAGAAAAAAAAGGAGAAGATGTTAGAAGACATTGGTTAATGTCTTCTCCAAGAATATGCCAGGAAGACCTTTTTGAGTGAAATGTCTTCCAAAAAACAAACAATCTGCAGAGCTCATCATCTGCGCGCGTATGCGCGGCGCAGACAAAAGACGCCAGAAGGTCTTCTGGCAGAAAAACAAACACCCCCTAAATGGCTTGGGGAGATGGTTTGACAGTTATCTTAACCAACACAATCAAATTCCACAAAAAGTGCATCAAGCGAAGGTTGGCAAAGTAATTATGAATCCCCCTGCCCCGACTATCATAAACAGGACACAAAAATTCTTACTCTTATTTGAGCATCTATATCATCTTTTTGTATTTTTTTATATGTATATTGAGTGATTCTGTTGCGAGCAACGAAGAATTATACCGATGGGTGAGAAATCAATTACAATAAAAATTTTGAAATTTTCTTCTTATTTATTTTCCTTCCCCTTTACTCAAACAAGCACATCCTAGAGCTCCACCCATTTGTTAATACATTTTTTATCAAAAGGCCAAATTTTGAACTTTATTTTTGACCAAGTTCACTTAAAAAAATGTCCTAAATTTGGCATTTTGGCAACGTCATCAAATAGACATTATTATATATGTTAGGAGTACTAGTAGTAAGAGCATTGGTAATGGTTATTATTATGAAGTATAATTAAATTAGGATACTTCTTTCCTTTCCTACTAGGATTATTCTTTCCTATTCCTACTTGTACTTTGATTACTCTTGTATTCCCTATATATAGGGCCATATCTCTCAATATTCAATAAGATAAGTTATTATCAAATTGTATTATGGTATCGGAGCTAAGGCTCTCAAAAACCTAGCCTCTCTTTTTTTTCCGACCGCCGCCCACCATGGCAGCCCCGTCGGATCCTTTGGCGTCCTTACCCTCCGGAGTAAAACTTTTACTTCGGAGTCTCCACAACTTAATCCCAGAAAAACTCACCGAAACAAATTATCCGGCATGGTCTCTCAATGTCCAGACAGCTCTTTCAGCTAATCTCCTCCTTGGATGGATTGATGGTCATGAAGCAGCCCCGGCGCCAACTATCTCCAAAAACGATAATACCGTCCCTAATCCAGAGTATACCTCCTGGACCATCGTTGACACACAGATCCGCGTCTGCCTCCTAGCGGTCATCAGCCCCTCCGTTCACAAACATGCTCGCGGCTTCACCACATCTGCTGCCCTCTGGGATGCTTTGGCCGCACGGTACAACTCCGTGTCCACCGCTCATGTTTATCAGCTTCGGGACAAACTCCACACTCTTCGTAAAGGTACCAAAACTATGACACAATACCTTGATGATGTGGCAACTATTCTCTCGGATCTCGATGCCTTGAAAGAAGAGATCCCTGAACGTGATGTGGTGAATGCTGTTATTCGTGGTCTTCCCACCGAATACTCATCCTTTAAGCAAAACATTCGCATGAACAATACCAATATTTCGTTAAATCAGCTTTCTGGATGGCTGATCTCCGAAGAAATAAACCTGGAGATGGAGAATAAACTCAACCTCACCGAGTCTACCATCACCGAACCTCGCACAACACTTCTCGCTACGAACGGTCGAGGTCGCGGTAGAGGAGGCTACCGTGGTCGACCGTCACCTGGACGTGGATACAACAACGGACGTGGAGAAAGGAACAACGGTCGACCGTCCCAGGGAAACGGTCGACCGTCACGGGATCTGCCAACCTGCCAAATCTGCGAGGTCACTCTGCGTCTGCGTGCTGGTATCGATTTGATGATTCTTATACTGCGAACTCCTCCTCTAGTGCTCCCCGTGCAATGCATGCATCTACGAGTAATCATTCTGGAAACTGGTATCTGGACACTGGTGCCAACACCCATGTCACGTCTGATTATTCTCAGCTACAATCTCATCATCAATACACCGGTACTGATGCTATTACCGTAGGCAATGGTCAATCCCTACCCATCACACACTCTGGCTCAGGTTTTGTCCATACTCCTAATGGTAAATACCACCTTTCTACTCTTCATTATGTCCCTTCCCTTACCTCCAATCTATTGTCTGTCCATCGATTTACCAAAGATAACAACTGCACTCTTGTTTTCAATGCCAACGATTTCCAGATAGTGGACAATCCTACCAACCAGGTGCGGTACAAGGGCCTCTGTGAGCATGGGTTATACACACTTCCTTCCAAACTCCCAACCGTTGCGTATCAAGCTATCCAAGAGTCCACTTGGCATCGTAGACTCGGTCATCCAGCTCCTGCGATTGCCAAATCTATTTTGTCTTCCTTAGGTTTTCAGTTTTCAGAGCCTTTACATTGTGAATCATGTTATGTCTCTAAGTCCTGTCGTTTACCTTTTGAATTGTCTGAACATAAGGCCACAGCGCCCTTTCAATTAATACATTCTGATGTTTGGGGTCCCACCTCTGTTCCTTCCTGTAGCGGTTTTCGATTTTATATCTCTTTTGTTGATGATTTCAGCAAATTTACCTGGATTTATCCCCTAAAACATAAATCTGAAGCTTACTCTGTTTTTGTGAATTTTGAAAAAATGATTAAAACTCAGTTTAATTCTCACATCAAAATTTTTCGAAGTGATAATGGCAAAGAATTTGTAAATAACGCTTTTGGCCTTTTCCTTCAAACTTTAGGAGTCCTTCATCACACCTCTTGTCCCTACACTCCTGAGCAAAATGGGTCGCTGAACGGAAACACCGTCATCTCATTGAAACAGTTGTTTCTCTTCTATACGACTCTGCTCTCCCGACTACCTTTTGGGTCGAAGCTCTTGCCACAGCAAACTATCTTATCAACCGTATGCCCACCAAAACTCTCTCCAACAAATCTCCCTTTGAAACTCTTTATAACCGTCCTCCTACATATACCCACCTTCGTGCCTTTGGTTGCTTGGTCTATCCATGGCTCCGCCCTTACACTCACCACAAACTTCAACCACGCTCCACTCCTTGTGTCTTCTTAGGATATCACCCCACCACTAAAGGGTATAAATGCTATGAACCCGTGTCTCAAAAAGTTTATGTCTCTCGTCATGTTCGGTTCGTCGAGGATCAGTTTCCATATCCCAAATTGTCATCCCTCCCGTCACCCTCTCCTATAACCCCTATTTTTCCTCCAAGCCCAGGCTCACATGCTCCTGTCCCACTGACGGTCCAACCCCAGACCCGTCCCACCAGTCACGGACGACAGCCCGACACCCTCCCTATGGACACGCCACAGACGGTCCAACCCCAGAACCGTACCCCAACCCACCCTCGACCGTCACCTACTCCTCTCCAAAACACACAATTGGTTAACCGACCCCCGCCCCAAAACACACACACCATGCAAACCCGAGCCAAATCTGGAATTTTCAAACCTAAAGCCTATACCATTACCACCCTTGATACTACCCCACCTACCACTGAGCCTAGCACTTACCGCCAAGCCTCTGGTAATAGTTTTTGGTGTCAGGCTATGGATGAGGAGTTTATTGCTTTGAATGAGCAACGTACATGGGACTTGGTTCCACCACCCAAGAACCGCACTCCGATTGGTTGCAAATGGGTGTATCGCATTAAACGGAATGCTGATGGATCTGTTTCAAGGTACAAGGCTCGTCTTGTCGCAAAAGGTTATCATCAGGAGTATGACATTGATTACAAGGAGACATTCAGTCCTGTGGTCAAGCAACAAACAGTGCGCCTGGTCCTCTCTTTAGCACTCAACCGTGATTGGCCTCTTCATCAACTAGATGTTAGCAATGCCTTTCTTCACGGTACAGTGGACAAGGAAATTTATATGGAGCAGCCCCCGGGGTACATAAATCCCACTCATCCTCACTATGTTTGCAAGCTCCGCAAATCACTATATGGTCTCAAACAGGCACCCCGTGCATGGTACACACGCCTCTCCTCTTTTTTGCAGGGCCTTGGATTCAAGTACTGCATTCATGATACCAGCTTGTTCACCAGACACTGCTCTCGTGGGACTATTGTTGTCCTTGTCTATGTTGATGATATTGTTCTCACTGGCAGCTCTTCTACTCTCATCTCAGAAGTTACTCAGGCCATGCACCGTGACTTCAAGCTCAAAGAACTTGGACCTCTTCATTACTTCCTTGGCATTGAGGTTCAGCGCACGCAAGATTCTATACTTCTCCATCAATCCAAATATGCCCGTGATCTTCTACGCCGAGCTAGGATGTCTGACTGTCATCCGGCTATTACTCCTATGGCTACGAGACCTATCACTAAGCCTTCGTTGCCTTTCAAGGATATTTCTCATTTTCGGAGCATTGTTGGCGGTTTACATTACTTGGCTGTCACTCGTCCAGACATTCAGTATGCTGTTAATCGAGTGTCTCAGACTATGCACAACCCCACTGAGCAGGACTATCATGCCTTGCAACGCGTTCTGCGCTATCTCAAAGGCACTTTGAATCATGGTCTTCTTTTTCGCAAGGGGGGATTCGACCTATCTGTCTACTCTGACTCTGACTGGGCCAATGATAAAGATGACCGCAAGTCTACCACGGGCTACATACTCCTACTCGGTCCTAATATCATCTCTTGGTGCACGAAAAAGCAAACTCGTGTTTCTAGATCATCCACTGAAGCTGAATATCGAGCTATGGCTGCAGGGGTTGCAGAAGCTATGTGGCTTCGATATATCACTGATGCACTGGGTATTCCTCCGTCCAAACCGAAGTTATACTGTGACAATGAGTCGACTATCTGTGTCACCAAAAATCCGGTTCTTCATGATCGCATGAAGCATGTGGGCACAGACTGTCACTTTGTACGAGATGAGGTTATGGCACGCACTATGACTCCACATCATGTTTCCTCCTCAGAGCAGCTAGCAGACATTCTTACCAAACCGCTTCCGCCAGTTCCTTTTGAGTACTTATGTTCCAAGCTGCCCCTCGTCTCCGTTGATCAGCTTGCGGGGGGATATTAGGAAGTATAATTAAATTAGGATACTTCTTTCCTTTCCTACTAGGATTATTCTTTCCTATTCCTACTTGTACTTTGATTACTCTTGTATTCCCTATATATAGGGCCATATCTCTCAATATTCAATAAGATAAGTTATTATCAAATTGTATCAGTTATGAAGCCCTGGAGCTTCAAACCGGGGCTTCAAACTTTCTCTCTCTGTCATGTCAGCTTTAACTTACACCCAAAATTCACTGAAAATGGGTTTGAAGCCCTGGGGCTTCAAAACTAGGCTTCAAACCTTCATTTTACATTTTTAAATATACATCTTCTAAAATTAAATTAATAAAATGTAATTAATTTATTATTTAATTAAATTGAAACACGAATGATAAAAAAATACATTCATTAAATAAAAAAAGCGTCAATAGTTTAAAAAAAGATACATTAATAAAAAAACTAAGGTAAATTATATTTCTCCTTGATCTCTCTCATTCTTTGCTCACAGATCATTCGTCCAAACTCCGACAACGTCCCGGGGTCGGTTTGCATGACTTTCATCTCGGCCTCCTGCTCCTTTAGCTTCAACTCCTTCTCCTTTAGCTTCAACCTCTCTTGTTCTTGGAGATTGAACGTCCGAAGTTGTTCAATCATTGCCCGGCCGATTTCGTCGCGGGGAGAAGCGGAAACAGAGGCGGACCCTCCCGAACCAGAGGCAATGGATTTTGCCTTCTTTCTTCCGATCGGTCGTGGAATGGGGTCCTCGTCATCGGAATCCGCAACGTTGAAGGGAGGGATTTGATCGCTAGAACCGATAGTCTCGTCGACCTCAACCTCGGCGTCGATGGTTGATCTTTTCCGGAATGATCCGCCGTCGGGATTGTTGAGTTGTTGCCACTTCGGGGAACGACTCAAAATCCTCCAAAGATCGATGGGCACCTTGTCTTGGTTCCCGTCGTCTTGATACCGGGTCGTGGCAAACCAGAGAACATCGGCGTCGTTCGTGCCGCTCCTTCGGGACCGGGAGCATTCCTCGTAAACTCCCATAAACTTTCGGACTTTTTTGTTGATGTGGCTCCATTTGGAAGTGAGTTGGTCCCGGGTTCGGTAGGAGCCGTCCTTCTTCATCGCCGTGAAGAACTTCTCCTCGAGACGATCCCACATCGCATTATTCGTTTGCTCCGTACCTTTAAAAATGTATTACACAATTTTTATAGACACCATTAAATATAATATATAAAAATAAAACATAAATATATTACAAAAAATAAATTTTTAACCAATGATAGGATGCTCGGAGACGTCAACCCAAGCCGACGCCAATATGCACTCCTCCTCCGGCGTCCACTTTTGGATTGACCGTGCCGCCTCGGTCAACGTGCTTTTGGCTTTGTGGCTTTTCCGGCGTGTACTTTTTTTCGATCCGGACGGTTCCGATTGAGTCTCCGGAACTGAATCTCGGTCGACGTACCCCGACTGTTGCGTCTCGTACATCGGCGGTCGATCGCCCAACTCTTGGTAATACCACATCGTGGCGTCGATGGGCGCGGGATCGTCGGAAAAGAATCCGGAGCCGGAAGGACTCATGTTGAATAGAGAAGGGGTAATTTCGAAATTTAAAATGGGAAGAAGAAGAGATTGAAGAGAAGGTGTGAGAGATTGGATGGGGTGTGATTTGAATTTATAAGAATTTTTTTTTAAATGGGGTGCAACGGCTTTATAGCCGTTAGGCGGGGAAGGGAATGGAATGACGCAACGTCATTCCTTTGACGCTGGCCCGATCACGCCGTTTCACGCCCGGCGGGGGGCGGTGTTTCACGCCCCCGGGGCGTTAAACACCCCATCACGCCGGGGGGCGTTGCATGTATTACCAGTGCTCTAACTAGTCAATAGGACTTATGGGCTGTTTGTTTCAGCCTCTTAATGGTTCAGATGTCTGAATGATTCAGCACTTAATGGTTCAGACTGTTTGTTTCAGCCTCTTAATGGTTCAGATGTCTGAATGGTTAAGAGATTTGCCTCTGAATGGTTAAGTATTATACAGAGTCTGAATGGTTAAGAGCTCTTATCTGAATTGATCAGACATTTGCCTCTGAATAGTTAAACAATATACTAGCTCTTAATGGTTCAGACCTCTTACTGGTTCAGCACTTAATGATTCAGACCTCTTACTGGTTCAGCACTTACCCATTCAGAAGTTACCAAACAGCCCCTTAACATTGTTGTCTTTCTTTGCACGCATGTGAAAAGTATTCTTCATCGCCTTATCGGCTTATACAATTGGAAAATGCTACAGGTATGTCAAATGGTGAGCCCCAATTGTTTAATGCTACACAGTACCCCAATTGTTTAATACTACACATTTTGTAGTGTAAGAAAAAAATTATAATAAATATTTATGGTTCAAAATGTTTGGAGTACATTTTTCGATGTACCCATAGCATTTCTCTGTACATTTATCGACTTACGGAGTATATTTTAGCTTTAGACATTGCTTGACATTTGAGAGTAGTGTTTTTTATTTTCTTTAGCATTATAGATGACTTGCTCAAGTTAAACATTATTATTAGATACATTTTTTAAAATTTTTAAGACTAAACACTGAAATCATTACTAAAAGTGTGTTTAAAGGTTACATTTCATTTTTTTTACTATACCCTTCTTTACATGAAAAATCTTTGTTTCATTTTATGGAGTTTATGAAAATTATTGAAAAGTGAGATATGGATAAATTTTATTTAAAGAAAAAATGATTATTGTAAATCTTTTATTTATTTCCTTACATAAAGAGAAACAAGGAGTTTATTTTGAAAGGCGAAAAGGAAAAATATAAATTTTATTTGGAACAATGTATTTAAACATTAACCACAAATTATAGAAAAACTAGTGAAATGGTGATATATGGATTTATTTTGAAACATATTTTTAAATATCATATATATTTATAATATATTTTATATATATAAAAATATAAATAGTCAAAGTGTTTCATTTAATGCTTCATTTTAATTTTTTCAAACTTTTTTCGTTTTTCTTTGACATTTTTTTTTTGAATTTCTTATAACTTTTTTCAATATCTTACCAATTCTTTCGAATACTTTCAACTCTGAATTGAAAAATACTAAAACTAGATAATACAATGAAATGAAACTAATTAATTTTTCAAAAATGCTAAAACTGAACAATGGCATTACCTATTATATACTCCCTCTGTCCACCATAGATCTTCCCAGTCACTATTCACATGGTCAAACTTTACTCACTTTGTTTACTCAATTTTACTAGTCATTTCATAAAATAATATATTCTTGTCATCTCTAGTTTTGTAGAACTTTTCATGTAGTTTATTACTATATAAATTTTATTTTAAAATTTTACTCCTATAATCAAATAAATTGAATTGAAAATAAAGTCGGTCAAGCTTCGTAACGCGTAATGGGAAGATCATACATGGACAGAGGGAATAGTTTTTTCAAAATACTCCGTATGATGTTGTCAAACGAGGATTATTACCGCAAGTAACGTTTATTAAAGAAATCAGAAAATGCACAATGGAGTGAAGGGAGCCAACAACAACCTAAAATCACCATTAAAGGCTAGACTATTTAAGTATGATTAGTTTATTAATGTATTGTTTGGAGGTAGGGAAAGAGACCTATTGATGAATAGTTTAGTTGTTAGATTTGTACTTTTCTTCACTTCTTTTCTATGTCAATTATGTTGTATTCTTTCTTGATTGTTTCAATATATAGCTATTTTTCTGTACAAAAAAAAATAATGTTTGGAAACTAAAATTTATTTGTATTATTAGATTTTAAATTTTGTAATTTTAAATTTCAAATGTAGTTTTTTCTTAAAGAAACACTTCCCTAACCTAAAACAACAATTATAATGATATCCCGAGATGAAACAACTCACTCTTCTATACCCTCCATAGAATAAGTAGCTCACACCAACATGTGAGTAGATTTATAAACTATTCCTTCCGTTCTCAAAACGAGTTTCTATTTTAACAAGGTGTAAAAAAAAATATGAAAGTGTTAAATCGTAGCTGACTTCTTATATTTCTGTTGATGTGATGAGTAAAAGTAAGATATGATGTGATAAATAAAATATGAAAAAATAAAGGTAAACGTGGAAATTTTTATTAAAAGAAAAAATAAAAGGTGGAGTGTTTAGAACAAAAGGAATACAAATAGACTTCCACAATTCATTTGGGAATGATGTAGATTTGTAAACTACTCGTACAAACATGGACTCATAGTATGCAAAAGTTGCATGCTTAGTTTATTTCTCAAACTGTTTCTTAAACATTGAGAAAGTAGTAGTCTTAATCATGTGTTTTGCACGAGCTTATATATTTATAAATTTTTAATATTTGATAAATATAATTTATTCATTTTAGTTTTTTTAATAATGAAAAATATTTGTTAAATTGGTGATATATATGTGTGTATATATATACACACACCCCGGATTATATATTAGAAAACTCAACATTAAAATAAGCTTAGTAAAATCCATTCAAAATCAAAATCTTCCATTTTTGAGAGATGGAAGAAGTAAATTATTACGGAGTACTACAAAAACCATTTTAAAAATTTAATCTACTTATACTTCATAAAAAAACTCTAAAAGACCCGCAACAATGGTAGAATGACGTATTTAACCCCTACAGATAAGCCGGAACGGCGTAATCAACCACCAGCACGCCGTCCAGAAACTCCCTCACCTTGTCCTTCTCCTCCTTCGCCGCCGCCGCCGCCGATTCCGACTCCAATGCCTCCAAATCTTTCACCCCTCCAAACACGGCAACCGATCCGATCGAGAAGCCCTTCGCCCTCGCCGGCGACAGGTTTTCCCCGACGCTCAGCTGATCAATCGAAGGGAACTTCTCCTTGATTCCTCTCGTCACCCTCAGGATCTCGCCCTTCTCGCCTTCCCCCGAATTCTCCTTCAGCTTCAGAAATGTCACCCTCATGGCAGATCCGGGAGGCACCTTCACCGGGCCGGCTAATTCGTCGGAGATCCAATCGACGGCCATGATGTCGTCGCAGATCGGGAGCACGTAGGCCTTGACGACGCCCGTGTGATCGGGGTGGGCGGAGTAGGCGGCGAGATCGGACATGGAGGCGTACCGAGAATGGAGCAGGTGGGAGAAGGCGAAGGAGTCGGATCGGGTGCGGAGCACCGCACCGGCGGTGAGGTGGAGCACCTGCGGCAGGGACGTGAGACCGTTGAGGTTCGCCACCATGTCGTTGACCTTGGAAGCGTCCGCGTCCGGTTTGACCTTGAAGAGCACCACGTGCTCGACGATCCGCCCAGCCGCAGACATTCTGACAGTCGAGGAGGCGGAGAATCGGCGGCCTAAGACGGCGGCGGAAGGAGGGTTGTTGCGCAGTGCGGTTTAGCTGCGACGGCTCTAGTGCAAATCATTACTGTGCTGCTTATGCTATTCTCTCTTGCCGGGGTCTAATCGGCTAATTATATGGTACAATGTCTTATTTTTTTGTTTTTTTTGTAAATTTTGCAAACTTTTTATCCAATGCCCAGAACATATATGGGAACTATTATACGGAGTATATGACAATGAGTACCAGCAGATTTGAGAATGAGTATCAGCACTAATGAGAATTATCATATTCTTATTCAATACAAACATGAATAAATCTATGTTTTAAATTCTCCATGCTCAGAAAGTATAAAAGAGTAGGAACGAATCGAATAGATGAAGAAGTTGATGATGGTACTGAACTTTTTAATTGTGAAAAAAATTGAACAATACTTTATTTCAGAATGAACATTTCCTTATTTGAGAATGAGTATTGTTTTTTTAAGAATGAACACTACGCTATTTATTATAATTATATTAGAAAAATGTATAAAAATGAGTACTTTTTTATTTTAAAATGAGTACTATCTTTGCCAGAATGAGTACTACGTAGTTCGAAATGAATGGTTATATTTATACGAGAATGAGTACTACTTTATTTCAGAATGAGTACTACCGGGATGTACCTATTTCTAGGTACATCCGGATGTACCATATACCAACTCGGTCTAATCTAGTAATTGGGCTCAAATTATATGGACAAGCCGCAGCCAAAATTAATTAAATTACTTCAAACAGCTAATCCTTCAAAAATGAGCTGATTCCCTTTGATTTAGGTCCGTTTGGCAAATTGGGGAGTAAAAAAATTACGGACTATTTTGAAAAGAGGCTAAACAATGAAAAAATGGTCAGAATTATTTTTTAAAACGCATTTTCATGATAGTTCATAAAGCCATGTGTTATGGTGAGTTTGATGTAGGGTTTAACGAAGTTTGATGAGATGTAAAGATATATGATATGGAGTAACGAAAATGTGTGTTATGGTAAGTGTGGTGAAAAGTGATGATGTGTGATTATAGATTAAGTTTTGATTTGTTAAAAAAAAGAGGAAGCAAGCCACCACACCGAGATGGCTATCACAGCCACAGGGGCAACACTCTTTGACGCGGAGTACGACATGGGAAAGCGGGGCGTGACGCTAGCGTGAGAGCTGGTCACGCTAGGGGTTACGCCCCATAACTGAAGGCCTAAATAAAAGAGCAATTAGAGTGAGATGGTAATAGCACAAGTACGTACAATACTCTTTAATTACTCCTTACGTCTCTAAAAGATGATCAGAGTTTGACTTTTTTGATCAAACTGTAGTACCTTTTGACCGTGAATTATAAAAAACTATATTTAATTATAATCTAAATTTAATAAAATGTGATTTATTTTAAAATATAGTTTTAAAATATCAAAATTTTATAATATTTAATTATTTTAAACTATATTCAATTCGTGGTCAAGGATACCACAGCTTAACCAAAAAAGTCAAACTATGACAATCTTTTAGGGACGAATAAAGTATTATTTATGTTAAGAAATTTTATATTTATTACTAATATGAGCATTATTTTTTTGAAATTATTAATAATTAGAAATCATCCTAAATAAGACTAAAACATAGAGAAAAGTACCAAAATAGGACTTTCATGTTTTTTTTTCGGAATAGGACTTTGCACTGTGGTAATTTGACTTTGCATTGTGGTAATGTGGCAGTGTACATGTGCAAATTACTATACTTTTTTGGTAATGTATATGATCATGTTTGGTAATGTAAGTCCTATTTCAAGAATAAAAACATTAAAGTGCTATTTTACTATATTTTAAATGTTTTAGTCCTACTTTGGTCTTTCTCCCATTAATAATCTCATATTGTATGAATTGAAAAAAAATCATACTTAAAATTTAGACTCGTCATCTTTTTCTTTTTAACGAAGTTGTACTTTTCTATACTCCCTCCGTCCTAATTTAAATCACTTGTTTTGGTTTACGATGTTTGATTAAAATTATTTTTAAATCATTTTATATGAAAAATGGAGTAGAATAAAAAATAAAAATCATATACTTAAAAACTACATAAAAAAACTTACAAAACTTGTGATGACATTCGTATACTATTTTATCGAATGACTAAAAAAATA
This sequence comes from Cuscuta australis, assembly GCA_003260385.1. NCBI lineage: Eukaryota > Viridiplantae > Streptophyta > Magnoliopsida > Solanales > Convolvulaceae > Cuscuta > Cuscuta australis. Next base: position 4,362,152 of record NQVE01000054.1, on the reverse strand, counting down.
GAGAAGAAAATAATAAAGTTTGATTTTATGAATAGTAAACATACAATTTAATTTGAAACAAAGAAAATATAAAATTGTACCAATATGAGTTACGCTTTGAACATGATAAAGTATTGTTTCGTTCGGATTCAAAATAAAATGATGCCGTAAGGTTTTGGAATTTATCCCATATTAATATCAAAAGTCGTTTACATAAAAGCAATTCGTAATAGGTTTTAACAGTATCATCGCCTTAGAGCACTGGTAATACCCCTCACGCCCACCGGCGTTACGGGGCGTTTAACGCCCCGGGGGCGTGAAACACCGCCCCCCGCCGGCGTGAAACGGGCGTGAGGGTGCCTGCGTCATTCGTTTGACGCGGCGTGACTCTTGCGCGGCTCCTCCTAACGGCTAAAAAAGCCGTTGCAGCCCACATTTCAAAAAAAAAAAAAAAAAATTTCCTATAAATTCAACCCCCAACCAATCTCTCACACCTTCTCTTCAATCTCTTCCTCTTTCTTATTTTTAAATTTCAAAATTCAAATCCCCCCTCCCAAATTTCAACATGAATCCTTCCGGCTCCGGCTTCTTTCCCGACGATCTCCCGCCCGTTGACGCCGCGATGTGGTATTACCAAGAGTTGGGCGATCGACCGCCGATGTACGACACGCAACAGTCGGGGTACGTCGACCGAGATTCGGTTCCGGAGACTCAACCGGAACCGTCCGGATCGAAAAAAAGTACACGCCGGAGAAGCCACAAAGCCAAAAGCACGTTGACCGAGGCGACACGGTCAATCCAAAAGTGGACGCCGGAGGAGGAGTGCATATTGGCGTCGGCTTGGGTTGACGTCTCCGAGCATCCTATCATTGGTTAAAAATTTATTTTTTGTAATATATTTATGTTTTTATTTTTATATATTATATTTAATGGACGGCTCCTACCGAACCCGGGTTGGGTTGACGTCTCCGATGAAGAAGGACGGCTCCTACCGAACCCGGGACCAACTCACTTCCAAATGGAGCCACATCAACAAAAAAGTCCGAAAGTTTATGGGAGTTTACGAGGGATGCTCCCGGTCCCGGAGGAGCGGCACGAACGACGCCGATGTTCTCCGTCTTGCCACGACCCGGTATCAAGACGACGGGAACCAAGGCAAGGTGCCCATCGATCTTTGGAGGATTTTGAGTCGTTCCCCGAAGTGGCAACAACTCAACAATCCCGACGGCGGATCGTTCCGGAAAAGATCCACCGTCGACGCCGAGGTTGAGGTCGACGAGACTATCGGTTCTAGCGATCAAATCCCTCCCTTCAACGTTGCGGATTCCGATGACGAGGACCCCATTCCACGGCCGATCGGAAGAAAGAAGGCAAAATCCATTGCCTCGGGTTCGGGAGGGTCCGCCTCTGTTTCCGCTTCTCCCCGCGACGAAATCGGCCGGGCAATGATTGAACAACTTCGGGCGTTCAATCTCCAAGAACAAGAGAGGTTGAAGCTAAAGGAGAAGGAGTTGAAGCTAAAAGAGCAGGAGGCTGAGATGAAAGTCATGCAAACCGACCCCGGGACGTTGTCGGAGTTTGGACGAATGATCTATGAGCAAAGAATGAGAGAGATCAAGGAGAAATATAATTTACCTTAGTTTTTTTTATTAATGTATCGTTTTTTAAATTATTGACGCTTTTTTTATTTAATGAATGTATTTTTTTATTATTCGTGTTTCAATTTAATTAAATAATAAATTAATTACATTTTATTAATTTAATTTTAGAAGATGTATATTTAAAAATGTAAAAAATGAAGGTTTGAAGCCCAGTTTTGAAGCCCCGGGGCTTCAAACCCATTTCCAGTGAATTTTGGGTGTAAGTTAAAGCTGACGTGGCAGAGAGAGAAAGTTTGAAGCCCCGGTTTGAAGCCCCGGGGCTTCATAACCATTACCAGTGCTCTTATCGGTAATAGGTTTTAACAGTATCATCGCCTTATCGGCAGCCAGGGATTGCATTTACCCATAAGGGCACTAGAAATGCTCGTGAAGCTCCGGGGCTTCAAAATTGCTCTCTCTGTCACGTCAGCTTTAACTTACCTCACAGATTCAGTGGAAATGAGTTTGAAGCCTCAGGGCTTCAAACGGGGGCTTCAAACCTTCTTTTTTTACATTTTTAAATACGCATCTTCTAAAATTAAAATAATAAATTTTTATTATTTTATTATTTAAAATAATCAAAAAGAGAATAATGCATGAAAAAAATTTCATTCATTAAAAAAAATATTACATTCATAAAAAAAGTTATATTCATTTTAAAAAATATTACATCCATAAAAAAACAACACTACAAACAAATTACTAATTATTCGAGCAACTGACGATATGTTCAATCAAATCTGCCGTTAGTGCATTGTGAATATCTCGACTTCGAATTTCTTGGCGATTTCTTCGTTTCTTTTTTTCGTCAAGTTCCTCGTACATAAACACCTCCTCGTCCGGGTTGTATTGACAAATCGCAAACTCATTGTCCTTTACGATCATATTATGAAGAATAATACATGCGTACATGATATTCCTCATTTTTATTTGAGATAAACATTTCGACAGACGATCTAGAATATGCCACTTAGCCTTCAAGACCCCGAAGGCTCATTCAATATCTTTTCTCGCCGCCTCGTGAGCTTTTTTGTAGGTGTGACGTTTAAGACCCATTGGTTCGGAGAGAAACTTGACAATCGTGGAATAATCTGGATATATTCCATCGGCCAAATAATATATATGCTTGTAAAGTGTCCCTTTAAGCTCAAAAGACGAGTCGGGTGCGGTCTCATTAATCCAATCGTCAAAAACAGGAGATTGATCAAGAATTTTGATGTCGTTGTTCGAGCCCACAACACCAAAAAAAGTGTGCCAATACCACAAGTCATTTAAAGCAACAGCTTCGAGCATGATAGTAGGCTTGGGATGATCCGAGATGACATCATTTGAAGCAACATATTTATGATAAGTTTGAATAATAGCTTTAGAAAATTTATAAACACAGGACCTAATACTCCAAGCCGACATCTTCAAGTATTCGTCGAACATATCAGATGTCGTCCCGTACGCCATCTGACGAAGCGCAACAGTGCACTTCTGGACACTACTAAACCAGCGTCGGCCTCTCGCATCAAAGCATTGGGTGAACCAAGGCACCTCGCGTTCAACATCGACGAGTATGCGTAAAAGAAGAAGACGACTCATCCAAAAATAATTACTAAAATTCTCCGGTGTATAAACACACAGAGTATTATAGCAGTCGTTGAGAAGTGAAGCGTGGACAGCCGCTCGATCCCGGTTTAAACATTGTCGTCGGGTCTGGGTCCGGCGTCGGGAGGATTCGACTTCTTCTTTTTTGCCTTGTTGCCATCATTGATAACAACTCGTGGCAAAACAATGAAAAATGAGTGCTTTTTTTCATCATCGGATGAAGATGATTCCATTTTTAAAATATATTTTATAAATATTTATAATAAATAATCAAATATTTGAAAGATTGATAGAATTGTAGAGAGAAAATAATAAAAGAAGTGTGAGAGATAAGTTTATTTTGAGGGAATTTATATGTTTTTTTTAATTTAGATTTTTTTTGGTTTAACGGCTAAAGTAGCCGTTTTTGGCCGTTGGGGAAAAGGAGCAACACGTTAAACGTTTGAGGCGGAGGGAGTGATGCCCGTTTGAAGCCCTAGGGGGCGGTATTTAATGCCCCCGGGCGCTAAAACGGGGTTGACGCCGACCGGCGTCACACCCATTTCCTCTGCTCTAAGTAGAATCCTCTCAGTTAAACAGTTCGATAGAATAGATAAATAGAATAGATAAATGTTTAATTAAAATACTCTTAGGCTCTGTTTGGTACACGGAATTCAAACTATGAAATTGGAATTGAAGACTTCAATTCCAATTCTGGTGTTTGGTAGCATAAAAATTATGTGGATTTGGAATTGATAGTGCAAAAAATGAATTGGAATTAGCAGAATTCAATTCTGGAATTGAATCCCATGGAATTTCAATTCCAATTCAATTCCATTTCCATCAATTTCGTATACCAAACGGACCCTTAGTGAAACATTTATCTATTTATTGTGTGTTTTTTAAATAAAAAGATTGAAGCCCAAAAATAAATGAAAGACCACATTTTGAGAATCTTGCAAATTAAGGAGAACTCCGTGTTTATCAACATCCCGCCTTCGCCGGAACGGGGTAATCCACCACCAGGACGTCGTCGACAAATCCCCTGACGCCATCTTTCTGATCACTCAGCGCCGCTGACTGCGCATCCAACGCCTGCACGGCGTCCAATCCCCCAAATACTCCGATGGAGGCGATCGAAAATCCCTTCGTCCTCGCCTCAGCAATATTTCCCCCCACAGTTAACTGTTCGATCTGCGCGAAATTTCGCTTGAGCCCTTTAGTCACATCCACAATTTGATTCTTCTTGTTTTCAGTCAGATTCTCCTTCAATTTCAAAAGCTTAGCTCTGATTATGGAACCGGGGGCGACCTCGGTAGAGCCGGAGAAGTCATCGGAGATCCAATCGGCCACCACGATGTCGTCGATGATGGGAAATAGGTAATTCCTGACCACGGACAAGTGAAGATGGTGCGCGTTGTACTCTTCGAGGTCCGACGCGGAGTCGTAGCGGGAATGGAAGAGATGAGTGAACGCCGGCGCCGGTGACTGCGTGCGGAGGATCGGGCCGGTGGTGAGATGGCGGACCTGCGGGAGGGAAGCGAGGCCGTAGAGGTTTCTGAGCATGTCGTTAATCTTGGAATGCTCGACGCCCGGCTTTGTTCTGACGAGCACCACGTGTTCGACGATTTGCTTCGCTGATACCTTGACAGAAGAAGCCGGGGAGACACGGCGGCGCGTTGTGGCGGTTGAGGCGCCGGTGCTGAGGCTGGGAGAACAAAGTGGTTTGACGGAAATCATTTTGTCTGCCAATGGGAGGGAATATGATGGAGGCTTTCTATCTGACGCCGGATTTATATAACTCCGGCGCGGCTATATGAATCGGTAATCTTCTTTGGATCTTCTTCCTCTTCCAGTTTTGGAATTGTCACTTTGACCGTTTTCAGCGATGGTGCATTGATGGGAATCAAAAGTTTCAAAACCATTCATATACTCATTTCTCATTCTCCATTAATTTTCTTTCACTTATTTATCTTATCTTGGGCTCCGTTCAAGACTTATTTTTCTCATTTATTATTTATTTTTATTAAAATCAGATCTAATCAAATTAGGTCAAATTTAATCAAATCAAATCTAATTAGATCATATCATATCAGAAAAATAATAAAATTAATATTAATATTTTTTCAAGGACTAAATAATACGGAGTAATAATTACTTCCTCCGTTCGGATTTTAAGTTCCCGGTTTGACTTTTGCTCATTTTTAGTAAGTGTTGACTATGAGTGTAATTTGTCGGAAATGCCCTCCCTCTCCCTCTCCTTTACCAGCCCTGCCATCGTCACACACCTCCAAGAACCACCGCAGCCTCTCCTCGCCGAGTCGCCGCTAACCCCATCATTGTCTCTAGACCCATCACGGCTCTTTTCTCCGACCATCCTTCACCATATCCGCCACAGCCCCACCATCAAATCTAAAATAAAGAATGATGAGAAAGAAATCGGAAAAAGAGAAGAAGAGGAGTGCAGATCTAAACATACCTTAACGCACCCTCACCATCGCTGTCACCCCACCACCGCCGGCCAGCCCCACCTTCGTCCGCAGCCCCACCATCTCCGCCACTGTGATGCAGGCAGATCTAAAAGAAAAAAGGAGGAGAGGGAAAAGAAGAAGAAGAAAAAGAGGAAAAAAGGGAGATCTAGACTCACAATCATCACCGCCACCACTATCGCTGCTGCTACCTCACCGCCATGCTCAGATCGAGAAGAAAAATGGAAGAGAAATTAGAGTAGATAAAGAAGAATAAAGATGAATGGGAGAAAAAAGAGAGGAGGAGATGGACGGAGGAACACAGAGAGGATGAGATGGACGGAGGAACACAGAGAGGAGAAGAAAGAAAGAAGAAAAAGAAGAAAATGAGGAGAAGAGATAGAACCAGAATTGGGGAATTGAAATGGAGAAGGACTAGAGACAAGGAGAAAAGATAAAGGAAAGGATGGGATATTTTAGGGAGGGGTATTTTTGGAAGAATTGGAATAAAATAGTAGAATGGGAACTCTAATTCCGGACGGAAAAAAGCGTAGAATAGGAATTTAAAATCCGGACGGAGGGAGTATTCAATTAAATCACATTATTTTCTTTAAAGCTACACACTTGAATATTAATTAATATTGTAACTTTAAATATATATGTTTAATATTATTATTATTCCATATTATTATAGGACGGATGAAATATTAATATTATTGTGTGATGTGTAATTTGTAACATGCAATATATTACTATGTAATATGTATAAAGAATGTACTCCCTCCGTTCTAAAATCATCTTCTCAGTTCTCACTTTTCCATGTTCTAAAACTACCTTCTCATTTCTAAAAAAAGTGCAAAGTGACCAACATAACCCTCTTACCCATTACTCCACATTTGCAGCTCTTCCCTCAAATAAAAACCTAGATCTACTCTTCCTCCCTACCCTTCGATGCCTCTCAATCTACTCGGACCTTTCTTTCCTCTGTTTTTCCGATTGCCGCTGTCGACGTCTCGCGAGTGAGCAGTAGGTTGAGTTCCTATTTCTCTTTTCAATTTACAAAAGCCCAACTTGATTTCCTATTTCGTTTTTCAGAAGCTTCTGAATTCCATTTGAATTCTTCCAATGCTAAAGCTTCGAATGAATTTGAGTTCCTATTTCTTTTTTCTTTCTTTCTTGTTTGCTTCATCACAGCGATGAAAGGGTGAGTTCCTTCTGGGTTGGGTTTTTTTAGCTTTTTGTTTTTTCACTTTCTTCAAATTGACGGGAGAACATATTTAAAAAGGGATGGAATTGAGTTTTTTCACTACCGCTTCCGTCACAGAGCAATTACTTGAGCCGTTGTCGTTGAATCATTAACGTCGACGCTTAATTACATCGCCCAATCGCCAGAAAAAGGGGGTCGTTCTTTTTTGAATTTGGATGGGAGTTGGATTGTTATTCTCCAAATTTTAGAATGAGGGTATTTTTGGAAGGTTAAAGGTATATTTACGCATTCCTTAAAAATGGGCTAAAGTCAAACCGGGAAGGTCAATTTAGGACGGAAGGATAGTTTTGTAGAATAACATCCTTATTTTCTTTATTTTAATACCTAGTAATAATACATTCTCTTCACTACATAAATAGTGAACTATTTTGTCGAGCGTTGAGGACGACAGTTGGGGCCAATAGGTGTGGCCTTGTGTAAGGGCCGATAGGTGTGGCCTTGTGCAGGGGCCATCGATGGATCTGGCTGAGTGCTATCATTTTGGTGTGATCTCGCATTTCAATGATCTCTTGTTCGACTTCAAGTTGTTGATTGGGCTGGATTCAGATATCCATTATGCATCAACCTCTGAGAATGACTATGACAAAAAGTATGACTCATGTGAAATTATATTTTTAAACTTCAATTTAGAGTCAACATGACAAAAGATAATAAGAATGACCATATGTAAAGAGGTATTTGTTAGAATATAAATAACTGTTCCTGGGCCACAAGCTTGAGCTTTTGGTTGAGTTGGTTCACTGACATGGTATCAGAGCCTCGTTGACTAAGAGGTCACGGGTTCGAAACTCAGCGCCACCCAGTTTAAAAAAAATTAAGGTTTCACGTGCAAGGCTCGAAAAAGAATACGCCTGCACGTGAGGGGGCGTGTTAGAATATAAATAACTGTTCCTGGGCCACAACCACAAGCTTGAGCTTTTGGTTGAGTTGGTTCCTTGACAGTATTAATAAACAAAGAACACGAATATAATACTCCCTCCGTCCTCCTGTGTTTGTCCACATTTGACTTTTGGAACTGTTCATCTAAGCACTTTGACTCATCAAATTCTCTCAATGTGTAAGCCTAAATATAGTCATGTGTGATCTTGTTTGATTTGTCTTAACATATAAATTATTAATATATAATTTTTTAATATACAAATTACAAGATAAAATGGATTAAAGAAGTGCATTGGATGGTGTGTAAAAATGAAAGTGGACAAATACAGGGGGACGGAGAGAATATTTAATAATAAAAGACTAAATATGAAAACTTGCTATTTTAAAACTTAATTAATACTCCCTCCGTCCATTTTTAATCTTCACACTTTCTTTTTCGGTCTGTCCACTAATAAAGTTTCCATTTCCTTTTTTGGAAACTTTTCTTTATTACAATGACTCAAATACCCTTATCCCTACTTTCTTTTTCTCCTTCTATCCTTTATTCTCGTTCTTCTCCTTTACCTCATCTTCTTTCCCCCTTCCATCTTCCTCTATTTTTCTTCCCCCGACCCACTTTTTCCTTTGTTTTTCTTCTTCTTTCATTCTTCTTCCTCTTCTTCTTCTTTCACTATTTTCTTCTTATACATTATATGCTTCATTTTCGCACGGTAAATGCTCAGATCTTTTAATCCAGCCTTTTTGATTTTACAGATCTGCTCATCCTCCGTCATCATCTACTCGATGGATGGGTATAATCCATGATAATTTAAAAAAATCTAGCCCTGGAATGGCAATTGATGGCAATCAATTTTCAATTGCCCGTTTTCGATTTGAACGAATCCATAATCAAATGCATCTCTGCTAGCAGCGCCTCTCTTCTGCCAACGTCAAAAGCTCAGGTCTTCTCCTCTGCCAGCGCCTTTCTTCTGCCAACAAGAACATCTGCGGACTGCGGTGGTGCCGGAGTAGACGACGATTGATGGCAGTGAGAATCGGAGAAGAAAAGGGGGGAGTCGACGGTGATTATTGGTGGATGGAGCCCACACGAGAGATTGGTATTGTTTAGGGGTATAAGTGGAAAGTGAAAGTAAATTTACCATTCATTACTATGTGTGCCCAGGTCAAGTGTCAAACTAGAAACATTTAAAATGGACGGAGGGAGTATTGAAAAAAACTTTTCAATCGTATACTCCCTCTGTCCACCGTAGATCGACATTATTCTAAGGGTCAAACTTTACTCACTTTGTTTGCTTACTTTTACTACTCATTTCATAAAATAATATAGTGTTGTCACTTGTAGCTTTGTAGAATTTTTCATGTACTTTTTTACTATATAATTTTTTTTGAATTTTATTCTTATAATTAAATAAATTAAATTAAAAATAAAGTCGGTCAAATCTCGTAACGCGCAATGGGAATATATTTGGTGGACGGAGGGAGTAAGAAATAAAGGTTTGCGTGCATCTTAGTTCTTCGACCTATAAATTAATTAAATAAAAAAATATTTTAAAATCTTACAAGATAAATTTAATAAGAAAATTTATATCAATTTTATATAATTTATTGTAAGAATTTATCAAATTTGATAAAAAAATTAAATCAAACAAATATTTGGTAACACACATAAATACCGGGCTTTTAATGTATAAACTTCGTTTGGGCTTTGGATGATTCAAGAAATAAATACCCTTCCATCCCAATAAAAAAAAGACCAATTTCTCAACATACTTTTTCTACCAAAAAAGTCAAATCAACGGAGATAGGGTCATAGGGAGTACTATATTTGTCTCAATTTTTTTGTTTGATTTTTATTTAACTTTGACAACAAATAAAAAACGCTCTCTTCTCAAAATTATAAGTCATAGTTTAAGTTTTATGTTAATTTTAACCATAAATAAAATATAACTTATAATAATTAAATAAATTATAAAAATTTGATATATCAAAAGCATATGGAGTATACCTTAAAACAAATATAATTATATATTTATGATACCTATCAAAGTTACCATGAAGGTCAAACTAGGACAATAATTTTGAAAGGAGGAAGTAATTATTTTATTATAGAGTAGATAAAAGAGTGTATAAAGATATTTAAATGCTCCGTACGATGTTCTTTTTAGTTAAACTAAATAAAATAAAAAGGCAAAAATATATATTTAATTATTTCAAAAAATTATACAACGTACTTTAGCTTTATAAAAATTTGAAAAAGTACTACCTCTCTTGTCTCTCCCGAACCAATCATCTCATTTTCATTTTTCTAAAAAAATTGTCACATTTACTAACATGTCTAAAAACTTGTTTCATGAGAGCAAGATACACACACATATATGTGTGTGTGTGTGTATATATATATATATATATATATATATATATATATATATATATATATATATATATATATATATATATATATATATATATATCTGTGTGTGTATATATATCATTTGTACTGTGGTTGGTGAAACATAAAAAAGTTTGTTTAATATCTCATACTCCTAGTATTACAAATTCTTGAAATGAAGGGTTTGATATCTTTAGAGTATGAGAGATATCAAAATTAGGATTTCATATTTTTATCAACCGCCAACTATCATTAATTAGGATTGTTCCCTACTACACTGTTAGTGTCAATGCAACCACTCTCATTGCTAGCCACCTTCGTTTGTTACTAATTATATTATGATTTCAAATATATTTAAATGACTTTATTTCAAATTTCATTACTCATACATTTTTTTATCTTGATTTCAAAACTCATATCATATCTTCAAAACCACTAAGCAAATCTTATTAAAGTAAAGAATATTACTCTGTAAATTATTCTCTTTTTTCTAATGAAATTAAAGTTCAACAATTAGCTTTTAAATTTTCATAGATGTTTTTGAATTTTATGAAATCAAAATATGTCAATTAATTCGAAAAGTAGGAGAACGTGTATAAATTAAATTATTACGGAGTATTATTTTAACCAGGGAGGGAGGATAATATAAATAATTTAAATAAATGTGAACAAGGGAACGTGGTTTATGAATAGAGGCCTACGCCATTATAGTACAAGAACAATCACATGCATAAACATGGATTGGATAAGTCGTTGAGCGAATAGACATGTTGATGTGGAAACACTTGAAATCAACCAAGCAAAGATATATAGATTACACATCCAATAATTATACCAATAATTACATATTTAATAATAATAATGCTAACAGTAAATAAGAATATTAAATAATACGAGTGTACTTATTCGAAACGTAACTTATAGAGTTATAGTCCATACATTATTGTGTACGTACGTGGTACTATTTCAAAGATTTCTTTTCTATTTTCCTGTTTTACTACATTATTCAATGTTGTAATGCCTTAGAATCTGACTCGTTACAACAGGGAGATGTCCGAGTTCCGAAAAAGTCCGAGAAATCCAAGTTCCGGAGAAGTCGAAAAATCCGAATTCCAGAGAAGTCGAGAAGTCCGAATCTTGAGATGACCGAATCCTATTTTATTTGGGCTTTCTAATTATATGTTAATTATGTAGTTTTCGGCCCAAGTCTGTTAGGGTTTAACCAAGCACTATTTATATGGGTGCTACTACAAACCCTATGTAGTATTCTGTTTTCGCCTCTCCATCCGAAATAAAACTGCTCCCCCCCTCTTCCCGTGGACTAGCCAACACAACGTTGGTGAACCACGTTAAATTTGTTGTCGTGTTTTCTCGTTTATATTTGTTATTCTCGAATTCCTCATAACATTCAATTTATCTCGTCAAATCAAGGGCAAACATGAAAAGTTTTTACACATTTAAATTTTTCTTAATCTCCTTGCTATGCTAAATCAAAAAAAGAAATTTTTGAACATACAGTAGGAGTAATAAAAAAAAGTAGTCCGTACAAGACAAAATAAAGTTTTCCTTAACAATAATATTGTATTTTTACTTGCTTGTCACATAGTGAAACAAGTGAACATGTCTCCTATTGTGAACCATGCACTTCATGGCCGGTGTCCAATTATTGCAAAATGGTAAACCTCCATCACCCACTAGTACCAAAACCAAAAAAAAAGAAGTACGTAGCTGAAATAATCACTACTTAGTTATTCCCTCTTTTCAAAAAAAAAGACCTTTCTATTTTTATTTTTCATTTGTGCCAAAAAAAAAATTCATACAATAATATCTCTCTTTTACCCTGGTTTACTAATTATTAACTTCTTATCACATCATATTTTTTTTATTAATCTACATATTACTCCCTCCGTTTTTTAAAAATGTTCCTATTTTGACTTTGTGAAAAAATAAGGAAGTGTTAAATTGTAGTTGACTTCCACTTTTGCCCTTGATGTGATGGGTAAAAGTAAGATATGATGGATTGAGTATTAGAGAAAAAGTATGATGTGATAGGTAGGGTATGAAAACGTAAGGGTAAAAGTGGTTTTTTAAAAGAAAGTGGAAGTGTTTTGTTGGAAGTAAAAAAAATGAAAGAGGAAGAGTTTTTTAAAACGGAGGGAGTACATTGTATCCTATCTTTTAATAAAGTAAATACAAAAATAAAAAAACAGTAAATGTATACAATTTTTTTAATTCTATGTTTTTCAAAGTGAAAATGATTTAAGAGACGGGTAATAAATAATGCTTACTGAGAGTTGAGAAGAATAATGGGTGGAGTACTATATTCGTAGCCACACATCACGAGGGAAGAAATGAGTGAATATCTCGACTTTTTCTACTCCGTAGTAAATAGAACTAGCCCAATCTAAAGCAGACTAGTCTACTAGTTCCAACGTCCCTAAATATTTGTCACACTTGTATTCCCGAGACAAAATATCAATTTTTTTCAATTCATTTCATTTACATATTGGTATGAAAATAAAAAATAAAATTTACATATCAAAATACTACATGAAAATTTCTTCGAAATAAGAGGTGTCAAGAATATTTTATTTTATCAAATAACCAATGAAAATGTAGAAATAAACAAAAGTTTTCGCGACTGCTGAAAAAGCAAATGTTGTGAATATTTTGGGACGGAGGGAGTATATAAATATCGACCCGGTTTCATGGCAACTGGATTCCAGTGGCCACGGAAGCTACTGCCTCCTACGGAACTCCGTTCATAAAATTGATGATTCCTACCCCCTCTAATCCCCCGGTAAACCCCCCCCGGCAAGTCCCGATCCAAACTAATCACCCCACCTACGTCAATTGCACCTCGTAAGTATAATTTACTTTAAAGTCAAAAGTTTTGACTTTATACTTGCGAGGTGCAATTGACGTAGGTGGGGTGATTATGTTGTGTCGGGACTTAGCAGGGGGTTTACCGGGAGGGTTAGAGAGGGTAGGAATCATCAATTTTATGAATAGAGCTCCGTAGGGGCAGTGGCTTCCGTGGCCACTGGATTCCAGTGGCCATGGAACCGGGTCGATATTTATATACTCCCTCCGTCCCAAAATATTCCAGTGGCCATGGAACCGGGCTCTATAAATATTGAAGTTAAAATATTGAGCAATTCTAGATTAACACATAAAATAGTCACAAAATTCACAAACTTATCATAAGTTCTCTTTTTAAAATTATTTTAGACTATTTTTTTATTGAAGCTCAAAAATAGTAACTTTGTGAGATTTATGACTATTTTGTTTGTGAATCAAACATTTCACTAACACAATGTTTGGTTTAAGGAATTTGAGAGGAAAAGTAATAGAAAATGAGAAGAAGAATTTTTTTTTTGTTTGGTTAGAGAGAAAAAGAAAAGAAAAATGGAAGGAAACAGAATTGAGAAGGGAAAATGTACTAAGATTCTAAAAAGAATGAAAACCAAAATCCTCCTATTTTGATAAGGAAAATGAAGAAAAACTATTTTCTTTTATTTTCTTTCAAATTCCTTGAGCCAAACATAATGTAATGGTATGTTTGGGAATATGGATTTGGATTTCAAATCTGGATTTGGCTCAAATTCCATGTTTAGAAAACTTAAAAATTTTTAATTTGGAATTGAGTCAAATTTCTCTCATTGATAACAAAGCTTATTTTGAAATTTAAGCACCTCTCCTTGTCATTTGAAATTCAGGATTTCAAATTTTAGAACTGAAATACATGAATTGAAATGAAATGCTAGTTTCCAAACACTGTCTAAAGAAATTTGCTCTAACTCATCTTTAGTCGTCGAGTGAGAATTTTAATCAATTGGATTAAATGGGGTCAGTAATCTTCATTGATAGTGTTAAGTATTGGAGGATGATAAGTCTGTTTTGTACACACTTATTTTCTTTATATTTCGTGTGTTATTGTACAATTTTAGATTAAACAAGAAAATTTCTCAATGATTTCTATTAGTTTTTGTTTATAATTGTAAAAATGTAAAAAAAAGTCATGTCTTGTACGTTGTAAAAATAATAAAGTTGGGTCAAAAGTAAAATACATAAAGGTGTGAAAATTTGTGCAATTGGAAGGCTAGAGAGTAAGAGGGCAACAGATTGTGAAAATCTATGGAGTGAAAAATGTACATTCAAATGTGGCGGTGCATCCCATCAAAAGATTTGAGATCACAAGTCAAAAAGAGGCTGAATCAGGCTTTGAAACAAAAAGAATAGAACAAAATGACAAAAATGCGAACATTGGGCTAAATGTGGTCCAGGCCTCGGACAGGCGCGCACCCAGGCCGAGGCACACGCCTATGCGTGTTGACGTTTGAGATCCGGTGCAAAATCACATTTTTGGCGGATAATTAGATCAGTGAGAGGCCCAAGCATTAGTCAGGCGCCGTAGTGGCATGCGCCCCAGCCCCAGGTGCACGCCTGGACCTCCAAATGGCTATAAATACAACGCGTCCCAGCTCATTCCAAATCAGCCTTCTTCCGGGTATTTTAAGGCCCGAACTCAATTTCTAGTCCTCGTTCTCAGTTAGTTTTGTTCTAGTTGTCCCGACGAGGCAGCGACTCTGCTCCGATTGTAAATTTATATTTTCAACTTTTTAATAAAATATTTCTTTTTACATGTTTTGTTAATATTTAGTATGGGTTAGAGCCCAGATTAGAGTCTTTGCTAAATTTGAACATATACTCTGAATGTTTATTTAATAGTTGGAATAATTGTTCTAGAATTATTTTTATTGTTAAATTAATTAATTATGTCGAGAGAAAAAGTAATCAAGTATTGGAAATTAGTTTTTGCCTTGTCTACGAGGATATAAAATTAATTGAGCCAAACTTTTTAGAACACATTAATAATACCTACATTGAGAGAGGTTAAGTTAATGAAATATTTGTGACATAAATATTATTATTTCAATTATTGATTAAATATGTGACAACTATAGTTAACCCAGATGATGTCTTGGCCCAAAGTCTAGTCTTTTACCCGTACTATTTATCTTCTTTTTCCCAAAAGCTCTCGCAAGTGTAGAATTTTTATTTTTCAAAAATCAAATCGAGAACACTTTCAGACCCGTCCTAACCTTCGTCTAGTTAGAAAAATTAGCTAATTTCCTTCGTCCACTCCTCGAGAGACACAACACTCGGAGAAAACTAACCCTTTTTGGGAATGTTGACTTCTGTTGAAATTCAACAATCAAATAGCACTGTTACAACTTAAAACTCAACTATCAAATGGCGTCGTTGTCGAAAAGTGACACAGTTTTAGTTAATTTTTTAATTAGCTTAGGTAAAGACCAGTTAGGTTGATCTTCTCACCTCTTTTCCACAAGCCACCCGTAGTAATTATTAAAAATGAATTTTCGAGATAATTACTACGATCCGTCTCCTTTCTACCAACAACCCAGCTGCCCACCATCATATTCCCAATAGTCCATTTACCACCCACAATAGTCCAACTACTATCCACATCACGACTCCTGTTATGATGACTACTCAGTCAATAATATAATGAACCTGATTACTACCCATATCATGAGGAACCACCATTTGATACCCCGTCTCAGAGCTTTGGATACTCTCCATATCAAGATAACTATGGGGATTATTATAAACCTCATGGTGATTAAGATGATTACAACCAGCAAGGGCCGATGTACGATGACCAGCCAGATCCTCGAATTGAAAAATTTTGTGGATCGAGAAAATAATACGTAATCTTGACCTAGCATTAGCGGCAGAGTGTTCATCATTTAAACCATCCCATTACCGCGATTACTCTCTGACTTGTGAAGAGCAAATCGAAGTAAACAGAGATGCAATCTAGGTGAGAAAATGATTTTTAAAAAATAGTCCAAGAAGAAAGGCGACTGCTCCAAATCCAGAAAGATTTGAAGTTTGAAGGCAAACAACGCGAGCATTTGGAGCAAAAAGAGGGGGAATATATAACCCGCCACTAATCTTATAAAATCTGCCACTCATAGAGATTTAGCAGGGACCTGAAGGCGGAAGTCCTTCTGCTACTAAACAGACTGCTGCTAATTTTAGAGGCCACTACTACTAAACAGGCCGCTACTAAACTAGCGGGGACCTAAAATCTGCCGTTATAATAGATGGGGAATATTTTTACATCTACATATCTAGTAATATCCCTAATTAAGACGGTGGGATGCATGAGCCGACAACTCAAACCGACCGCAAGTGTCCACTTGATGATATCGGGGGCACACCCGAGCAATTTTGAGCAACCATTGTTGCTCTTATTGCTCTTGCGGGAAGTGCACATGAGAATGCAATTACACTCCCACCAATAATGGATTCGCAACAAACCATGTTAGTTGTTTGCAAGTTCACCTCTCGTAAGCAACAAACTTGAAGGAAGTGAGAAAACAGATTTCCCAAGGTCTAAGCCTAATGAGACAAGGATAAGGATTTAAACTTGAAGAAATTTAAAGAGGAAAGTCGTGATGCAAGCAAAAAAGAATAAAAATGACTTCTGGCGACTAGGGGTGACCTAGCTAAAAGAAATGTTGCATTGTAATAATAAGAGCAATCGACAAAGGGGATGGCTGACTTCCTAACATACAAGAATGAGGGATGCATGGGTAACCTGTCACAGCTATCAAGGGATACAATGAAGGATGACATGGAACAACATGGTTGCCCATCGCATGGAAATACGACTCTTGTTGACATTACATGATTTGACATGACATGGTTAGGGGTGGCCTAGCTAAAATAATTGTTGCAGTGTAACAAAGAGAGTGGTCCACAAAGGTGAAGGACTAGCTTTCTTACTTATAAAAACGAATGATGGGTAACCCGTCACGAGTATCAATGGATGCAGTGAAAGGATGACATGGCTCACCGTGGTTGCACACCACATGAAAATGAGACTCTTTCATAATTTGACATGATTGGCATAAGTTCCAATGTGATGCCATCATTCATTTCTAGACATCAGTCGTTATAGTCATTAGACGCGTGTCCCATTTGCGGGACACTTTGTCATCATCCCACATCATCGTTTTGGATCAACGACAATGCCACAAGGTCGCCATCACATGCATTACTTCATCAAGGGAACGAGAGGCGACTTATGAAAGAGTTTTTGGTTTCACACATTTGGGCCTAGATACATTAGGCGAGACCCATCTACATAATAAAAGACTGTGAACAAGGGAAAATTTCATGGAATAGCTTGGACGTGACCACGCGACGATAAATCCTTCGTGCCCTTGGTTGCCCCAAAGGGAGCAAGCTCCACAAGGTGACGATCTGAATGTTAAGTTTGGCATCCCCACAAAAGGTATGCACTAGTCAATCCCGCGTGCACTCTCGAATCTCATTCTTCTCAACTTAGGTTACTGCACATAGGACGACGGACATAGGCTCTATGATAAATGTATAAGAGAGATGCTTTGAACAACTATCACGGGTTCTCGAACACACACACACACACAATAAGTGAGTCTAAAAGTACGAGAAGATGCCCTAACATCCTTCAGAACATGTTGGGACAAGATAGACATGTCACACACTATGCAACAAGCAACACACCATTGAGAAACTATACAATAAATTTAGTGAACTTGGTCTAGGCGAATATAAACGTTTCTACTATAAATATCCATCTTTCTCTTCATTGCAATGGATCCAAAATCAATTCTTGAATAAGAATTTGGAGTGAGCATTTTTGTGCAATTACTTTCTCGGTCTCCCTATTAATTCATCAATCATTTTCTCTCTATTGACTTCGTGAAGTCACAATTGGTGGTTTATTAACTACAATTGGTGGTTTATTGACAATAAGTTATTACACATGACGTCGTTTAACTTAAAATTAATAGTAGTACTCCCTCTTATCGTCCCTAAATTATATAAGTCGTCCCTAATTGTAAGTGATTTTTCAAATTTAGTCCCTGATTATAAGATATTACATATATGGTTCCAATTCTTGAAAACTATTCGATAATCGATCCTTCAAGGATTATTTGTGAAAAAAATATTTTGTTATATTTGGCCTAAATGAATATTTATGGAATAATTTTTAAAAATTGAGGATCATTTATGTAATTTCTTATAGTTGGAAACTAAATATTGAAAATCACCGGTAATTAGGGACTATTTATGGAATTTACTCTAAAATGAACTTTCCATTTGATATTTCACGGTCTTCAATGTAACACTTTGACTATTAATATATCTATTTATATATAAACATGTAATATGAAAATAAAATATATTAAAACTATATTTTTCACATGAGTCTTTTGATATTAAATTTATATAAAAATTTAATGTATTTTTCGTAATATGCATTCAAAATTTTAAAAAAATGACTACAAAAATCAAACTGAAAAATTAATTTTAAGACGAGAGGGGTACTCAGTAGTTGGGGATCAAATCCCTAACTCAACAATGTTCTAAATTTGACATTATGAATGGCACCCATTTGTGTATATACAATCATACAATCACTCTACCATTTATGTCAACAAATTCACACCCGCATGGGGAACTCAACTGGTTCAAGGAGGGGATGTCAAATCCGTTGATCCTAGAGTCGAATCTCAGCAACGGCAGTGTGGAAATTTTATTATTCGTAATAGCTCCATGTGCACGCCGGGAATGCAATAGGCTCTCTAAAGATTATATCAAAATTATACCTTGTTTTATCTTTCTCACAATCTTGTCGGATCGAGATGTGGAGAAACTCGGGTGGGCGTTCCACCCATGTAAACAAAATCAGAAACCATTGTTACGTGTGTGATGAAATTTAGATGGCATGATTGATAAGGATAGAAGTAGATAAGTGCGTGGTGTCACTCAACCACAACCTTAATTTGGAGGTCATAGTAATCTTGTTTGACAATGTCCAATTAATTAATTAATGATTGAAAACAGATTTTTTCACAAGCATATACACCACTCCGCATATATATATATACACACACACACATAAAGAACCCCAAGATCGAGCAGAGGTCGGGTCGACGCGTGGGCATCAAATCTACACAATCTCTCTCTCTCACACACACACACACACACACACACAAATCCGTAGATTCGATTGGATCGGGCGATCATTTCTGCTCATTCAATTCAATCTCTGTCTCTCTCATTCTCAAATAATGCTCCCTGATTTTAGAGGTACCCCTTCACCACTTTCCCTTCTTCTCTTCCCCAATCTCTCTTTCTAAACACTTTTACTGTATTTATTTGTCAAGTAGAAATAGAGATCAAAGAAGATGATAAAATAATATTGCTCCAATTCTATGCCAGAGAAATTATGTACCTATATGTCTCTTTGGAAATAACGTTGGCGTTTTGAAAAGTCCATCATTGTTTAGCGCTATTGTTTTTAAAGTTAATGTTTTATCCAAAACGCTAACGCTAATCGAAAACGCTATTCACCCATTTACATTTTAGAGTTTAAAAGGTTCCCAAACGGGCTTTATGATTTCTGGGTTTTCTGCAGAGGGCTTTTTTCGTGACGAATCTTCCTCCAAGTTTGCATCTTTCTTTCTTTTTTTTTGAAGGAAGTTTGCATCTTTCTTTGACTTTCAATCTCTTCATTTTATCTTTCCTGAACCTTCAATTTTTCTTTTTTTTTCTTTTGGCAATAATTAGAGGGTTTTTTTTTGTTCAATTTCTGGCCGGGTCTATTCCAGCTCTCACGAATCTATGGATTTGTTCATTACTTTTTCGATTTTCTTTTCTCCATGAAAATTACATATCATCATCAACTGCAAGTTTTTCATATTGATTTGTCTTCTCTCTTTTTTCTTAAACAAAGAAAGAAAGAAATAAAGGACAGTGAAAGGGAACATTTTTCTTGTTTTCTGGCAGTAAATAGTAATAAATGTTGGCTTTTTGTGAGGTGGTTTCCCCATTTTATGCGGGTCTGTTTCAAGAATATCTCAACTCTAAGTAATTTCTTTAAATAAATAAATAAATAAAATTAATACGAGTAAATGAATGCAGATTTTTTTTTCTTAATAAATTTTAGGGGCTGTTTGTTTCAGCCTTTTAATGATTCAGATGTCTGAATGGCTCAGCACTTAATGGTTCAGACTGTTTGTTTCAGGCTCTTAATGGTTCAGATATCTGAATGGTTAAGAGATTTGCCTCTGAATGGTTAAGTATTATTCAGAGTCTGAATGATTAAGACCTCTTATCTGAATTGATCAGACATTTGCCTCTGAATAGTTAAGCAATATACTAGCTCTTAATGGTTCAGACCTCTTACTGGTTCAGCACTTAATGGTTCAGACCTCTTACTAGTTCAGCACTTACCGATTCAGAAGTTTCCAAACAGCCCCTTATTCCAAAATAAAAACTAGAAAAGAAAATATCCTGAAGTGGATGGGAATAATGGTGTTTGTTGAATGGATACAAATATGAGAGGTATGGCCAAAGAAATCTGTAGTGGAAAAGTGACTGCAGATTTCTGGGTCTTTTGAGGCTCTCTCTATCTTGCCTCTGTTCTGCTCATTTGTACAACCATAAAGGTTCCCTTTTATAGAAAATGGGATCTCCTTTTCAAACTTTATTTATACTCCTCTCTTTGTCCTTTAATAATAATAATAATAATTTAATTTATTTAATTAAATATTAATAGAGTGTAAGATACTCCTTAATGGCCTCGTTTGGCATTGGCATTAGCGTTTTGAAAAATGTTATCCGATAGTTGCTTTTAGCGTTAGCATTTTCAGAATTAATCTATACCATTAAAATTTTATCCAAAACGCTAGCACTAATCGAAATGATGTTCCCAAACAAGGCCAATATCTACTCTGTATATATTTTAAAACTCTTCTACAAAGTATGTAAAGTAAGGGGTAACACGATTGTTTTATTTGACAAATGAATAAAGAATTACTCGTATTATGAAATGTATTTCGGGATGGAGGATTCTGTCTATGTTTAAATAAATTATGCGATTAAAATTTATGCAGATAAGAAAAGAGTGATATGAACCACACAATTTTCGATTAAAAAGATTTGATAACGCAAATAAATACTTTATTAAATAATTGCAAATTTAATTCCCTGCCTGCATATAGTCCTATATGAAAGACTATGTTTTAGGCTTATTATTTGGAGTAACAAGATTATGACTTTGAGAAATTAATCATATTGGTTTTGGCCTTTGATTTAGTTAATTTACTCTTTTAGCATTATTTTAAAACCATTCATCCTCCCTCCCTCCCAAAACTACCCCTAGCTATATATTCATTTGTTTATTTCCCCCCTTCCCAAAGTACAGGACTGGCTTTAAGCTGCCAAGAAATGGAGGGGAGTGGAGCACAGATGGATGGGAGGGTACTTCAGACATTCCAGAAGAGCTTTGTGCAAGTTCAGAACATTTTGGACCACAACAGGCTGCTGATAAGTGAGATCAACCAGAATCACGAGTCCAAAACCCCCGACAACTTGACCCGAAACGTCGGTTTGATCAAAGAGCTCAACAGCAACATAAGAAAGGTCGTCGACCTCTACGCCGATCTCTCGTCTTCTTTCTCTAAATCCATTGTTGATGCCTCTTCTGAAGGCCACTCCACTTGCCACAAGAGGAACAGGCCTTGCTAGCTACAACTAATTTTATATATAATCACTATATTCTTCTTCAAGATATATATATATATATATATATATATATATATATATATATATATATATATATATATATATATATATATATATATATATATATATATATCCTTTGATTTGTCACCTCTGATGAGAAATAATTCTTCAAGGAAAAATAATAAGCTGTTGGGTGTTAATGGTTATGCAGATGTATTTAGCTTGGAGGAGGAATGTGTGTAACTTTGTATCTTCTAGTCTCTCTTGTTCTTATTGTGCTTGACAATTTGTTGCCTTTAAATGAGCATTTTTTAAGGCTATTTATATGGGACAGTGTGCAGTTTTTCTTATCATGGGTTAATTGATGATCTCTGTTTGTTACATTATTTGTATGCATTCCATCCTTGATCTCAATGTCTTTACACACAATTGTTCTTAATTGTGAAAAAAATCTAAATTAGGAGCGAAACATATAAAAAGTTTTAAATTAATTAAAAGCTTTATGTTTTTTATTCTCAAAATATTAGTTACAATAGCGGCGCCACTGGTTTAATCAAACATTTGCGGTGTTCTACAATCTCCGTTTGCAAAATTAATGCTTTTAGCCATCCTTAGCTCCCTTGAACTCCTAAATTCCATCCCAAACCCACCTTAGCCCTCACCAAATGTGAATTGCCCAACGACTACACATTTGAAGGTGGGTCGGGGTGGATGAGGTGAGGGAATTTAGGGAGGTTAGAGGGTACGAATAAGTGGCACTGTTTCCCAGTAGCCACAAAACCAGGCCGGTTTAGAGGGTAGTACGATTGTGATTGAGCAACACTGCCACTAGCAGCGTTAATGGCTTCTTCGTTTGCAACATTGAAGGGTTCTATCTTTCTTAAACCTCATCCCCTCTCAAAATTTTGAAAATGTCGCTAGTGAAATTAAGAGGCGTTAAAGAGGGTATGAACCATTAAATTTAAAAATATCGCTAGCGGCATCAACAAAATTGCCCTCTAAATAACGCAATGGTCAATAAACTCTATGCCATTCTAAATTTTTGTAATGTGTTAGACATTGAGATGAAAAGGGGTCGAAAAGTCAAAGACTTTGTGGTTCGAAGGCATAAAGTGACTCCTTCAAATTTCAAATGAAATATCACATATTCAGTTTTTAACGAAGACGAAAGTCTTTTTACTTTAAAAGATTGAAAAAGTACGTGTGAACATATACTACAATTGTAATAAAGTATTTAGTACTGGAAAAGATATTCTATATGTTAAAAAATGTCACAAATTTAATGGAGAGAATGAAAGAAATCTTGAAAGAGAAATGTTAGATTTACAAATAAAATGGTCACAAAATTCACCAGCTTACTATTTGTGAATTTCAATAAAAAAAATAAATAGTCTAAAATAATTTTAAAATACAAATTTAAAATAAAAATGGTACGTTTCTTAATTAGTTTGTAACTATTCTTATTGTAAACCTAGCATTGTTCATCATGAAAATATGCCAATTGTGTGTTGTAAATAACACATTCTTAGTGAAAAATTCTCAACGTAGTTGGTAATGAATCATATTATTGAATCACTCGATTGTGTAGCAATTGAATCCTAAATTATCCTTATAACACTAGCATTATTTTTGTTGCTCCCTCTTCCCTCATTTAATTAATCAATTTTTTTTCTAAATTCAAACATTTAAATTATTATGTAAAAATAAAATCTGCTCTGTTAAATTTATATATTGAAAATATTATTAAAATAATACAAAAATAATGTGATGACTATTTTTACATAAAAAACTTTATACTTTTTTTTATTGATAATTGTTTTAAAATAAACTTTACTCTTCTCCTTTTTATCAATCAGGAATCAAATACATGTCCTACACAATTTCTCTTTCTCAGCTCCTACTGTAACAATTTTATTAATAATGTAAATTAATTTTATAATGATTGAATAATATTTTTTAAAACGTTAAAGTCTTAAAGATTAAAGGTGGAAATTAAATAAATTAAAGCCGTCCCTCAATGTTGGGACTTTGGTGGTTTCCAAATCCAAGCCATGACAAATAAAACTAAATACATATCGAATATAAAAAAAAACAAATGTATGTTATAAAAAAACAAATGGCCGGTTTAAAACACAAGCATGTGAAGTGGGAATCTACTCTTTTCCACTTCTTGTAGTTCCAGCAAAGCAACAAGTAGCCAAATAGGTACGTGGAGAAAGGATCAGCTAATAGTCTTTTTTATACCTTCTCCTCTCAAACAATGAGTTTTTGTGTTACTTAATTATCCCCCGCTCGAAAATGTTATTTACGTGTTGGCACACTTATTAAGAACTAATAAGAAAAGTGATAAATTTTCAAAAATTCACGTACTATAAACTTTAAGAGCTTTTTTTCTTATTAAAAAGTAATAAAAAGGTAGATTAGAAGTAAAATAGAAGGATATCATTAAAATTTAACCTTAAAAAGTAAACTAACAAAAGAAATGAGAGAAATATTTCTGGACGGATCAAAAAAAGGGGAAGATATGTCTGGATGGAGGGAGTATTAGACTTATTTTCATTACTTATTTATGACCTGTTTTTAACCTTGCACTAATACCCACTTGGGCTAAGATATTTTCACACTTTTTTTTTCCAATTTTAAACTATAATCATTCTATTCAAGCTAAGAAAGGATTTTCCTGGAAAATTATAATGATTTATTAGAATTATTTTAAATTCAAATGAAAATCAGCGAGGTAATGAAATTTATAATTAAATCTTAAAATTATGTTACGAATTTTATAAAACAAGCAGTGACAATAATACTAAAGTTAGTAAAATAAAGCAAATAAAAAAACAAGAAAATCTTTCAGAGATTAGAGTATTATTCATTTGTGTGCAGGAAAAGTTTAAATTGTGTAACCAATATTTTATGTCTCATTTTTTTAAATAAAATCACACAACCTCGATCACTTTATTAATAAACTTATTATTGATCAATTGAGCATTATATATAAGGACGAATATTTAGTTACACTCAATTTGGCACCAAAATTTTAACTATCAAAATATAAAAACTTTTTTTGTGCTTGCGTACGTCTGCAAACTTGAACTTGTGATTAAATATATGACTTGAAATATCAAGTGTATATATATATATATATATATATATATATATATATATATATATATATATATATATATATTACAAACTAAACATATGCACAGATAATAATTATGATATGCATGCGACCCAGATAATGAATGTCTACATATATTTGTAAAATACAAAATTTATATGTACAAGTATAGAAGACACGTTTGAATGGACACTACTTGCATGTGTGTTTTTGTACACATTTAAATAAAATGAAGGGGTAATAAGAGTGATAGAGTACGTACGTAGAGGGGGGTGATGGGAAAGAATTGGACAGAGATGCATGAATCTGTAAATTCTAGTGGAAAGAAAGATATGGCGCACGAAGCAACCACGCACGTACATACTATACGCCCAATGGATCTTAATTGCTTTATTATTATTTCCTAAAGGCCTAAAGCTAAAGGGTTGACCTCCACATGCATTATTAGTTTATTTCCAAGTACTACTATATATTAATAATGGTGGTGAGGTGATATGATGTCTGTGTACTCGTTTATTGAATTATATATATTTCTGAAAGGTGTTGCGTAGTTGGTAAAAGTATAAAGTATTGAGGGGTAAACGAAAAACCGTGCTACATGTTGGGTTGCTTTGAGGTTTCGATCTTTCTTTTCCTTGGGTAGCCAGTTCATCAGCAAATAAATCTTGATAAAGAACCACTACCACGAAATCTACCGCTAAAAAATACCTCTAAGACTTGATGCGAATTACTTATGGAAGGCAAAATAAAAATAAATAGATCTCTTCGTTAATTTGGTATCACTATCAGATTTTTTCTCACTAGCTAGATACCACAACTCCACAAGTAACGACCACAAAGAAAGAGAATTGTGTCCATAGTGATAAAAGGTTACAATATAGAGTGAGGAGAGAAGACTAATTGACCTAATGGGTTTGTGGCCATACTAAATTTCTAAACCCAAACTTGAAAGAGTTTGAAAAATTGGAAGGTGTTCGAAAAAATCGAATGAACTCGAAAAAATTTAAAAAAGTAGAAAGAAACTGAAAAAGATTAGAAAAGATTGAAAAAATGAGTCTAAACGATACAATTTAATATAAAGATTGATATATGAATCTTAAATGCATTTGACAATTTCTAATAAATACATTTACCATAAACAACACTTCGGCCTAAAGCCGCAAGTTTTTTTGGGGGGCTAAAGCCCATATTTTTCAAAATGTCGCAGTGACAGGTGTCACAAGGGACGGTTTCGTACCCCGCCATTTCGTCTCACCAGGAACCCACCCAGATCCAACAATCTCAACCCGTTTCGGTCCTCAATATCCCGGAATCCACATTTCTGAAGAGTTCATCTCCCGCGGAATCCCTCTGAACCCTCGATCCGCAGAGTCGTCTCGTTAGGGTTTCGATTTCCCGATGCCGCCGGTGAATCTAACGGCGAACGCGATCCCGGCTATCATCGCCGGTGACGTGAACTCCAAGCCGCTCGTCCAGGTTCTGGATATCAAGCTCATAGGCACCAAGCAGGAGCGGTACCGCCTCCTCCTCTCCGACTCTGTCTCCGCCCAGCAAGCGATGCTCGCTACTCAGCTCAACGATCGAGTCCAGACCGGCCGCGTCCGCACCGGTTCCGTCGTACAGTTGATCGAGTATATTTGCAGCAATGTTCAGAATCGCAAGTACGACTCTCATTTCTGTCAATTTGCACCTTCAGTATTATTACGGGGCATTTAGTATCCTGAACTCTCTAGGTTTTAACCATATGAATTCGCTAGCCGATTTCCATTATGAAAGTGCCGAAGAAAAAGGAAATTTAGCAGTCCAATGGTGTTAGGATGCGTAATGTTTATTTGCCATTTCGATCAATAAAATCCTTGAATTGCATATGCTATGCAAAGTATCTTGCACATCCTAAGCTTCTGAAATGTTTATCTATCTCTAGATAGATGGTTAAATCACTTAAATGAGTACCTATAATAAATTGATGGGTGTTTTTGCTGCCATATGACTTCCCTAAGGATATGGGAAAAATTACACAGTCATAAAGCATCTCCCACCTAAAAGAGTCATAATAGCCTTGAATTATGGTGATGAGCCCCGGAAGTAAGGCTGGAATTAGGCTTTTAAAAGAAACTGAAGATTTTCACACTTATCTTACTACACATCATGGATCTATCAATGGATTTATTGTTTTGGCTATCCAGCTTATAGCTATGTGAAAAGCTTATTTCAGCAGTATTTTAATGGAGTGTTCAAAAACTGTTACTGTTGAGAATGATAGATACTTTAATCTTTTCTTTGGATTGTAATGTGGATAACTATATGGATTATACAATTAAAATGCTTTCGAATTGTGTAAGCTTCCATAGTTTGGCTACCTGGCTTCCTAAGCATAAGCAGAGATTACATTGCGAAGAACTCTTTTATGTGTATCAGTTGATCTAAGAATATAAGAACATCTTGCTTGTTCAAATTTATATACTATACTTGATCTTGCTTGTTGAAACAAAGTAATGATCTCACCTTCTTGTTACAGGATTATTGTCATTATCAACATGGAAACTATCATTCCAGAGTGTGAAGTAATTGGGAATCCAAAAGCACTTGCTGAAACTGATTCAGTAGGGCAGGCACCAACCATCAACAGAACCACTTCTGAGCCTGTAATTTTCAATAGAAACACCAATGTGGCTTCTCAAGGTTATGGGCAAACAAGATTGACAACAAATAGCAACAATCTGAGCTCCCAAGTTGGCAATAATTTTCAAATGAACCGCCCAGTCATTCAGCCAGCATACCAACCACCTCCAAATTACAAACCTTACGGGGCTGGGGCAGTCATGAAGAACGAGGCACCAGCACGCATAATACCAATTTCTGCTCTGAATCCATATCAGGGTCGGTGGGCTATTAAGGCTAGAGTGACTGCAAAAGGCGATATCAGACGCTACAACAATGCTAAGGGAGATGGAAAAGTGTTCTCATTTGATCTCCTTGATTCTGATGGTGGAGAAATACGTGCAACCTGCTTCAATGCCGTTCTTGATCGTTTTTATGAGACAATTCAAGTTGGGAAAGTCTACATGATATCTAAAGGCAGCTTGAAACCTGCACAAAAGAACTTCAACCATCTTAAGAACGAGTGGGAGATTTTGTTGGAAGCATCATCAACAGTGGATCCGTGTTTAGAGGAAGACCCTTCAATACCTAGACAGCAGTTCTCTTTCAGACCTATTAGTGAAATCGAGTTTGTTGAAAACAACTCCATCCTAGACGTGATTGGGGTCGTAACTAGTGTGAATCCTTCTGTTCCCATACTGCGCAAGAATGGAATGGAGACTCAGAGGAGGGTCCTGAGTCTGAAGGATCATTCCGAGCGGAGTGTGGATTTAACAATGTGGGGAGATTTCTGTAACAGGGAAGGGCAACAACTGCAGGAGATGTTAGACTCTGGTTTCTTCCCTGTTTTAGCAGTCAAAGCTGGAAAAGTCAACGATTTCAATGGGAAGTCATTAGGAACCATCTCTTCATCTCAACTCTTCATAAATCCAGATTCTCCTGAGGCTCTCAGTCTGAGACAGTGGTTCGACCAAGGAGGAAAAAATGTAGCCTCACATTGCATATCTAAAGAACTCATTCCCTCGGGCTCAAAGAACGAGATTCGCAAAATCATGTGCCAGATAAAGAACGAAGGGCTGGGAAGGTCAAATAAGCCAGACTGGGTCACCGTGAAGGCCACATTGACCTTCATCAAGACCGACACGTTCTGTTACACCGCATGCCCCTTGATGATTGGCGATAGGCAGTGCAACAAAAAAGTGACCAAGTTAGGGAACTCAAGATGGATGTGTGAGAGATGTAATCAAGAATCCGAGGAGTGTGACTACAGATACCTTCTTCAAGTTCAAATTCAGGACCATTCCGGGTTAACATGGGTGACTGCCTTCCAGGAAGCCGGGGAAGAGATATTTGGTTGCTCGGCCAAGGAGCTCTACATGATGAAGTCCGAAGAGGAAGACGATTCCAGGTTCTCTGGAATCATCAAGAAATGCCTCTTCACACAATTTCTGTTTAAACTTAAAATCAAAGAGGAAAACTATGGTGAGGAACAACGGGTGAAGATCACTGTTATCAAGGCAGATAAAACGGACCCTTCTCTGGAATGTAGGTACCTATTGGATTTACTGTAGGCTATTTCCTTCTTTGTCGAACAACCATAAGGTAAATTAGAAATTCCTCGGGATACACATTTACTGCTCTGTTATTCACCATTGTAAGTTGTGTTAATTGTGATGAAACAAAGACCATTATTAACGTAGTAAGCATTATCTGGAAAATAGAAATTTGAATAGCATTCGCATGTTTCTGATGATTACATTGAGACCATATCATCACCATCACAACAGAGACCAGAGAAAAGGTAAAATGATTATTACTACTACATGAAAGTATGCCGTTTTAGCCTCTCTTGACAGGATCGAATTTGGAGACACCGATGACAGCGCCCGCAATGACCGTGAGCACAACCCCTCCGGCAAGGATGCTTAGCAGGAAGTTCTTCAGGGACGGCGTGAGTGTCTCGGCCGCCTGAGCCACCTCCGGAACCGCCATGGATGCCGTCAGTGCGGCTGCTGTCAGTCCGGTCACGGCCTTCTCATTCAGCGACGCCCTCGCTTCGAATCTCCTGGCTGGTTTGGACGCCGCCACTGCGATCCGCTTGGATTCCCTCGCCGGCAGCATGGGGTTCAAGAAGGAAGCGGCGGCAGTTGGTTGCCGCATCTGGGTTGCAACGGTAAGTGACATCGCCATTGGAACTGCACAGGTAGAGGCCATTGAATCGCTTTAATCTCTCTCTATCTCTCTCAGATACCTTGGTTGGGTTGAATGATAGGAGAACGTGATTGGTAAAGGTTTTGATAGGGGTGAGAGAGGGGGGTATTTGTGTCACTAGTGTGAGATATGAAACGAGAGGTGGAAAATGCAGAGAGAGAGGGGGGGGGGGGGTGCTATCTTCAGTCCTACGTGGCAACTTCTCAAGTGGTTGTGGTGGATATGGTTTATCGCTTCGCAACTTCGTTTAAATTTGGCGCGTTCATCACGCACTTCCACTCGAAAAAAGAACCCCTCAACCCTCTAAATAGTACTCCTTCCAATACAATTTGGGGTTTATGAGGAGAAATATCTCATTTTTTAAAATTATTTTATTTACAAATTATTATATCGATAAGAAATAAAAATTACATATTAAAAAAGTATGTCAAAAGTTTTATAAAATAAAAGGTGAAAAAAATATATTTTATTTCATTAAATACTTAATTAAATCGCGTAAACAAATACTCCCTCCGTCCCACTCTCTTTGTCCATTTACTTTTTGGCACACCATCCAAATTCCAATGCATTTCTTTAATCCATTTTATCTTGTAATTTGTATATTAAAAAATTATAGAAATTATATATTAATAATCTATATGTTAAGACAAATCAAACAAGATCACACATGACTATATTTAGTCTTACACATTGAGAGAATTTGATGAGTCAAAGTGCTTAGATGAACAGTTCCAAAAGTCAAAAGTGGACAAAGAAAGTGGGACGGAGGTAGTAAAAGTTATCGAGAGGGAGAAAAAAATGGTAATCAAATTCAGGTCGGAGGGAGTATTTTTTTCTTACTTTGACCATTTTAAAAATATTGAAAGAAATCAAACTAAATTAAGTGTAAAACATGAATAAAATATTAAAATAGAATTTTTATATTTTTATCTTCAAAATAAGAGTACAATGCTAATATATAGTACTAAAAAAAGCAGTCGGTCACTCTACAATGTAATAATATCACATTATAAATTTTTATTTGAAAAATAATAATATTTTTACTTCTATTTGGAATGATTTCTTAATATTGAAAAGTAATACGGAGTAAAGGAATACTTAGACTTTAACGTGAGAAGATAACAAATTTTAGTACTTCTGTTCTATTTTAAGTTGTCTGTTGCTTACGATATTTGACTAGAATTATTTACAAATTAATTTTAATGAAAATTGGGGTAGAATTAAAGAAAGAAAGTTGTAAATTCCATAAAAAGTCATCAGTTATAGGTCATTTTACATATTTAGTTCATACATATCAAATATTACTACTTTAGTCCCCAATTATTATATCATTTTTCACGAATAGTCCTTTGTTAACGTTTTTGTTAAGAACATGGATTAAATTGTATATTCATACTCTCTCTCCTCAATTAAGCTTCTTTTCTCCTCTCGTACTCTTTTCCAAACTCGTCGCTGACTTTGAAGATCTAAACCCAAAACTGAAATGATCATTTCTCTCTCAATTATTAGTCTTTCTGGTGAAACCTAAAATCAAAACCAATCAGTTTTATGAATGGGTTTTATCGGTTAGTCTCAAAAAATTACAAAGAAAATAAACATTAAAACTCATCAATGAAGGTTGCTAGTTTCGAATTTGGGTTCCACCAGTTAGACAAACATTTGAGAGAAGAGTGATGATTTTGGTTTTGGGTTCGAAACTTTAAACTCAGCGACGGATTTGGGAAAAAAGTGCGAGTGAGGGAGGAAGCTTAATTGATGAGAAAAAGGAGTGTGAATTTACAATTTTATCCACGTTCTTAACGGAAATGTTAACAAAGGACCATTCATGAAAATGAATATAATAACTAGAGACTAAATTAGTAATATTTGATATGTAGGGACTAAATATGTAAACGACTTATAACTAGGGACCTTTTATGGAATTTACTCAAGAAAATTATATAATTAAAATTACATCAAAAGTTTTTATCCTACAAAACAAGAAAGGACATGACTAATATGATTTCATCAAATTAGTAACAAAAATGAGTAAAAAAGTGATTAAAATATGATCATGTGAATAGTAAACAAGTAATTTGAAATATGACATAGAGTCGTCATACTCCAAAGTACTTTTCTTTTTAAGAAAAGTGAACCATTATTTTGGAACGTCTAATAAAATAAAAGAACAAAGACTATTTAGGAAAAGGGGGAGTAGGTCCAGGTCGGAGTGTGAGACTATAATATTCTCTTTATTTCAGAAAGTGAAGGATTATTTGGGAACACTTCCACACTACCACCTCCCTTTTGCCCTCCCCCCACCATCACCCCGTTGCAAGCCTCTTTGACACCATCACTGACGATTGGTTTGACTGTCGTCCTCGGGAGCCATCTGCAACTCATGCGCCCCGTTGAGCTCCCTTTCATAATCAATGACTGTCGTTGACTTCCCTTTTAGTATTCCCAAACCATTGTCAATCTACATTTACCTCACCGGAACCATTGGTTTCAAGCATCAAGTGGTTGCTCGGTAAGGACTCGCAACGCGCTCGATGAGGCTAGAGGGAGTGACGCAGAAACCCATAACGTTGGAGGCAGTGGCGTTAGAAATGGAGGTAGAGATGCAGGGTTCAAGAGAAAGAAGGGTTAAAGAGATAATGTTGGAAAATGGTTTGCAAATCCAATACATCATTTTGCTCTCTGTTTCTGAATGTGCAATTTCATCAATCCAAATCCATTAACTCTTATATTAAAAAAAACACATAGATTGCACCCATTGAAAAGCATATACTCTCTATGTGTATATACGGCTTTTTATGTAGGAAAAAACAAAGCCATAAGAACATTATTACAAATAATTGATAAAACATTTAAATATAAACACTAATAATCATAATAAAATGACCATGAATTATTGATGTTTTACATATTAACGTGACATTTTAATGTTATTTCAATTTCATTAACAATGTTCTTTCATATTTACATGATTTAATGGTGTTATTTTATAAAAGAATGTTTTTTTAAAAAATTTTTTTACAATACACATGAAGAGTATATAGTTTGCTTGTCCGTGTTGGAGGTCAGGGAGTAGCCCAAATGCAAGCAAGCACTACTTTCATGCTCCTTTTATTGTCACATTTTGCACTATTATCACTGAGGTGAGCTAATTTCAACAAAGATTTGCACATTCAGGCAATGATTTATAGAGATTTGTATCATTGATGTGTATGCCCTAACGAAGCCACTGTACAAAAACAACAAACCCCATAAAATTTTCATAAAAAATAGGGTCTGGGAAAGATGTATGTACGCGCTACTCGGGAATAAAGAGATTGTTTCCAAAGAACTAGAGACAATGCTAAGGAGTTCTAATGAGATTCGATGCATTAATGCAGGTATGATCGTGACGCCTCCTAATAGAGACAAGTGTTTTCTTTTTTACCAATAAATATGTTTTTGGTACACATACTGTCAAACATGCAAATATCCATATCAAAGATTCAAGAAAGGATAGAAGAAACAAAGCAATGGTTATGTCACATTGAAGTAAATAAATTCACAGTAATGATTATGTTATGGACATTTACAAGAATGCTTTTTATAGCAATGCCACATTTGAGATTCTTTTTTTTCGTGTGGATTGACTCAGGGGAATTTGGGGAGTGGGAAGTAGGGGGGGGGGATGAATCGAACTTGAGAGAAATGTTGGTGCTCCAACCACTTGGGCACACCCCCCCCCCCCCCCACACCACCACATGTCACACTTGAGATTTGAATACATGTTCAAAAGGGTCTCTCTCCTTTCATGGGGGTTTATTTGTAATTTTAGAGATTAGTAATATCTACATCCTCCTCAAATTGTCTAACCTTGCCTGTAGATCGCTGTCTATTCCGCCATCATCATTCCCGGATGCCTCAGCTTGGGGAACCTTAGTCTTTGCTGCTGGTGCTGCCACAGCAGATGAAGGAGCATTGAGGAGCTGTAAAAAAAACCCCAAAAATGAAAAAGAAATACAATTACCATTTTAAGTTGATAAATAAGGTGGGTAAAGACTAGCAAAATCGTTTAAAACGGTGAAAAACAAAAATACCTCGGAATTCATATCAATTCCAATTTCATCGAGGACCTGGTTGACCAAGTCTTCAGTCTCTTCTTCTTCCTCATCTCCTTCCAAGGCATCATCTATGGCATCTCCCATCACTTCACTCGTCATTTCCATTGTCTCATTCTGCTTCTCAAACTCTTGCATTATCTTCTGCAGCGCAGGCAAGTTCATCTGTCTATTCATCCTCCCCATTGCCGTGGTCACTCCTTTCATTGCCTCCCCCATTGCTTGAGTTGATTTCAAAGTCTGATTATCACAATATAATAATAATAATAAAAACTTTTTATGTAACAAGAGAAGCATTTAAATTTCCAGAGTCCAGCTGAGAAAAAAACACTAATTCATCTTCCAAACAAGTTTTTGTGAACTCTTAGACTGTTACTTATGGCAGACTATTTCTGAGAAGTTAATTGGCATGAAATACCTTTCGTTTTATCGAACAAAAAAAACAAAAACAGAGTAGAAGGCATCTGCATGTACAGAGTATATATGCATTGAGTTGCATAGCAGGCACTAAGGGGGAAAAGGAAGGATTTAAATAAACAAATATAAGACGGGTAGATTCCTGCAGAATATGCGAATTTCTAGCATTCAAAATTGATTTTTTTGCTCCAACTTTTATTTTAAATGCTAGTTAAAGGAGGGAGAAAGGTCTACACTATTTTGATGTTTGTCGTAAAAACCATCTTCAAGATGCATCTACCATATACCCTTTGATCGGAAAATCACGCTCTGTTTGGAGTAGAGTAAAAATGACTTCCGGAAGTCATTCTCCCCATTTTATGGTGTTTGGTGAAAATGGAAAATCAAGGTCAATGGAAAATGGGCATGGGTCAAACAAAAAATCTGATCTAAAATACGGAAAATGACTCCCACCCTTGAAATTGAGAAGTCATTTCCCTGTTGTGTCTCTCTAGATGAACAGTTCTTTCTTCTTCCCTTCTCAAAACCATCGTCTTTCCCCTTCTTCTGCTGGTTCAAATCGTGCGCTGTTCACCACCTCACACCCCACCGCTTCCCTTCTCAAAACCCTCATCGCTTTTCACCACCACACACCCCACCGCTTCCCGTTTCTCTTCTTCCCCTCATCAATACTCATGGTTATGACCGAATCAATTTCAATGCCAAGGAGAAGCAGATTCTTTTCTGAATATATTAAATTGTCTCCTCCGCTTGTTCATGTGATAATTTTATTAATTTGAGTGATTTCCCAATTTGAGACCTATGTTTTGCTTTTTCCCTTGCTAAGGATGTTGTTCCCTAGTTCCCAAATATTCATTTTCCGGAAATTGAATCAAATAGAAATACAGTTTTCAGACTTCTGGGCAAACACCGGAAAAGAAAATGACTTCAAGTAAAAAATCATTTTCCTCAAGTCACTTTCTAGAAGTTATTTTCCTACTTTCCAAACAGACCCTCAATGAAAATTTTCATTCAGAAAAGTAAAACTACTTCGTTGAGTAGTTTTTTGAATGAAAATAGGCTGGCCTTCTTGTTTACTAAGCTTTTTTTAACACCACTCACATTACTTTCACATTTTTGTCGGGGTCCTCTGGAGACCATTCTCCCTACTCATTGGGGTAGAGTGAGGTTTGTATACATATTCCAACCAAGACCCTTTTTCCAAGAGAGATTTACTGGGTTTGTTTAGTTTTTGTCTCGAAACTCCATGAAACATAAAATTCGGTATTATAACAAAGAAACTTTCATGGGGGCTATCCCGAATTATCACAAAACATCCAACATAAAAGTGCGCATATGAAAAAAAATAGAATTAAATATGGAGATGGTATTAAGAAATTTCATGAACATAAAATGCAGATAACTACGCAGTTCAGCCTCCCTAGAAACTAGCAAATTGATGCATACATAAAAAGCACCCTGCAGTTTTCAAATACATCAGTATTTTGTGACAAGAAAATACTCCATCTGTCCCAAAATAAAATTCAAACATTTTTCGTCCAACCCAGAAGAAACATTACACTTTCCTCATTTCCTTTTACGGAAAAGAATGGGTGGCTCAAACCATTTATCTTTCTTCTAAACAAATTCTAACTATAACTTTTCATTTTAACACTTTCTTAAACTTCGTGAAGTCAAATCAAAAAAGTTTATTTTGGGACAGAGAGAGTATTATTTTGGGTAGGCATGTAAAATTTTAAAAGCACATTAAGCTACAAAATGCCAAAAATACATTACTAGCATCCAAAATGTTAAAACTTGCAAGTAAAAGGTAATTAATATTTACCTGTATCCTGAGGGAGACCCCTTGAAGTTGGGATTTAAGCTTATAAAATTTTTCAACTTGATGCCTTGTTCTGATGAGATCCTTTGCCATCACTCTAACAGCTCCCTATTTTTTTAGAAATAACACTCAGATGGATTCTCAAGTACTTTTGCTCAACAAAAAGAATTGTTTCACTAGTATCTGTTCCATTATCTCATTAGCTCTCATATACACATATGTATGCACTTCAGTAAATGCAAAATGATAAACAGAGAATAATTGGGGAATATGAAGTCTATCTAGCTACCTATAGATGTGTGCACGTACACATTTACCTGCTCAAAAGGAATGTGCCAACCAACTCCTTAAATACGGAGTAGTCAAATAAGTTACTTGTATAAGGAAAATAAGTTCATATAACCCAAACTATCCTTGTTTCGCATGTCTTTTAAGTCTACACAGATTGCAGCTATACTATATTACTATGTACTAATAATAACAATAAGCATAAGAGGGACTATGAAACAAACCATCTGGCCTTGCTTTGCACTTTTCTTTATCTCCGCAATCAATTTTTTCTCTTGCGCTTGTAGACCTTGTCTCTCCCTTTCTATTTCTCTGATTGACTTGTCAAGCATCCGCTTGTTCTCACGCAGAAGCTCTGAAACAACATTTTGTAGTTCCAATTAAACAATTCATTTCACAATATTCACCAAAAACTATAATATTTTTAAATCAAGAGTTCAAGACAACAAAATTGAACAATGCAATGCTGCAAACATACACAGTGAGAACCTTTTTTTCAGTTGAATGAGCAGACAAACATAAACAGAACTTTCAAAAATAATGAGATAGCAAATCATCTAACATTATCACTCTAACAGAGTGAGACGGAGCTAAATGTTCTCAGTTTCTAAAGATTAGAAAAGAGTTCGAAAAGTTAAAGAAACAGACAATATTATCAAACCTTAGGCAAATGGTATGACACTATGATACACCATTACTTTATTTTCTTGCCAAATCTCCAATACTAACTGTCTCAAATACTCGGATACTCCAAAATGAACAACATGTTGAATAAAAATGATGTGTAGCTGTACCCATATCCTAAATTGATGTATCTTTGTCCGTATCCACGCAACATAGGTAGGTATTAGAAAAGCGAAATACGACTAAAGCACTATATCAGTAATATCGCATTAGATCAGTGAGCTTTTGTAGGGGTATTTTTTCACCTAAAACCAGCTCATTGTCAATCAAAGATAAACTTTTTTTCATTTTGCAGATTTAAAATTCAGTAAGACTGCAAATTGTCTCCCTAAATCCAACTTTTGGCTGCAAGATTATATCTCAGGACCTCATTTTATTCATAATAGCAAAGAATCTTTACCTTCAATTGAAACTTAAAGCAATAAACAATAAATTCCAGATTATCGTCTGACAAAAAAAAACAAACTTCAAATACAAATTCCATACAATCAAAAAAAACAAGTTGAATCGGCATCAATCCTCCAGTTCGAATTACAGACAAGAAAAAAAAGATCAAATCACACAAAATTGAACAGAACACCCGAAAATATCACTGAAAATCAAACGCATCTATGCGTAAAGAGCGGACCTGCGGGAGACTTCCTCCTGCCGAAGAGGAAACTCATGGCGATTGTACGAACGATCGACTCTGCAAGCCAAAGAAGAAATGGTATTGGTGAAGGAGTCGTCTTCTTCCGATGATTTTCTCTATCTAAAAGTTAAAAAAGCAGAGGTCGTCTCCTACTTTTCTTTTGTTCTTTTCCTTTCCGGAGGCTTGCGTATTACGCGGCAAAGAGGGCCTCCTGTATTGAGATTCATTCGACCCATCGATTGCGTACATATAACAGGCCCAATCTAGCTTTTTATTTAAGGAAGGTTTGTTTTTTTCTAGTTTGAAAATTTATTTAACATCCGGGGTATGGGTACACCACTTTGTACTCAAGTCTACCGAGTGGTGTACTTAGGACGGTTCATCGGTCTAAGATTAGATTGAATCGGACTGATCTGAACCAGATCAAAGACTGAATTGAATAAAATCACATACCAATGACATGATCTGAATTTATTTGGGTTGGACTGGATCAGATAAAATCACAGACCAATATTTGAGGCTTTTTACTTTATATCGTTCAAATAAAAAAAAAATATGCAACTCAAAAATAGATACACAATATGAACTACTTCTATGTAGAATCATAAAAACCAATACGAAACATTTTTCAATTTTTTATTTTAAATTACCTAATACTTTTTTTAATTAAGTAAATTAAGATATCTATTAAAATAAAGCATTAAAGTATAATACAAAACTTAAAAAGTAGAGTTTTAGTATTTAGGCCTTTTAGGTCCATTCGATCTAATCGGTCCGGACCTAAATCATTTTGGGTTTGGACCAGACCGGACTGAAACCCGAACACTTAAATTTTCTGGACCAAAGACCGTCTCAAAATCCAATCAATTCGGGTTCGGTCTGGACCTAACGGTCTGGTTCGGTCGGGACCTAAATTTGAACAGCCCTAGGTGTACCTCATATACCCCCCGTTTAGAGAGACCAGACAAGAGGAATGGTTGAGGAACGAGAGTACCTCGCGGATATAAGCTTGTCTTATTGTTTTGGGTAATCACCAGAAGTATGACATAAATTACACTGATACATTTGCTCATAACGCCAAAATGGGTACGATACGCCACGACCGACTGACATGACCACAAACTACGGTGTCAAGATCGTCTGCTGAAGCAGAGTATCGAGCTATGGCAAATGCTTAGGTAAGGAATCGATGGTTGCGAGATATTCTCGCTGATCTGGGCGTGCCAATTCTTTACCCTCCTCGGCTTTATTGTGACAACCCGTTTGCCTTAGATATTGTAGCCAATCCGGTGTTTCACGAACACATGAAATATATTGATGCTGATTGTCATACGGTTCGTGAATCTGTTTGGCGACACAATGTGTCCACTAGATAAGTTCCTACCCGGTATCAGCTTACGGAGATTTTTGCTAAAGCTTTACCGAAACTTATTTTTGATTTTATACTGTGCAAGTTGGGCATTCATGATCTTCACTCGCTAACTTGACGGGGAGTGTTAGCGGATATTTGTAAATAAGTTTAGCTTCATAGTATTTTGGACTTGACTTGGAGCCTGTTTATGTACTTGTATATATATCGACTTGTTATTAATGAAACACAGAATAGTTTACGCCAAGATTTCTACAACTACAATTTAGTTGTTACAAATTCTTATGAGGTTCTTGGGTCCATACTCATATTATAAACTTTAGTACATAAATTCCATAATGTAAGGCTACCATAATGTAAGACTGGAGTTTTTTTTTTTTTTTTGAAAAAAAGATCAACTTGTAAACCCATAAAGAATGTGAGATGGTTCATGTTTCACATGTAGATCTTAATACTACAAAAACACAATTCTTAGTTATTAAGTTTGAACTTGATATCTGAAATTTAAAAACTAGTATATTGGAGCTTGACTTTCGAATGCTGGATAACTACATACTCCCTATGTCGAGGAATGATCTTTCTCTGTTGACTTGGCATTGTAGAGTATTACAGCGAAAAAAAATAAAATAAAATAAATCCGAACTTATAAAACGTTCGGATTTTACAACGAAATAAAGAAAAGAAAAACTTGGAGTCTTCGGATGCATCAACGGCAAATAGAGACGTCGGACGAAGAGAGGAAGACGAAAAGCTACGCCGGTAGGAGCGTCGTCGGAACAGTTTCTTGGAAGAAGGGTAAGGAAAGCAGAGTCGCCAGAGCTTTCCTTAAGGTAGTATTGCCCGCCTCCCGCACTGGAAAACGTGGGCAATCTCCTCCCAAGATAAAACCGCAGCGTGCTAAGTCTAGAGCGGTAGAACAGAGCACCGGCGAACGAGAATGACGGAGAGCTATCGCCGAAGAAGATGATCGGAGTTGGGGAGTTGTCTGAACCTTTAAAACGCAGAGATATTTTCGAGTGTGTACTGGTGTGTTCATCTCTGCGGCCAACCCCTCCTTTTATAGGAGAGGAAGTTGGCCCTTCGCTGGACCGTCGGACATTACGAAGAGTCGAGTGACTCTTCGTCTTTATGCATGCATGCTTCAACCCTTGGACGACACTTCATTAATCACGAAGTGTCCACGAGTGTTCGATTCGGTCTCGTAAAAAGTTAGCCACGCCGCCACCGCAGACGGCGGCGGCGGCGCGCGAGGAGTCCTTTTCTTGTTCCTTTCATAAGCTCAATTAAAGGCCTAAGCTTAAATATGGGAATATGAAAGGTTCAAAAACCGGTGTGGGACAAGAGTATTTACTCTACCCTCGTATACAACTTTGAGAATTAATTTCTCATTCACCCGAGCACCGTTTATGGCGTGTCATATGTCAAGACGTTCGTCTTACTTCCGAGATTAAACGCCCATAATTATTTCGAAAAATAATTTTGTGGACTCAACTGAATTAATGTCCAATTTACTTATAATTTCCAATAGGCATGCGCTTATTTAGACATGGGAAAAAATTATCAAACTTCCAAGAATGTCCCGACTTCAACGTTTTAGAGCTCCAATTAATATTCAAAAAGAAAATAAAAAGTAGATGAGCGGTAAAGTGGAAGTGAATTATTGACATTTGCCTTCAAAAAGTCGACTAAAAAATGAAATGAGAAAAATATTTTTGGACGAACAAAAAAGAAAGCGAGAAGAATATTTCCGAATAGAAAGAGTATTCCGTAAAAATTTGAAAAGATCTAGAACATGGCCTTAGTTTCCCTCTCTTCTTAAAGTTTGCATCCCAAGTTTGGAGTAGGGGTGTAAATGAACCGAATCGAAGCGAATACCGATATATTTGAATTTGTATTTGTTTAATTTTTTTCAAATACGAATCCGAATCGGAATATGAGACGAATTCAAAATAAGATTTGAATAAGTATTTGATTAATATTCGAATAGTTATCGAATCATAAACGAATATTTGAATAATCATACTATGTAATTTATATGATGGACCAACATCAATTTATAATTTAACTTACGATACTCTTTATACTATACTATATTCCGTATATAAAAACATTAATACATTTGCATCTTACACAAATTATATTTTATAAAATATAACTATTAAAAATCATATGCTTTAGATTTCTGTGTTACGTTAATTTATTGAATTCTTAGTATTTTAAATATACTTTATACTATATTACTTTGCTTGACTTTTGATGTTGAAAACATGGTCTGTGTATATATACATATATTCGAATATTCGAATATCATCCGAATCGAATATATCCCTATTTGTATTTGTATTTGTATTTGATTAATATTCGAATAAAAAATAATATTTGAATTTGAATTTGTATTTGAATAACGCGAATTCGAATCATCATATTCGAATACAAATCGTGAATCGAATTTAAAATATTTGATTTATTTACATCCCTAGTTTGGAGTCACTTATAATACCCTATTCGTAAAATTAATGATCATTATCTCTAATCTTCCGGTAAAAATTCCCACTTTGGACTCGCTTAAACCCACCTCGACTCGATCAGAGCCCAGCCACACCTTGTCAATTGCATCCCAAAATTTATTTGACTTTGAGGTAAGTTTTATAGTTCAAAGTTAACTAAATTTGAAGATTTAATGGGGGTGGGGCTAGGAGTGGAAGGGATTTGGATAGTAAGACTCATCAACTTTACGAACCGACTGAATACTCAAGATGTATAATATATGTGAACTTTTTTTAGTATTTCTAACATTATTATAATATAGTGTCTAATTTAAATATACTTTCTCAATAAGCTAAATGATAAAGAGCCAACATCGCTTTCACTGAAGTTTGAAAATATGACTTTCCATTTGGAAAATCCATGATGATGTCGTTGTATCATAAGATATTTGGCCTGAATGTGAACTTAAATTTTACAGCACTTTTAAATTCACATTTATTCTTTACGTACTCAAAAACTTATATTTCTTGCACATACCAAACACAAATTACACTCTATACCCCTTCAAAGTTATTATCTGAGTGAACCTTAAACGGATTTCATCTTTTTACAGTTTTGTCTACGCGGGTCTCATGTATGTGCATCAATACAAAAATGCACCCAGGGCACAACTCAAGTAGCTAATGTATTAGTGAACTTTGTTGGTGACTTACAGAGTTGAGGTTCAAATTATCGAGATAACTCTTTGGATTTGGTCTCTTATATAGTAAGATTAGTCGTGCCAAAATCCTCTTATCTCTAAGGAGTTGAGACACATCTTGTAATTTCCTCTCTTTCTTTTTTTGGTCAATGGAAAAGTAAATAAATGTGGGAGTGAAAAGTGGTATAGAGCAGCCATAGTAAAAAAACAAAACGGTCTGTGACATGATGCCTAAAACAAAAGGGCACCAACACAAAATATGATCCCAATTCCCAAATAAGGACACAATCTAAGGTTAACCAAATGTGTAAATTACATAAACACCCCATGGGAAATGGCTTTATTCATTTTCAAACTTGTGGTTCCATAAACCGGCAATTCGTCCCCATTTGCTTCCCCGCCGCCGCCGATATTCTCGAGCTCAAACAGATCCGAACTGCTACAGCTCATTCCGTCATCCTCGTCGTCGTTCCGGTACTTCTCTCCTTGTAAATCTCGAAAACTGTTGACGTTGTGGTCCCTGATTAATCGGCCGCCGCCGCCGCCGCCGTCGAGAATCACGTCGACGGGGCAAAACCCAACGCTTCTTTTCGATTTAGACGGCGCCGTCCCCTTGCTCAGGCAAGACGCCGGGTGGGTCGATGTCCTCATCGATCTCGATTTCCTCACCGAATTCCTCCGTTCCTCCTCCGCGGGCGGCGGTTCCCGGCGGTGTTTGGTCTTCGCGCCGAAGATTGAGTTCAGCAAGTTGCACAGCTTCCTGCCGGGAGAAATAGGCGTTTTGATCTTCTTCAAGTCGCCGTGAAAACTCACGGCGGCGCTCGACTTCTTCGGCTTGGCGGACCGGTCTCCGGCAGCGGAGTTAGCGGCCGTTGTCGTTGACTCAGCCGGGAAAGTGTTTCTGGCGGAATTTTCCTTCCATTTCTCGACCA
Organism: Cuscuta australis; assembly: GCA_003260385.1. NCBI lineage: Eukaryota > Viridiplantae > Streptophyta > Magnoliopsida > Solanales > Convolvulaceae > Cuscuta > Cuscuta australis. The sequence goes on along the minus strand of NQVE01000054.1, from coordinate 4,318,988 downwards.
TGAGCGCTCGCCGGAGGCTGGTGCATTCCCGGCCGCGTGGGAATTGGGTTTCCATTTGGTCCCCGCGCCGGTTGGAGGGCGTGATGATGATTTTGGGACATTTTAAGGGAGAGAACATTTTTGTAGACCGTAGTGGTGGAAGTCAATGATTACCATGCTCTGAAAAAAAAGTTTACTCCCATTTCAAGGAAAAAGTAAAACTAGGGGTAGTAAATAGGGAGTAAATATGGTCCGACCGTCCAAGACAAAAATAAAAAGAGAGGTTATATATATATATATATTCCCTCCCTCACTAAATATTTACCACATTTTTAAAAATAAGATAAAATATTAGGTTTTTTAATTTTTTTATTTAAATATTGGTATAAAAAAATACTCCGTAATATTTACATATTTAAATCTAGTAATATTTACATATTTAAATCTAGGAAAGATTCATATCATTACTCTCAAAATTACATAATTTTACATAAATACTTCAAGATTTAATAAATGACACTCATGCTTCCAGAATTTTCATATGTTTACATCAATAATCCAACAATAAAATATGTTTACATCAGTGCCCCAACATTTGGAGCATAGATATATAAACATAAATGAATTCTTAGAGCAGCGATGTAAACATATGAAAATTTTGAAAGTATTGAGGTTATAAATTAAATCTCAAAGTATTTATATAAAATTGTGTAATTCTAGGAGTAATAGTCTGAATATTTCCTTAAATCTAAATATGAAAAGAATCTAATGTGCTGAAGTAGAAAAGAGAGATCATGCATGTACTTAAAAAAGCATACAAGGGATGCATACCGGCCTCCACCTTTAGCTAGAGAGTATATAATTAACAAAAATAAATGAATTTTTTATACGAAATTTACCTAAACATTACTAAATTATACGGAGTATGACTTTTTTAATGTAGTATCATATGTTTTTATTTCCTAATTTAGTAGCATTATTCAGTGTTTACCGGTTATTGTTCAAATAAGTATCCAGCGCTATTGAACATTGTTTACATTCAATGTCCACCATCATATCATTCTACTCCCTCCGTCCGGGAAAAATATTCCCATTTGGACTTTTTCTCATTTCTTTGAATGGTTGACTTTGGAAGGGAAATGTCTAATATACCCTTCATTTCTTACATGTTTTACTCTTTTACAGCCCCAACACCACCCTAGTCTCTGCCGAGGCTAGTAGCACCCACCGTCCCCCCAATCATCGCCGGCGAATGACCAGCCCCCACCACTCTCGCCTAACCCTTAACACCATCGCCCCTCAACCCTCAGCACCTTCCCACCATCGTCTATAGCCGCCACCATCTCTACCTCTAAGGGACAGAGAAAAAGGAACAGATCTACCGTAGATCTGCGGGAGAGGGAAGAGAAGAATTGGAAAAAGAGAAGAAGAAGAACCGTAGATCTGCGAGAGAGGGAAGAGAAAAATTGGAAAAAGAGAAGAACCGCATATCTGCAAGAGAGAGAAGAGAAGAATTGGAAAAAGAGAAGAAGAAGAAGAAGAAGAAGAAGAAGAAAGACGAACCAATCTGGAGAAAGAACAGGGGAGGAGAAGAAGAATAAGGGGAAAAGAAGAAGAAAAAGAGAAGAGGAAGGAGAGAAGGAGAAAAGGATAAGGTGTGAGTGGCGAGGAAATGAGGGAGGGGGGGAGAAAGGGGAGAGGAGAGAGATAGAGTGAAAATGGTAAGTGGGGGGTATTTTGGGTAGTTAGTGTATCAAAAATTGAAATGAGAAGATTATTTCCGGACGGAGAAAAGGGAGAAATGAGAAGATTATTTCTGGACGGAGGGAGTACATTTTTCCGCAATTAGACACTATTCAAATAATATTTAGGAAATAAAAAAATTTAAATACTATGTCGGGAAATGAAATATGTTTTAATACTTTTTACGGTAAGTTTCACATTTTTTATCTTCAGAAATATACATACTCCTTTTGTGTTTACGCAAATGTGAAGTTATAAGACTTTGAATTGGCAGGAGAAAAGATAATCCAACCTTATTAACTTTTTGTTTTTTAATTTTCACAAACATGAATCTACAGTCCTAACATATCTACGAGTTTTTACTGCTGGGTAATTCAAATATGTGCGAGAAGAAAAAAAAGAATTATGTAATTATAAAAGTGATTTGGTAAAAAAAGGAGAGGAGGTCTATTTCTCTCATGTTTTTTTCTCTTGAATTTTCAAAAGGAATTATTTGTAGGGAAAATCTCCTAGACAGGAATAAAAAAATATTAAAATAACAAAATATGAGTGAACTTGTTCATTGTTACAGTGTCACATTCACTGCATTTTCACACTGTAACTGTCACACTATCATCATCACACTGCCATCTGTCGCTGCTGACAATCAGAATGTCGACGCAGATCATCGACGGTTGACTAATTGCACTGACATATTATACTATCATCATTTTTACATAATACTGCCAACACACTCTTACACCAAATTGTCACTGTACTTCTATTTTAATTTTAAAAAATTTAAGACTCCTATTTTAATATTTTCATAAGTTTTATTTCTATTTAAGAAGTTTTTTTTATTTGTGGTCATTTGGCAAAGCCGTACTTGGAGACTTACTTGGATACTTGGAGCTCTTTGGCACGTACGTACGTACACTTAATCGCTAATCGTTTGTATTGCATCATTAATTATTTACTTTTAAACACTTTTTGTTTTTTTTTACTTTTACTTTTACTATATGAAAGTTGAGTATTAAATAAGAGTTTGGGTGAAAGACTAATGACTTGAAAACGAAGCTTGATACTTTGATTAGCTAGAATATAACTTTCTGTTAAACTTCTAATAATGAAATGAGTATTTAATGTTCTTGAAAATGACTAAAGTGGTTTCAAAAGATAAAAGTTGCTACTGATGAAATGGCTAAATTAACTTATAATCCAATTTGCTTTTTGTTAAGTATTTTTTAAGGGTTATGCTTGATTGATCATAATATTTTAATCACACTCGTTAATCTTACTCTTACAAACATTACAGACACGGAACAGTTTTGATTGTCTGTGTAGTTTAAATGTTGGTTAAAATAAAAAATTTCTTTTTTAAAATGTGATAATTAACATTTTTTCTAATTACAAGTGGAAATTAAGATATTTGCACTAGGGGTGTTAGTTTAATTTATTACATTCGATCATCCTCATTTTGGTTAAATTATTCACTCATGTTATGTAATATTGACAATCTTGCCCTTAAAATTAGGTTTTGTCAAATTTTATATTTTTACGAGATAAACTCCACCCGTTTTTATATTTTATGTTTCAGTTATTAGACTTCAATTTTTAATTTTCTAATTTTAATATCTACAAAAAACATGACATTTAATTATTACTTGTGGTTGAAGTTATGTTTGGTAGTTCACCAACTCAAAGTGGTACTCTTTTCTTTTACACGGTAGCGTTTGAGACTTTGAGTTGCAATCTTTTACATTTTCAAATTATTTCATATTCAGAGACACAAAGCAATTGGTAAATAAAAATTGTGTAGGGGTGAGCATGTATCGACTTGATATCAAAATTTCCCAAAAAATTGAGATTACCGAACTAAAAAAATACAGAATTGATAAAATACCAAAAAAGAATCGTACTGTACCGGACAGAAAGGTCGGTCCGGTATTTGGGTTCGGTACGAGGTAACTTCTCATACCAAAAAATCCTGAACCGACATATATACAAATACATTATAAAAATAACAATGTTTTTATATTTCATCATTAAAAAATAAAATGATTTTGAAAAGTTGGTTCAATTGTAGATAAATTACACATAATCTTTTATTTATATAATCATTTATTTCAGTTTTATTTTTTTGTAGATTTATATATAAAAAATTAAAAAATATTTGAAATATTATTTTGTTATCATTCGTTCTCTTTTGTTTGGAAAATGTGAAGTATAAATTAAACTAAGTTTTATAAGTATTTTTTGCATTTAATTGTTATCTTTCTTTTATTTGAATGCACTTTTGATTTTATTTAAAATAAAGAATTTCATACATTCCAAAGTGTAAAATAGGTACGTTTATATATTCGTCCTAATATTTACCGAAACCCGAACCATACCAAAACCGATGTTTCAGGATCGAGATCAGTACGAAGTAAAATCTCATACCAAACTGAAATATTTGGTACGACATCGGTACGAAATAAATACTGTACCATGACGTACCACGCTCACCCCTACGTAAATATATTCTCTCATCCTTATTAGACTCACAATTAATATTTAGATAAAATAAATTGAACTGAAAAAATAATTAATTCACACTAATAAGTAATATCTAGATATACTCTCCGTCCTTAAAAGATTGTCGTAGTTTGATTGTTTTGTTAAACTGTGGCACCCTTTGATCGTAAATTATAGAAAAGATATATTTAGTTATAATGTAAATTTAAAAAATCTGGTTTATTTTAAAATATAATTTTGAAATATCAAATTTTTATATTTAATTATTTTTAAACTATATTTAATTTTTTATCAAATACAGCTTAGTTAGAAAAATCAAATTCTGACAATATTTTAGACTTTGAGGAAAGTAAAATTTATTTCAAGGGGCAGTCCTAGACTACTATGCAATGCATCCAAGTCTATATATCTCCGTGCAATAATAGTGTGTTTGAGGAGTGGAGACATTTTATTTGACCCAAAAACACTCATTTGTACCATTTCATTATTATATTGTTGTGTGCCAATAATGTAATCATCACAAACTGACTTTGTGTTTGTTTATTATTAGTGGTATAGTTTGAAAAAAAAGTTCAAGGTCATTTGAACTCTTTTCACATTAGAAAGACCATTATAAATACATAGTCTAGATCTAGAGTGAGTGTTTCTTATAAATAGATTTTAATTTAAAAGTTGCTTATAAGCTAAAAAAATTTGTTTTGATTAAAATGTCTTTAATGATATATAAGTCATTTGAGGATATTCATAATGGGCAAGAAAAAGTTTTGTAAGTAATATGGTCAAAATGGAGAAACAAAATAAGTAGGTAAGACCTACTTATTTTTTTGGCTTATAAGCAACATATAAGTCAGCTTATAAGCACATAGAAATATGTCATCTGCTGACTTTTCAATTAAAAGCAGTTTTGACCAGCTTATTAGCATAGAAAAATGTTTAGATGGTATTAGTAATTTATTTACTTAGGGTAAAGTGTTTACAAGGTCTTTATATATATATTTTTTTGAAAGTGTTTTCCAAGTCTTTGATGAATTATTTTAAGTGTTTACTAGATTCTTATATATTTTTGAAAATACTCCATATATAGGTCCCTAATTATTTTTAGTTCCTACCAAGCCCATATATTTTCTAAGTGGTGTGTTTGTAGTCCATTAGATGACATTTTTTATATCAAGTGTGTTAGACAATAATATTAATAGTACTTCTTGTAGTATTGGTTATGGTATTGTTTCATTATTAGTCAGCTTCCTAATCCTATTTGTGGTAGATGTTGTATGTTAGTTAGTTTCCATTCTCTATTCCTAGTTGTGTTAGAAGTCTCTCCTATATATACTCTATCATGTACTCCATAATTCAATGAACAATATTATTATTTTAATATTTCAACATGGTATCAGAGCCATCGCTCTTTGTGACTTAAAAGAGTTCTTTGCTTCCGTCGCCGCCGCCGGTAATTCCGGCGACGGCGACTCTATCCTATTCACCTCTATTTTCTTTTCCCTCTTTATCTTCAAATCAACTTCTCCATTCAAATGAAAAAAAAGGAAAAAAAACTCCTATTGAAATCACACAAAAAAAACTATCGAATGAGGAACTTCTCTCTTGTCATCTCCATGGTTCTTCAAAAAAAAACTCAACTCCTCACAAACTCTCTCAGATCTCAAAAAAAAGGAAAAAAATGATTGTTGTTTCTCTCCAATTCACCACATCAAAATCTCAAACCCAAATTTTTTTTCCATCATCAATTCTTAACCTACTTTTTCTCTCTAAAATCACCCGTTCCCATCATCAATCTCCCTTTCTCTTTCTCTTCTGTTGAATCATTAAAAATCCAAAGTAAATCAGCACAAAAGCAAAGCCAAGAGGGGAAGTAGTGAAAGAGGAAATAAGACCTCTACAACTAACCCCTTCAAGAAGGAAATAGGGCATTGCCCGGATCCAAGAAAAAGACAAAAAATGTCAAGGATCTTCAGTCAAACAGGCACCTCCAGTAGCTTTCTCTATTCTTTTTCGACGTCAGCAGCTACAAGCGAACGTCAACCTTCTCTCATCTTCATCGACATCAGCAGCTACTAGCGCACGTCAATTTCTCTCTTCTCCAACGACGTTAGCAGCTACCAGTGCACGTACGTCAGGCTTCTCTCTTCTAGCTCCAACGACGTCAGCAGCCACCGGCGCGCGTCAGATTTCTCTCTTCTCCAACGACGTCAGCAGCCACCGGCGCGCATCACACTTCTCTCTTCTCCAACGATGTGAGCAACCACCGGCGCATGTCAGACTTCTCTCTTATCAAAGTTTCCTATTTCCAGCTAGTGTCCAAGCTTCCTCTTGCTTCAGCCAGAGTTCAGCTTGAGGGGGATGTTAGACAATAATATTAATAGTACTTCTTGTAGTACTGGTTATGGTAGTGTTTCATTATTAGTCAGCTTCCTAATCCTATTTGTGGTAGATGTTGTATGTTAGTTAGTTTCCATTCTCTATTCTTAGTTGTGTTAGAAGTCTCTCCAATATATACTCTATCATGTACTCCATAATTCAATGAGCAATATTATTATTTCAATATTTCAACAAAGTGCGTGAAAATTGTTTTGAGTGCTGTGCACAAGATTGTGGGAGATGTGGTTAGCAGCTGTGTGTTTTGTCTTCTTGTGGTCCACAGCCACATACACAAAAGATAGAGATGTATGTTGGGACTGGAGTTTGTGCACGAGTGTCCACATCCACTAACAAACGCGTACTCTACCCATGTCCGTACCGTACCATTTCCAACTTGCTCTTTGTATTTTTTTTCCTCCAAAAAGGATGACACCCCATTCTCGAATGCCCCCAGCACCAATCAGTTGACATAAGAGCGGAGTTTCGTGTCTGGAACTTGCAGAGGCTAAGTCTCATACTTTGCATGATTGTTTCTCATTCGGGATCCCTCTCCTATAGCACTCCTATGTCAATCGTTGAGCTACGTTGTGCCTCACGGGCGGAAGCCCCATGCTTTGTTTTTTCCCACTACTCACATTTTATGGTGATAATTAATTAGTTAATCAACCATAGTTATCGAAAACTCGTACCGCTAAATCTACGTCCAAACAACCAGGAAAAATCAACCTCGGACCGGATGGGATCTGCTCCGATGCCGTGTTAAAAATTCCAATGTGGCGAAAACAAAAGACAAAGTGCCAGTAAAAGCTGGGATCCACTTTCCAACCCAAAAACATAAGTTAATAGATATGATTGCACCCTTCTATACATGCTAATGGTGTTTTTTTTCGAATGTGAGAAACCCGACATTTAAATATAAAAAGTGTTGAAGTCCTATTTAAGTACTTTGTTCACATTTCACTCTATTTATGAACAATTTTACAACTAAATCTGAAAAAATAAAAATGGATCTTAGAATTAGAATCATTCCGCTATGTTTATGAAATGTCCATGTATTTGCTTTTTTTGCAAGGTCCATGTATTTATGGTGCACCTAAAATTCTAAAAATTTGCCTTCACCCATATGGGCCTCCGCTCGGAAAACCCATACGGAAGTTTATTAATGGGCCGTGAAATGAATATAAGAAGCCTGACAAATAATGGGCCACGCTTTCTCATTTGATCAATTGTAAAAATTAATAGTCCGTGTTAGATATACATATTTGAGTACTAATTGAAGATCTATACATTGGTGTTTCATATTTGGAATATAGACCTTATAATAAGACAATTTTGCACCAATGCTATTAGAATATTGTGGTTTTATTTTTAGATTTAAAAGTTACTCCTACAAAAAAATCATACATTTTACATTGTTACTCTCCAATTGAACGACCATAATTTTGATAGTAAGACTTCTTTCTTAATAGATAAATAAATTTTAAAAATCCTATATTTATCCATGACTTTTAAACATCCCCGTAAAATGTATCAACTGTGTTATATAGCTCGAAATCCTCGGTGGTTTGAAGAAGAGGGTGGGTCATATGCGTTTTAGAAAGATGCGCTCTCCCAACGAATTACTGTTGTGTAACAAACACAACAATAGTTTTCTCTTATGAAGTGGGTTATGCACTTATGCTACATTATTCCTAGTGCGACTCCGTTTTTACCTTTGCGCTTTTTTTACGAATTACTGTTGTGTAACAAACACTTTCCACTTATTTCATTTCTTTTAAAATAATGAGCATGTTTCTCATGAGATTTCCTTCTTATTTAAATAAATTTTAATCATTAATTTTCTTCTTCCCAAACTTATTATTCTATTAAGGATAATGAGACATGATTATATTTATTTTAAATTCAATTTATTTAAATAACATTTCAAAATTTCAAAATAAATTTACAGAGTATAAATTTCAAATATTCTATATTATTTCAAGTATTTTCAACAAATGATTAACAAAAAGAAGAGAAAAAATTATCCAATGAAGAGTAAAATAAGACAATTAAGTACATGTTTTTAGAGTTTAAATTTTTAACTTCTAGTTTCTTCTAATTTTTTCAGTTGCTTCCAGTTTTTATAGTTCATTCATATATTTCAGTCCTTTCAAGTTTTTTCAGTTTCTCTCTATTTTTTAAATTTCTTCTTGTTTTTTCCAATTATTTCCATTTTAATATTCTTCTCCTCTCCAAACAATGACATAAAAAATGATGTATTTTTCATGTACAATAACAACAACAATAATAATAACATTTAAAATAAGAATAATATGAAAAATACACTTAAATAAATTTTTGAAATCCTTCCAGATTCTGTTCAGCTTCTTCCAACATCAAACTTATTTTTTCAAATCTTAAAAAACTGATCTATGTTGGGATGGGGGGAATATGTTTCCTTACTTTTTAATGTTATTTCAAACTCCGTGAAAATTACAAGTGATTAGTGCTACTCGCCCTTTTATGAAATTGCTAAGATTCGAACCCAGATTAATTTTTGTGACAGTATCTTTTCGACCAACTGAGATACATATAACTGTATAGAATGCTAGAACAGCTAGATAAAATATAGATGAAACACCCACCACAAGGGTCTCCACAGTCCACGCCCCTCCACTGGGGTTGGTGGATGAGGCAAATTGTGAGATATGCCTGACCAGAGATAAGAGAATTTTTTTTACGATTGATCTAATCTTGCCTACAAGAGAATGGATCTAAAAAGACCTCTTGAATTCGAATCCCCGCCTTATAACTTTCCATCATAACTCATCAATTACCTTTACTAGTTAAGGTGTGCTCTCGGGGCAAGAGAGTGCTACATAAAACATGAGGTGGGGGTATTTTAGTTTGAGGAATGTTAAAGGTACACTAAATTTATAGAGTATAAAATTTGTATACTGAAGGCAAATACAAACATACTCCCTCCGTCCGGATTTCAAGTTCCCACTCTACGCTTTTCTCCGTCCGAATTTCAAGTTCCCACTATACGCTTTCTAACCCACTTTTCCTAGACTACCCCTCACATTAATTCACCCTTCTCGCCCAATCCACCTACCCGCATTCATTACACCCTCATGTCCTTCTTTTCGCACCTCTTCTCCTTCCCATATCCAATCTGCCCAATTCTTTCTCCCTCTTCTCCTAGAACCCTAGATCTCTGCCCACATCTAATGGATCCGCATGACTATTTCTTGGATTCTATCATTCCGGAGACGGAATTTCAAGATGGTTGGGGTGAGGTCGAAGATTTAATCTCTGATGACAGCAAGGTGGAGGAGGTTATCATAATCCATAGCGATGACGAGGTCATCGTCATCGATAGTGAAGATGATGGTGCCGATCCTGCCCCGATCAGAGAAATGCAGTGTTTTATCAACATTGAATCTCAAGAAGATTGTATTTTTGTTGATGGGAGGCAGGAGGGTAACGAGATGGAAGAGTTTGAGAGAGCTGGGTTTGATTCTTCTCAACCCATGTACTCACGCATGCACCTCCACATTGATATGCTAAACATCTTACTTCCAAGCCCAGATCCAGACTTTTGGGCTTCAAAGTACAAGTAGGGAAGTTCGTTTAACCTTCTTATACTTCAATTATTTCTACATTACTGGAATAATTATGGATTATGTGAGTTTGGATGGTTCAATTACTGTCCCTGCTCTTCCCTTGTTTTGGAAACAGTAACAGGACTCCATATTGTTCATTTCTTTATTCTACATGTGGCTTTCGTTTAAAAGGGTCCTTAATTAACACTATGTTATCTGTTCCTCTTATGTTTGCAAGACTCTTTGTGACCACTTTGTGTGATGAATGTCTGAGAACAATATGCCTACTGTGATGAAAATGTATCCATTTAAGGATGTCTTTGGGTAGTGATGGTATTACTCCTCTTATGTGGTCTTACTCTGCCTTTGATTGTCCAAAGTGTACACTATGTTATCTGTCCCTCTAATGTTTGCAAGACTGTTTGTGACCACTTTGTGTGATGAATGTCTGAGAACAATATGCCTACTGTGATGAGAATGTATCCATTTAAGGATGTCTTTGGGTAGTGATGGTATTACTCCTCTTATGTGGTCTTACTCTGCCTTTGATTGTCCAAAGTGTACACTATGTTATCTGTCCCTCTAATGTTTGCAAGACTGTTTGTGACCACTTTTTGTGATGAATGTCTGAGAACAATGATGCCTACTGTGATGAGAATGTATCCATTTAAGGATGTCTCTGAGTAGTGAGGGTTTTACACCTTGTATGTGGTCTTACTCTGCCTCTGGGTGTCCTATCTGTACACTATGTTATCTGTCCCTCTAATGTTTTCAAGACTGTTTGTGACCACTTTCTGTGATGAATGTCCAAAAAAATGATGCCTACTGTGATGAGAATGTATCCATTTAAGGATGTCTCTGAGTACTAAGGGTTTTACACCTTCTATGTGGTCTTACTCTGCCAAAAACTTATCTGTGGTTTCTGTACACTACGGTTTTTGTCCCTATGTTCTTTGTAAGACCTTATGTGACCATTTACTGTGATGAATGTATGAGAATAAACGTGCAAAGACAGCAGCCCGAAGAGAGTTCAAGGACCGCAGCCCGAAGAAACGTGCAAAGACAGCAGCCCGAAGAGAGTTCAAGGACCGCAGCCCGAAGAAACGTGCAAGGATAGCACCCCAAAGAAAATCAAGAGCAGCCCGAAGGGAGTTCAAGGACCGCAGCCCGAAGAAACGTGCACGGATAGCAGCCCGAATTGACGTGCAGGGACAGTAGCCCGGAGGAAATGAAGCGCGGCCCGAAGAGAGTGCAAGGACAGCACCCCGAAGAAAATGAAGAGCACATATTCAAGAAAAAACATGCTAAATAAGGAAATGGGAGGGAGCTTTTATAGGACTGCAAGAGGAAAGGTTGTTTTAAAATTTTTGGGAATGTTTGGGCGGGTAGTTTTGTAAAAATAGGAGGGAATTGGAATGTTTTTTTGGATGATTTGGTAATGTAATGATGATATGATGTAATCAAAACCCATACTTGCCTACTTTTTGGAACCAGTAATAATACTCCGTATTGTTCACTTCTTTATGCTGCATGTGGTGTTTTTTTCCTTCTTTTTTTAGTAAGGGCATTCTTGTCATTTTATACCCTTAGTCAACTTCCACTAAAAATGAACAAAAGTCAAACTGAGAATTTGAAATCCGGACGGAGGGAGTAATATTTATGTCCAACAAATATAAAATATTTGTGTTTCCTATTAGTGTACAAATAATTTACAATTGTTTGGGATGACCCGGGGAGCTTACAATGCTCAATTCGAGACAATTCATACTCTGAACCATTAGGAGTCGAGTGGGGGGTTTACCGAGGGATTCAGAGGGGTGAGAAACGTTAATTTTTTTAGCGAAACATGGTAGGTACCCAATTAGAATCGGGTCATAGTATGACATTATGGTTCAATGTCACATGTACCTTTCCCTTGTTGGAAACTCAATTTTCTTTTTAATTTTCAAATAAGATACTTCTATCCCAAATTGTACACCACATATATGCGCCTTTATTTTATGTTTTGGTGTCAAATGCTAATGTAAAATTATCCGAAGCATCAAATAGTAGTACATACCATGATTTACTCCGTATTTAGTTTTTCTATAGTGAAATATCCCTAGTCCCTAAGCCGTCTTCTTCTACCTTCACTTCCGCTTGATCATACATACCTCCCACCCGTCTTCCAATTTCGGTACTGCCGATATAATATTTTTACTACTTATATACTCCATTTATTATTTATAAATTCACATTTCATAAAAAAAAATTCACACATTCCTTTCGTGAAGAGAAAGCTCTCGTTTTTTTCCTCCATTGTTACAGTTTCCGTTTCTCCATCACTGCTCTCTTCGGAGTTGAGAGCTTGCAGGGCGATGGACGGAGCCGGACAGTATAATCCTCGAACTGTAGAGGAGGTTTTCAAGGATTACAAGGGCCGCCGCGCCGGAATGATCAAAGCCCTCACTACTGGTATTTTGGGATTTGTATACATAAATTTCTTCGCTTTCACCTCTGGGTGTATTTTTAGCTCATTCACCTAGCGGTATAATTTCGCTCACTCCGCATCACTAGTGATTTTCTTCTGAGATTTATATGTGGGGGGGTTTTTGAATCTCTCGTTTTTTATGATTCATTGCCTAATTTTGACCATTTTCTTGTTGCAGATGTGGAGGAATTTTATCATCAGTGTGACCCAGGTGAGTTACTGAGCGATGGATCTTCCTTATTGTTTTTGTTTGCATTAATGCTTTTAGGTTTGGGTTTGTATTCACTTGTGAATTTGTGACTCTGTGTGTTTTCGATAACCTGGGTTGACTTCTCAGAGAGGTATGCTCTTGCAATTGGCTAACTTGTTTGTTCTTAAATGTGTGGTGGTAAATGTTTTTGTGCGTTTCTGGAAATGCATAATCTTTGGATATGCTTTATCCATTTCTTATAAGTTTGGTTTATTAGAAGTGATGATATGCAGTTGGGTAATTGTTTGACCTAGTATAGAAATTTGGGAATAAACTTGGATATAGCTGTCTATTGGACATTTTTTTGTTTATGGGCTTTAATGTGTGATTTAGTTTGTTTAATATTTTATGAAAGCCTTTGGGTGACGCCTGCTATGTTAAGAGGGATGAGTTTTACCTGGAAGTGCAAAACTGTCTCTGAACATCTTTAATGCATACATAGAATTCAAGCACATGTTTTTACTGGAGCACAACTTATTAATATGAGGTAAAATGAGATGGATGGTTGTCACTTGTGGGTAAACAGTTGTTTCGATGTTTTGGTTGTGAATGTGCTGTTATGTTTGAGCTGTAACAGTTTGTGATTTTTTCGGTTAATTTGATAAAAAAGAATTTTTTTGGTATTAGAATAAACAGTGTTGTTTATGTGTTCATAGCTATGTGCCTTTTTTTAATTAATTACATTTGCCTGCAATAGGCTATCTTTATGGATTAAATTTGTATAGCACTGCCATTGGCTGCAGACTTTAAAATGGAGTATATAACTTTTATGCAACATAGTTGAGAATCAGGTTCTTAAAGTCTAGAGAGGATTTATTTTTCATTTCTTGGGTGGAGAGACATAACCTAACTAGATGCATTCATTTGTGATTTTATCCCCATTTGTCAACCTGTTTGTAGTTCAACAAGATTTCCTTTTGTTTTGGTTTAGTTCATTTTTCATTCTTTTACTATGTCACATTGGTTCCTTTCTTTTTTGGGATGAGACCATTCCATTGGATGGAACCAGTGAAGTGATAGAAAAGGTTACAAGTGAGTTTAGTTAGATGTGCATCCATGAAATGAAGCATTGCATTCAGTATCATTTTCACTTGGAGTTGCCTAATCTACATATGAAACCATTGTTCTTGATCTTCCAAACTTGCTTCACGTTAGTGGTAACGATTGTCTCTCTGTGTATCGTTTCAATTCACCGGTTTCCTATCATAGCTGCAAACTTGGTATCATTGAGGGCTTTAAGAATAGAGTTCATAATTATAATTTACATCATTGCTTTTCATTTTATGCTTATCATGGTAAGGCTCAAATGCATACATTTCCTCCCTTTGTTATATATCTTCAACAGTGAGTATTTATGCTTCTTTGTATGCCTATGAAGCAAATTTTCTTTATTCCGTTTCTTTGTGTTTTTTTGGGCCATTGAGTAAACAATGCTTTCCTTATAGTTTGAAAATTACAACCTTTTTCTGTTTTTGAGAGCTGTCAGTGGCTGACATAGTTCATCACTTTAGTGCTTCTTGAAACTGAGAGAGAGATACGGGTTAAAATATACACAGTATTGTTTGGAGAATTATTTCTAATGTGTGTGAATTTTCTGACAACCCTGCAGAGAAGGAAAACCTTTGCCTTTATGGTTTTCCCAGTGAACAGTGGGAAGTGAATTTGCCTGCAGAGGAGGTGCCTCCGGAACTTCCAGAGCCGGCATTAGGCATTAACTTTGCCAGAGATGGTATGCAGGAAAAAGACTGGGTTTCTCTTGTTGCTGTTCACAGTGATGCTTGGCTACTTTCTGTTGCTTTCTACTTTGGAGCAAGATTTGGTTTTGACAAAACTGACAGGTACACACACATCTTCACTTTTCATTTTTTATTCATATTCGATGTAGTAATGTGTGAACTTTCCTTTAGTATAGTTATTTTTTACTTTTGTTTGATGAACGGCGTGTGGTTACAAGAAGGTAGTTTAGTTCTAAGTGGGGTTTTCCTATTAATGCAGGAAAAGGCTGTTCAGTATGATAAATGAACTCCCCACGCTGTTTGAAGTTGTAACTGGAGCTGCCAAAAACCAAGTCAAAGACAAATCATCAGTCACCAACAACAATAGCAGCAGCAAATCAAAGTCAAACTCTAAGGTGCCTTCCCTTACCAAAACAGAACTGACAACAAGTTTAATATTGCTGTGACTTTTAAGCTGCAACAATTTTTGCTCCAAAGTTGGTTTGGTAAAAAATGTGGTTGAACTTGAAAGCTAGTGGTATAAAAATAACTCAAACACCAACGCAATCAAAAGTTGATTTCCAACCACATCTAGTTTTGACAAAACTGTTAGTTATTTAGCTGAAAAACACTCACACTCAGTACCAAACATCTCTGCATTCAAAGCAAATTTCTATTCATAAATTACCAAACCAACTTTTTTTCTAGAGCACAACTCTACACTTTTTTATTCAAAGAGTACCAAACATGCCCTCACTTTTCATTTCATAAACTAAATTTTTTAGGCTAAAAACTTTCGCTTATGAAAACGGCTCATTTTGTAGAGTGATAGATTTTCCATGTCATTGCATTTGGTATTAAAGTAGTAGTGTCCGTTTGGAAACTCAGCAGGGCAAGTACTCAAAGGTCCAAGCAAAGGAGGAGGAAGATGGATTTGAAGAGGAAGAAGATGACGAGGAAGAGGATGAGCATGGCGACACCTTGTGTGGGGCCTGCGGGGAGAACTCTGGGGCAGACGACTTTTGGATTTTCTGCGACATATGCGAGAAATGGTTCCATGGGAAGTGTGTGAAAATCACGCCCGCCAGGGCTGAACACATAAAACAGTACAAATGCCCGTCGTGCAGTAACAAGAGGGCACGGCCTTGATGATGACACGTGATGATGTCATCATGATGGATGATGATGATGTTCTTTGCTCCACCTCCACGCCCTGGGTTTTAACTTTGTTGCATTTGTCTGGTGCTGCCGAGCTTCTGCTAGAAATCTCCATGGTCGACGACGCCACATCAGATAAGGCATCATCTGTATTGATGTTCTGTCTGGTCTTTGTTTTTTGTTTTCTGTTTTTCAGGATAATTTATTTACTACGTAGTAGTTGTTGTTTCAAAAGTTGGACATAGTTTGTTTTAGTCTTGTAGGGACCGTTTGTCACGGCGATTGATTAATGTTATCTCACAATGCAATCACTAATCACTATGGTTTCCTTTCTTCCCCCCGCATTGTTTTTTTTTCATTTGGCTATTTATAAGTTACTCCATATATTTTCAAGCTTATTAATACAAAACATTTAAGGTCATTTAAATAAAGTAAATACAGAGTCATTAATCTCTTCTAGCCCCAAAAAATGTGCTTTTTTTAAGTCTAGCCTTTCAATAATATATTTTTAATTAAAATATGTGCTCCCTCAAAATGGATACTCTGTACGTTTTTTTTGGAATGGAAGGTGTAATAAATTGCAGATTAATTTACTTTATTCTAGAACTTTATGCTCCATTCATCACATTAAAGGAGTCCTCTCATAAATATATTTTCATCCCATGAAAAGAGTAAAATTTGGAAAAGAAAAAAAACTGTTGATGTTCATCACATAAAATGTTTTTAAATAAAAAAAAGTACTTCATATATAACAAACATGTTAATATGTTAAATTTAATTAAACCAATAAATTAATTTGAAAATATAATTGTATATGTTTGGATCTTATAATAATTTAAAAATTGCACATAATGCAACCATGTACAATGATGAGATAAACAGCAGAAGAGACTGCATTTCTTGCAATGATGATTTTTTTTTCAAAAAAACATAAAAAAAGGAAAAAAAAGCACATACTCACATGCAAAATGCATTTGTAAAGCCAACAGATTAATGGCCACAAATTGTTCCCTGAAACTAAGAAAGAAAAGAAAGAAATAAAGAAATATATATCATCATCAGTTCATCTTCTTCCCCGGCTTCTTACATACACTTCTTTTCATTCTTCTGGACATGTCTCAGTCTCACTACACCTTCAACCAGTGCTTTATATCAACCTGACAGTTTTGCCCGGGAAGATGACATTGGGGTTCCGAATGTGAGGATTCAACGCAGCAATCTCCTTCCATTTACTCCCACTCCCATAGACGCGAGACGACACACTCCACAGAGTTTCCCCTGGCTGCACTGTGGTTGATGCTGGCGGCAATGCCGCTGCTCTACTACCACCACCACCAGCTTTTGTCTTCATAAGTGGGTGCTTGTTCTTCTTTCCCATCCCATTGGCGAGCAACCAGCGGGACCCAGACTGTTGCTGAGTCGTGGTCCCCCACAGCTTCTTCTTCGTCGTCGTCTTATTATTATTATTATTATTATTATTACATTCCTCGGTGTTCAAACCCGCGACGTGCACTTCTGTTATTTTGTACTGTGGAATGTTTTGTTCCTCCTGTTCAGTTACAACAGTTTCCTCTTTTTTCACACTTCCACACTCTTCTTCTCCTTCCAGTTTTTCTCCATCATCTCCATCTCCATTGTTGCTTCTAAGTTCAGAAACTGAGCAGTAGATTCTAGGCTTAGGTGGCAGGAATTCTCTCTCCACCTGAACCAGGGCGAGCATAGGCCTTCCGACCGGCTCGTAATCTCTCAAAGGATCACGAAGCTGAACCATCAAAGCCACCGTGAAGTTATTGCTCAACAGACCAAAAGACTTCTTCCTGCCCTTGCCGCGTCCTTTTGATCCTCCGCGTATCAGGTCCATGGAATTAGCATGGTGAGCAGCAAGCAGCTTCGAGGTACGCTCACTGATTTCATCATCATCATAGACCTCTCCAGAGTCTAATCTCATCCATTCATCTAGCGATAGAGACAACCCCATTAGCCCGTCCACGTCATTGTCATTGCCATCCTCACATGCATTTTTCATGTCAAGAAGGTGTAACCCGCCCGCTCCTTCTAGACCCGTGGGCCCACCTAAACTGACCATACCCTCAAAAGCTGGCTGTGGGGTTAAGTTTGAAGGGGCATCCTCGTTTGACATGTCAGACTGTATTCTCAACCCCTCAATTAGAAGGGACTCAATCTTATCTGTGGCTAAAGGAGCAACGTCTTCTAGGGAAAGGTACTCTGTATCCACTTTGTTGCCAATGGTGTTTGGCTCATACTCGTGCAGATTCCCTCTAATTGCATCCGGAAAACTCGACATGTTCTGTCTAACCTCACATTCACTGAGCCTGAAATGTGCAGAATTATAAAATGGATGTCATTTAGAATAAAATGGTACCAGCCTTTAAAAAAATACTAATAATGTGAAAGGGAAAAAAAATGGAAAAACTAGTGAAAGAAAGTCTCATGGTGAAATGTATTACGGAGTACTTTTGACCTCAGGAGTACTGCCTTCGTCCGAAAACAAAGGAGCCTGTTTCATCAAGATACACTTTAATTTTGGGAAGGTATAACTCGTAAGTCATCCATTTTTAATACGGAGTATGTATTTCAAAATATGTTAGTTTGCTAAAC
The DNA here is from genome assembly GCA_003260385.1 of Cuscuta australis. NCBI lineage: Eukaryota > Viridiplantae > Streptophyta > Magnoliopsida > Solanales > Convolvulaceae > Cuscuta > Cuscuta australis. Next base: position 4,300,601 of record NQVE01000054.1, on the reverse strand, counting down.
TAAATATAAGCATGTTTAACTTGTTTGGAACATTTTTGGAAAAAACAACAATAATACAATGAAAATTAACTTCAGTTGTTAATATAGGACTTTTTTTAAGACACAAATAATGTTTGGATCATGAATCTTTTAATTTTTGAGATGGTTGGAATAATACTTTTTGGATAAGAACTGCTACCTTTTTTTTCAAAATGCTCTGTTTTCACGATTACTAGACCGTTGCATATAAGATTTTGTTTTTTAATAAATAGAAATACAGACCTTTCAGATCCTTCCAAGCTGGAAGCTGCTTCCCAAGCAATTTGTTGCACTGTCTTCCCTGTTATATCTTCCAACGGCATCAACTTATTAGCCTGCATTGATAGTTTCTCAATACCAATGGCAGCCAAATGCTGTAATATGTCCATGACACCAGACCCCATTTCCGCTGGAACCACCACTGGCTTAGACACCTGCATGCTGAGTTTCCCTCCACTTTTTGCCTTTTTAAAAAGAGCAGGATTCATTGAGCGCAGAAAGCCTCCGTCTTTGGTATGAAGAAAGGGGCCTAATCCCTCTCCCAGAGGTGGCAATCCATTAAGGTCCTCTGGTGCTTCCACATCAATCGGACTGCCAAACCCGCTGGAGCTTTTAGGAGGGGAATGATGAAAAGCTCTTTCATTCAGACCCCATTCGTGCATCAGAACTTCGGTCTCCAAGTCCTCCAACATAGAAGCATTTGTTCTGTTTCTTGTTTCATTTGTTTCTATCTTAGGCAAAACCTCCACATAAGAATTAGTGGCTGAGAAGAAACCAAAGTCCCCAGAAGTGTTCCCGGTATCTATTTCACCACAGTTGAACAAGGAACAACCTGTATCAAGAGCCTCCTTCTCGAATTGCCTCAACAGGCGCTCTCTGGGGGATTCCGGCTCACTTTCTGAACTGAATCCAAACGGACTATGTTCTATGCCAAGCATATCAAGAAATTCAGTAGCCACAGATTCTGTCATATCATCTAAGCTGTGGGATTTCCCTTTCTTAAGCAGTTTATCATCATTTTCTTGAATAATGCCCAAGTAATTATCTAGATTTGATATTTCATTGTTGTCTTGAGAATGAGATCCTTCATTTTCCAACTTGGAGACGATTGCCAATGCAGAGTCCAATTCCTCCATTATTGATTTTTTAGTGCATTTCATCTGAACTTCCAATCCCAAATCACTTTCCAGAAGTTCAGCAGGAATCTCAAGAACATCGTCAGACTCAACACAGCCTTCTACAGAATCAATGGCTAGAATTTCTGGTTTCTCCTGTTCCTTCAAGGAAATTTCTAAACCTTGGTCCATAACAAAAAACTCACCAGTTTCACATTCATTTTCAGAATTTCCTTTTGAATCCGGTTTCAAACTCTCCATATCATCATTAGGGGTAAAACCATTCTCTTGTTTCCCATTAGCTGAGGCATCTATCTTCTCTTCATCAAGTTTCCTATAGACAACGTTCACCGACTTAGAAAGATCTGATTTTGACACACAAACCTCATGAAGATCCTTTATGTCTTCTGTGGGCCAACTTGAAGAACCAGAAATTGCAGGAATGCTCCTTGGACGCCTTTCTGTGGCCTGCTTCTCACAAACATCCTTGCTGGTAGAATCGTTCCCATGAAGTACATAATACCCAAAACTGACATTTAAAGTTGCGCCCTTAGCCTTCCCTGATAACCTGTAACTAGTAGTCCATTTCCCAGAACTCTTCTCGTCTTCGAGTTCCTCCAATGTAAGTGGAAGCAACCTGGCAAGATCCACCCGGTGCTTCCCCAAGTCCATTTCAGGAGCACCATAAACAGAAACATACAGCAAGAAATGCTTCGCATCGTACTTTGCAGAATGATGGGGCCCGTTTCTGCTCCCATGAACAGAGCATGAATATGTCAACCGTTCTTCAAACTCAGCTACCCCTTGAAGAACCCTAACTGGGTGAGTCATCATCTCCCCGTCCCGTCTCTTCCAATGCACAACCAGGCTAGAGCTATCAAACAACACCGGTAAGCCTTCAACAGAGTGGACATGGAGGGAGAAGCAACAATTGAAAGTTCTGTTTCTAACATTCGCCAACGCCTTAATCCCTTTCCAGCTCCAAATAGACTTCTTACTATCCTTCTCCAACAAATCCTTGTTCACTTCCTTACTTTTGGATTTTGGTTCGGGTAAATCGGGTTTTCCAACAGACTTGGACCGGCTGCTCACAGTAGACATTAACAATCTGGGCTGGGCTTTGTCCAGGTATAAAGCTTTACTGATAGATTCAATGTCATCTAATAACTTCCCAGCTCCAGAATTTTCACCAATCTTCTTCCTAGATTCACGTTTTGACAACATCTTCCACCCAAAACTACAATTTGTTTTTCAAAACATTCAATGTATATAACGTAATCAGAACAAAACAAATAGACAATTCGAAATACCAACAAAAAAATTTCAAATTTGAGTTGAAAATTAGGAAGGGTTCAGCAATTGAAAATGATGAGTTTTAGGACTAAGGATAAAAAACCCCAGATTTAATTCATAGGTTTTATCGCCTTAATATCAACACATAACATACGGAGTAATTAAAGAGTACAATAAACTATGTATAATTACGTTTTCTGAAATAAATTGAACTGAAGAAGAAGAAGAAGAAAAGATTGCTCATAGCGAAAAATATATACTTACAATGAAGGCCGGGCAAACAAGCGATGATTGAAAGGCTCCGCTTTGAATTCTCTCTCTCTCTCTCTCTCTCTCTCTCTCTCTCTCTCTCTCTCTCTCTGAGTTCAAAGTTTAAACGGGAAAATGGACGGAAAGTCACGGAAGTCAAGTATCGTGTTTTGCAAGGTGGGTCCTCAATATTTCATTAATTGTGTTTGTTACCGCAGGAAAATATGCAATTTGTCTCGTGCATAAACAAAGGCTTCACTTTTAGGAAAAGTATATATGGGCCAAAAGAAACATCCACACTTAACATTACGAAGATCACGTTCTCTCCAATTTATTATTTTTATTTTTTATTTTTTATTAGCATCTGATCCTATAAAAAATAGTTTTAAATAAAATTACGATCAGATCAGAATTTGTTTCAATCAGATCAATATCATTCAGATCAGATGAAAAACACATAACCTAAATGGATAAATGCTTCCTAATATCCACTATAGGTTGTGCAAATTGAGTCAAAGTACTATACCCTCAATCTCAAATTGGACTACAATAATTCCTTATTTATTGTTGCTTCTTGTTTTATAAATTTTTTGATGTACTTTTGAACGGTATAATTTATAATTTTTATTTTTATACAAAATTCTAATTAAAACAATTTTAAAAATGATATAGCTTTTGTTGGGGTGCAAACAAAACTCTCATTAGTATGATGTCTTTTGAGAGGTGCATAAAAACAAATCCGTGAGACTTGGTCTAGAGCGGACAATATCATAGTAGAAGTTAGAATTCTTTGTAGGTGGAAAAAAACCTTTATGTATGATTTATGGTCTAATTTGTTTCTACACTATATTTGATTCGAGGAATTAGTGAAAAATTAAAATTAAAATGTTGTCTGATTCTTAGAGAAATTGATGAAAAAAATTATTTGTCCCGACACGTTTGTTGAACTCAAGATTGAAGAGAGAGAAATTGAGCGATAATAAACTGTATGGAGGATGTAAGCGAGGATAGATTAAGGAGATTAACTTCTTCTTTGGCTTAAGATCAATGAGAAATTCACCCAAACTCGAGTCTATCAGCAAAGAAAGAGGTATTAATAACTCATAATTGTGCCTCAATAAATGGAGGAGATTGCAAGGACTTACCACTATACTTCTCTTTTTTAATTCCTTTTTTTTTTATTAAAAAGCCATTTTTTTAATAGAAAAAGACCTCTATAAAATTTTTCAGAAAAGAAATTAATTTTTAAGAAAACATTGTTTAGTCCTTTTATAACACGGTTTCTTTAAAGTTACCTACGAGGCTATGAGAAAAAAATGATAATTTTATCCTCAAACAAAAATTACTTCAATTCGGTCACTCGAGATTATTAGGTCTCTTACATTTTGTTGTAAGGGCAAGGTTCCCATGACATTGGGAACCAATGTCATGGGATGACCCGGGGGCGCTCCGGTGCCCCGTTCGTAAAATTGACGATTCCTACCCCCCTAACCCCCCCGGTAAACCCCCCCCACCCCGCCCCGACCCGAACGCACCCCCCCACCCCCTTCAATTGCACCCCACAAGTTGATTTTGACTTTGGAGATGTCATGAGAACCAAGGTGTTGTTGTAAAGCTTGAAAAGAAACGTATTGTCAATTATTCTGTTAATGATCATTAAAAAATATATAACTCCTATTTTGTTCTGATTGTAATCATTTTAATTAAAGAAAAAGGAAACGAAAAGGTGAAGACACTGAACTTTATTAACATAAAACCATTAAGAGCATGAACAATGGTGAGACAAAAATGGAATGCCACACGCTGACGTGGAGCATTTCAACCAATAAAAAATAGTCTAGTCAACGAGTGGCACACGAGTGGAGTGGCATAACTTGCAATGGCAAGTCATTGTTTTCATCCCTTTTTTCATATTTTTGCCATATTTGAATTATTAAAAATTATTTTACTTATATATTTTTATCATGAAAATATTTCTATTTACTCAAATAAATACTTTTTTCATGAATATATTTTTAAATTTTTTTTGTTATCTACTCCATATTTTTATTTATTCATTCATTTCAATTTAGATTATTATTTTAGAATTACGATGCAAATTAAATATCATTTTATTTAAAAATCAATATTCTTGTTTGTTTTTAAACTTTTTTAACGTTTTTTATTATTAAAAAATTATTTTACTTATCCTATTTTCATAAAAAAAGATGTATTCCTTTAAAAAATCTTTTTTTACAAAAAAAATTAAAAAAATAAATGGGAACACATTGACACGGTCATGACTTGCAAATAGAGGAGGAATGTTGTATCCACGCATGGCAACCTCCTTCTCCTTGCTGATAGCGTGGCATCTCTCCAAACACGCCACTGTAAATGCTCTAAGAGAAAATTAGAAAAAAATAAACTTTTTTAACAGTCATTATATTAACAGAACAATAAATGAAATGTCCTCATTTACTCTTTAAAATAAAATGTTAAGACACTTGATGCGTTTTTGATAATAGAGGAACTTACGAATTATTTCAATAATACTTGCGTCGCTCAAGAATAATTTTGTGATCCTCAAAATATGAAATTATGAAATTTTCTTTAATCAATCATATTCTTTTATCTGTACCCCAAAACACATGTTCTTTAATTGTTCTTGATTAGAAACCATTATATTATATAAATATGTTGCATATTTTATTTTATTAAATTATCATTGAAAATATGCAAATTAACAAAAACTACCGAGAATCCACAAGATTGATCATAAAAGAAGTTAATCGACAGAGGGGTATATAAATAAGAAAATATTCATAGAACCTAGCTACGCTACCTAATACTTTTATATCATGCTTTTAAACCACTTTCAAATAGACATCTATATTATGTTTAAAAAGAAAGAAATTCACCATTATATTCTTCCGCCTAAATGGTCTTC